>CM034543.1:16439554-16488639 GCA_020002185.1 Paraescarpia echinospica | reverse complement strand
TCTCTCTTATTCGCTAGGGCGCTGTATAACCTAAATAAATAAGGCAGTCTAGCGTACGCAATCTTACGTAAAGTGTAACATTTGTGCACAGAAAACAGTCTTCTTAAAGACTACATAGACAGTGAATAGTGTAAACACAGTTGACAAAACTATTTAAAATAGCAAATTAGATTATTATTATTAAATAAATTCTGATATGGCGCCTTGCAAGCGGCAAGTCAAGGCAAAGAGACACTTGGTGTGCGACGACTGCCACAGTTGGGTAGATTTTGCCCTATCCGGCTGTACGAAGTCATGGACAGAAACCAAGGAAGAGGGATTCACCTTTCAGTGCGTGGGGTGTTGGAAGGTGAAATGTCTGGAGAAAGAGGTAGCTAGGTTGGTAGATATTGTGAAAGGGATGGAGATGAGAATCAGCAAGGAGACAGATGGAATGGAGAGAGACGACAGGGATAAAGTTGGGAATACTGTGAGACTGAAGGAGCAGAGTAGTGGCAACAAGACCGAGAAAAGGAGACTGAGAGGAGGGAAGGTGATCAGAGGGGAAGAAAGTGGAGGATCGACGGCAGGAAATGTGACAGGTGTGAAGGTGGCAGGAGAGAAAGTGACCGTAGAGAAAGAGGTAGGAGGGAAAAAGAGACGGGAGAGGAGAGAAGGAAATGCAATGGGAGGAAAGATGACGGGAAGAAAGGAAGTGAGAGTACATGTGACAGAAGAGAAGTCGGGAGGGACGATGACAGGAAGAAAGGTGACAAGAGAAACAGCGTCAGGAAAGAATGGAACGGACGAGATTGTGACGGGAGAGCAGAAGACGGGAACAAGATTACAACCAGACAGATGCAAACCGTAGAAAGAGCTACACTGAGGCAGTGATTGAGGGGGCAATGAGGAAAGAGAGGGTGTTTATGGGCGATTCGATTATGAGAAAGACAGATAAGACTCTAAGCGAGGGGGAGGACATCGTTGTTTGTCTACCGGGGGCTAGGATAGAACATGTAACTGAAAGGGTAGAGAAGGTACTGGGGCATGGCAAGGGAGGGTCTATACTAGTACATGTAGGGACAAATAACGCAGAGAGGGAGGGAACAACTGGGATAGTTCAGAAGTACAGACAGTTAGTGAAGAAGTTAAAGAAGACAAGAGTAGAACAGATTATCCTCTCAGGAATTTTGCCAGTAATGGGAGGAAGGGGGCCGACATATAGAAACTGCAAGAGGATGGCGATCAACGCACTAGTTGAGCAGATGTGTAAAGAAGAGGGGGTGGGATTCGTAGATTTATGGGGATACTTTGTTGGGAGGGAAGATATGTACATGAGAGATGGCCTTCATCTAAGTGGAAAGGGGGCAGCAGTTTTCTCAGAGAACTTGCTGCAATCTGTTGACAGTGGTACAGGCTGCATCTATTTAAACTAGATTCGCAGGGGGGATTAACAGAGAAGCCTGAAACTGGAGGCATAGATAAAGACAGCAGAAATAAATCAGCAAAGAACAGCCTGGAAAACTGTTCTGAATCAGGAAATAAATGCATTTGTTTAAATGCAAGGAGCATAGTAAACAAAAGAAGTGAACTAAACATTATGGTAGAAGATATTGACCCTCACATAATAGGTATAACCGAATCGTGGGCCACCACTGATATATCAGATGCCGAATTGGGACTAACAGGATATGTAATGTTTAGGAAAGATAGAATAGGAAGAAAGGGAGGTGGAGTTATTTTATATATTAAAGAATCTATCCAGGCTTATGAAATAAAATTAGAAAGAGAAGCAGATTGCGAAGAAGCTGTTTGGTGTAACATAGTTACAGGAAACTCAACGTTAACAGTTGGGTTAGTTTATCGAAGTCCAAACATAAGCATAGAAGAGAATGAAAAAATACAAAACGCTATAAAGGAAGTAAGCAAACGGAACTGTATTATTATGGGGGACTTTAACCATGGGCATATACAATGGAAATCTCTACAGAGTATGGGGAGTGAGGACCACAAGTTTTTAGTTTTAGTACAAGATAGTTTCCTTTCTCAACATGTGCTAGAACCAACCAGGGGAGAGAATGTGTTAGACTTAGTTTTGTCCTCACAGAAAGAATTAGTTGACAATGTCAAGATATGTGAGCCACTGGGGAGTAGTGATCACAACCAGATACATTTTACCATCAAAGTAAAATCAGAAAGGAATAGTAAAAAGCAGTATAGGAAAAATTTCCACAAAGGAAGGTATAAGGACATGAGGAAATATTTAGCAAAGATAGACTGGAATAACACACTGAAGAATAAGACAGCAACCGAATGCTGGAATATCTTAAATAGTGAAATTAAGTGCATAGTCGATAAATTTGTACCTTTCAAAAAACAAGGGAAACGGTCTAAAAAGAAGCACTTATCGAAAGAAGCCATTAGAAAAATTAAGTATAAACAAATGATGTGGAAGTCATATAGATGTACTGGAAATGATGAAGACTACAACATTTATAAAGAAGCACTTAATCAAGCTACAGCTGAAATTAGAAATTCAAAGAGAAGCTATGAAAAAAAATTAGCTAGTAATATAAAACATGACAGTAAGAGTTTTTATGCGTATATTCGAAGCAAACAGAAAGTTCAGGATAAGGTCGGTCCTCTAGAAGATAGTGCTGGAAATACAATATCAGAGGGATTCTTAATGGCAGAAGACCTGAATGAGTATTTTAGTTCAGTGTTTACCAGGGAAGATATTAGTTCACTGCCAGTACCAGAGGCTAAGTTCAAGGGGGCAGATTCAGACTATTTAGGACAGTTAGTTGTAACCTCGGAAATGGTAGCTAAGAAAATAAGGGCTATGAAGGATAATAAATCACCTGGAGTGGACGGGATTCCGCCCAAACTACTATTGGAAATTGTAGAACAAATTAGCGTACCGCTTGCAACAGTTTTCAATTTGTCATTAGAAGAGGGAGTGGTTCCTTTAGAATGGAAAGAGGCAAACATTATACCGTTATTTAAAAAAGGTTCGAGAAACAAGTCAGAGAACTATAGACCAGTGAGTTTAACATCAATGATTTGCAAATTATTAGAAAGACTAATTAAAGATCACATGGTGGATTTTCTTGTTAAACATAACTTGATAAACCCATCTCAACATGGGTTTTTAAAAGCGAGGTCATGCTTAACAAATATGTTGTTTTTTGGAAGACATCACTAGGTGGGTAGATGAGGGATCACCAGTAGATATCATCTATTTAGATTTTCAAAAAGCTTTCGACAAAGTACCACATCAAAGATTACTCCTTAAGCTAAAGGCCCATGGCATAGGAAATGGTATAATAAACTGGATAGAAAAATGGCTGAATGACAGAAGACAACGTGTAGTAGTTGATGGGGAGGCTTCAAACTGGAAATCGGTATTGAGTGGGGTACCACAGGGATCAGTACTAGGACCTATATTATTCTTAATATATATCAACGATTTGGACGATGATATAACAAGCAAGGTGTTAAAATTTGCGGATGATACAAAAGTGTTTAGAAGGATTAAAAGTGATGGAGACAGACAGCATTTACAAGATGATCTTGATAGGTTGATCAAATGGTCTGAAAAGTGGCAAATGCTGTTCAATTTTGGGAAATGTAAATGCCTCCACACAGGTCATGGGAATGAAGAGGTAAAATATAAAATGTGGGGTACTGTTCTAAGTACTACTGTAAAAGAAAAGGACTTAGGGTTAACCATTAGTGCTGATATGAAGGTGTCAGAGCAGTGCGGAATTGCAGCTTCAAAGGGAAATCAAATCCTTGGATTAATTAGGCGAAATATAGAGTATAAGAAAAAAGAATTAATAGTACCGCTGTACAAAACAATAGTGAGGCCTCATTTAGAATATTGTATACAAGCATGGAGGCCATATCGCAAGAAGGACATAGATATGCTAGAAAGAGTACAGAGGAGAGCGACTAAAATGATACCAAATCTGAGGGATCTTAGTTACGAAATACGCCTAAAAGAATGTGGTTTAACAACACTAGAGACCAGGAGATTGAGAGGAGATCACATAGAAGTGTTTAAAATATTGAATGGTTATGAAAATATTGATAGAAACATTTTTTTCTCAGTTAAGAAAGATAGAAGGACCAGAGGACATGAAGCTACATTAGTAAAGGAGCAGTGTAGATTAGATATAAGAAAGTTCTCATTCTCACAAAGGACTGTAAATGAATGGAACAGATTATCTCCTGATTGTGTTGGTGCTAGTAACGTGAATATGTTTAAAAATAAAATCGACACACACCTTAAAAGGGCGGGATACATGTAGATAAAAACTATTGGACTCTCGATAAGCCAAAAGGCTTCCTTGTCCACCTGCCATCCAGAGTAATTTTCTGGATGGCAATCTTGTTAAATCTTGTTAAATCTTTTAGTCCATAGAAATAATATCACAAATCGACTCAATGAGCAACTTAGCAAACAAAGCAGCGGAGTATGTAGTAACCACATACTTCCAATTGTTTTAATCCAAAACGAAACCGAGTACTATTTTATGTGTACATGTCTAGTCAGATATGTATTTATAGCAATAGTATTCCCACAAGCAATCATGCGAGACATTGCCGACCCGCACTTCCACTCGGCATCCGTGAGTAACCTACGTCTGCCTTTGAAAAGAAAGACGATTTACGTTTCGATCTATGTAAATAAACTATATGAAATTCTTGATTATGATTATTTTGACATAACATGTTATTGTTCTTGATTAATAATATGTTTTTAGAGATGTAGCAGCGTCCGTTATACCTGTGCAATCCGATTCGGGAGTGACAGTCTCTGCCACAGCCAGACCAGACAAAACAGGATGGCAGGCCGCGCTTCAGACGTTCTTGAACCTGAGGCTCACACCAGTGGTGAGCTGTTCATACGTGGCCCAACCAGCGGAGATCAGCAGTGAGTATATACTGGAGATCATAGCACTTTTCGGTATGCCGCTGTAGGGGACACGGTCCTGCCAGGTGATACCGAAGATGCGTGCGAAGCACCGCATGCAGAAGGTGTTGAGGCGGCGCTGCTGGCGCATGTAAGTGGTCCACGTGATCGACATTCATCTTGGTGTCTCATTTTGTTAGCTTGGCTATAGTGGCTGCGTCAACTTGACATTCTTTCGTTCGGATTGAAAAGCTATGTTTCTTACATCCTATTCGTAGGATAGATGAGCAATCCCTGAAAGTTTGGCACACGAAGTTCAAACCGTTTTAGAGGAAAACGATTCTATGTCAGCATGTACATACTACATATATACATGCATACATATATACATACATACATACATCGATAAATACTTACATACATACGTACGTACATACATACATACATACATATATACAAACACGCATGCACACACGCACACACGCACACACGCACGCACACACACACACACACACACAAACTCACGCACGCACGCACACACACACACCCGCGCGCTCGCATACACATACCAACATTTCCTGGATTATAATAAGTTAACGGAATATGTTGCTTACAAAAAAGTATCACTATTCTAAATAAGCCGTTGTTTAATCAATACTTTTCAAACAGACTGTCAGAAAAGTTGTTTTAAGTGAAATATTTAAAAGTTGTTCAACGAACAAAACAGTTTTCGGAAACCGACGCTACCTAACAAATTGATTATGGTGGCTATGGATAGCCTCGTTCTACGGTAAGGCGCAACGCATAGCTAAATCAACCGGAAGCCGTTTGTCAACTTTAATGTGATTCATATTTTATGTAATTGCATGTAACTTTGCAAACAATCGAAATATGAAGTTTGTTTCTATGACCAACATCAACCGATACGATTTACGATGCGCTGATGCTTGTGCATTAGATTATATAAAAAAACAGTCTTTCTCACTGAAGTTCTGTGATTAAATGATGGTCAATATTTAGAAAAAAGACAGTTTAATATGAGGTTTTCTGTTCGTTTTATAGTAACATCATGTTATTCCGTACAAACTATATATAATATACTGACCGCCCAAATTCGTCATAGAGAAACAGAAATACCATTAAAATTCCGCAAATTAATGTTTACTTAATTCTAATAATCTACTAAGTTATACTTACAAGTACATGGTTATATTACAGCTTCACTTTCACAGATCAACCCCGAAGTATACGACTTCTACAGCGTACTTGTCACACCAGTGTGTACAAGTTGTTAGTTCGCAGTGTTTCCCAGTAAATGAGGAATGTTGCGTTGACACCGAGTTATGTTTCTTTAAAGATTGACTACTGCTGTGGATACAAGATCGTACCGAAGGCTTGTGACAGGCAGACGTACGACGCCGCGGTGTCCGTGTACTGCAGTGACCGTCTCTACCCGTCCAACGTCTACATGTGCTGCGACGGTCAAGTTCAGGCCAAGCCGATCAAGCCTGATTGCTGTGGCAAGATGGCTTACAGACGCCTCTCCTATCGCTGTGAGGCAGGCCAAATTGTCAATCTTCGCTAAGTCGGTGGGTGTGGCATTGCAACAAAGTAGTCATTATGGAATGATCGAGAATGGGAAAAACGCACGTGTCAAGATATCAGTGTCGGCTGTCTTTATTACTTGGACGCATATTGACTGATACAAAACACCATAATCGTGTCTTGTTGTTATACATTAAAACATGCATGTCCAAATATCTGCGGATTTGTTTGCTTCGTTCATAAAACTAGCAAAAATGCCCGTCTCCTAGCGGAATGCCTTGGTATTTGACAGTCGTGACAATTGATCAAGTGTTTGAACATACACAGCATCATTGCATAAACACAATAATGCGCCCACAGAAACGCGTTGCTTGTTCAAAAATATGTAGTGACGTTTTCCAGGGGACGTTTTCCAGAAATATTTGCCACGCGAGCGTGGTTCCTGACATTGTGGGGTTACGTTTTACGTTATTACATTTTGTTACGCGCACATTACGTTCTACGTTCAGAACAACTAATTCACCCCATAAACGTGATAATCTTGACACATATGTGCTATATTGTAATAATAATAAGACAGCATCTATTGCGCCTATATTCTTGGAAACTAAGCTCATAGGCGCATGAATACAAAATGATTGGTCAATCTCAAAATCCATAAGCAGTATTCCTGTTGTCAACAGGTGGGTCAAGGCGCTAGGGAGCTACGGTGGATAAGCAAGATTGTAAAGCTTAGTTTTTTTTAAATACGACGGAATTTTGTAATATTTTCAACTGATCTAACACTAATGTTTGGATCCCTGTTTGCGAGAATAATTTGTTTTAGTTAAACATTCGCACTGGCAGTGTGCATAGTATGACCAGCAAGTCAGTATATATATATTGATATGTAGGAACACCAGACAGCAAGGATGAGAAAATACAATGGCAAATTAGTGTTCATTTTTTACTTCAAGATATCCAGATTATTTCATATAATTTTAAGAGAACTGGGAGTTCGTTCAAGATGTTGGGTGCAACTATAGAGAAAGTTCTCTTGACAATGCTAAACCATACTTCAGAAGAAAAAAATTGTTGTCAGAAAACAAATTTAAGCTGCTTTGAATATGTGAACGACGCAGGAGAGAAAATATAATTGGGGAGCTGTTGTTTAGAATGGATACGGTATGTCACATAAGATAATATCTATGCTCCTATATTATATTCTATGCACTTTTATATACACATTTGTGATACATCAAATATTATATCCATGGGTATAGAACCTTGTTTGCGTTTGTGTTTTAGAGAATAAATGAAAGTATGGCATGTATACATTCAATCTAAGAAGACAATGTTGGAAATATTGTTTTGAGATATCAATTCGTGTTGCCGGAATATTTGCTGTTTGCTACGAAATCCAAGACATCAAACACATCAAGAACCATTACTTGAAGGACTTGATCTTGAAAAAATATATATTCCAATCAAAATATCAGACTTGTTTGAAATCATTTTGATAGAAACGATAAACAACACCACACACAGACACAACATACACCACACACACACATACACACACACACTCACACGCAAACACACGCACGACACATACACACCACACACAGATCACACACACCTCACGTACATACACACACACACACACACACACACACCACACACGCACACGCACACATACACACACACACACACACACGCACATTACATGTAACTCTAAAGCGAATATTATTCCAAAAACACAAATCCTGGCAGCATTACATAATTTGTTCCAGAAACGATAGACAACACGCACACGCACTCACGCACTCACGCACGCACGCAGAAACACACAAGCACGATATCGAACGCAAACACTTTCAACATTTTCCAAGTCGTAAACATATATATTGCATTACATGATATTTAAATTTATGTTCTTTTGTGAGTGTTTTGTGTCTCGAGTTAAGAATATGCGATGTTGGCATCCATTGGTTTTATATTGATTAGTATTTTTGATGTGGTTTCCCGTTGGTGAAAATTTGTGTGTCATTGCAGCACTGTATAATTCTCAACAAATTATCAAACAGCGATCTGCCTGATCGAAGAATACTCATAGTCACACAAAATCAAAGAGAACGAATCATCTTGTCTTGGTGTGTTATCGTTTTTAATAAGAAAAAAAGTAACATAATTCCATTATTGTATTTATTCGAGTCATGTATTTATTCCATTAAAGTATGTACTATAGATAGAGTTCGCAACATCTACACTTTCAAATAATATTTTGGCATCTGTTTGTTTGCCGTTTTCCAACCTGAATAAACCAGTGACGCTAACCAATTACACATACGTCTATGACCAAGCGACATATTTGTCCTTGCATGTGCACGGTTAGCGTCTCATGTGTGGTCATTTACTCTCTTCGACATTTCAGTGAGACACTGGGAAAGCCACTCTTCTCAATCTGCTATGTTATATATTGTATATCTTTTTGTATTAAGTACAATCATGTTTGCTGTGAATGATTGTCCCATAATTAGTAGTTCGACGTGTGTCTAGATATTGTGCATTTCATAGTGTTAAATAATGACATGAACCATTCTAGCTGAGCTAATGGCGGCTGTCTAGAATCGAAAATTTATCTAAACAATCATTGGCAACAACCTGTGATAAACCCTCTCGTCAGGAACAAAATATGGATTATGATAACCTTTCATATCAACACACCTTTTGGCACACGATATCTGCTTATAATTTCACTAGATGGTACTGGTATATGTCTGAAGGGATGGAGTGGCAAATGAAAGTTGAATAAAATGCAACTGGTTTCACTGGCCACGCGATCATATCACACGACGAAGCACTCAACGTTCTACCTAAAGTTGTACGCGTTGCACCCTGATTTCATGTTACATCTATGAGGTTCCTATGTCTAACACACATTGTAGTTGTTTCCCCGTTTTTACATTATGTTCTGTCGTCGGCACTACCTCCAAGCGTCCAAGCGGTCGGTGTGTCAATAGACACGGCGAAGACCGTAAGCCAGACTTTGGAACATAGTAATTTCGTAACGGCTCAACTGACATTCGGTTTCTTTTAGATCAGCAAACCTGTATGTCATCAACTCAAGGAATATCTTTGTGTAATCGATATTACCTGCCTGACCGTCGTTGCTAAATATGTGCGAACCAATGTTTTTTTTATAAACAATCCTATATTCTAAAATCCACACCAATGGTGTAACCCGATCTGCCGATTTCAGTCCAATTCCCTGCCCAAACAGTCCTAGTTTTGTTGAGTACATGATGTGTAGCCTTGCTGCAGGTGAAACACGTCAATACTCACATTGTATGGAACGTCGTCGAAGGTGTTTGTGCAAGTGCGTAGCTACATACCGCACCTAACCACACATGGCATACCAACCACATATGTGGGTGCTGTCGTGCATTTGATGTAGAACCGCTAATATAAAAACATATACCTGATATGAAATCATGTGACCTGATCATATTCAGAATTATGTGTATATGTACTATAAATATGTGGACAAACAACATGTTTGGAAGGTGTGTTTTAACTCTTCACACAAATGCAAAGAAGTACATATCGAGTGAGTATACTGGTTAAGCACACTGTGTATTACAAATACTCAGACTAATTGAACATAGTGACATTTGAAAAATACGTATATAGTAACATGTGCCTGGTTTGAGCAGGTGAAACATTTTAAACTCTTCGTTCCGTGCAATCGTCAGTGTCTGCAATATATTGGCCGAATACCAGCCGTCAGTTTAGCGCCGGATTTAGGACTATGGATGACTCTGGGCAGTGATTGACCTGGTATCGTATCAATAATTCTCGTTTCACTCAATCTTCTTCACACCAAAATACGCTTTTTGTTCACTTAAGAGTAAATAATAATAATAATAACTTTAAATATATAAACTTTGCTTCTAATAATAATGTTTGAACACCAATTATCATCATATTCAAGCACCCAACTTACATGTAAAGACGTGTCGACCCAACGAAATTACCCAAAAGCTTTTTGAGGAGGCCCCCATAAAAAACTCTTGGTGGCCCAAGGGCCAAGGGCAACCGCCCGGATTACCCAGCCCTAAATCCGGTGCTGCGTCGGTTTACGGACTACTGCCCACATTCTCCCAGAGAAGAACAACACTATTCAGTTTGGCTTAGGGTCGAAGGATACAAAGAAAGAGGTACTGATTACATTACCAAAAAACTTGAATACAGTTTTCAATGACGTGAAGGTTGTAGGTAAATATCTGGCGCCACGGCCACCGGGCCGGTGTCACGAGAATGATGCGTAAGGACGTTTTTTTATTGTTATAACATGTCCGTAGTTCATTGTGTATCAACTACAGAAACGCATTGCTGTCTATGCCCTAAGTGCACTGTAGTCTTAACACTGTAGTGTTTGCGGTGTGTTAAAAACAGCGCAGTCCGCTTGACTTGACATATTCATGAAAGCATTACTCCAGGGTTACCTACTCCGACAGTAAACCAGAACAAGCTTACAATAGAAACAACGTTTCTGCATTTCATATACTGACGAGCGGTCCTCATGAGGCATCCAAGTGATGAAATCCGGGCATTTTGTTTAACTTTTCTCAATTTCCAAATTAGGGTTGTTATTATGAAATATAATGTTATAGTCAATAAGTCTAAAAGTGTTGACAATATATATATATATATATATAAATATATATATATATATACATATATATGCAAATGAGGTGTCTAGTCCGTAGTTTTGAGGGTCTGTAGTAGTGCTCAGTATGTTTCGGTAATGATGATGCACTTCTCTACACAAAATATGCAAATTAGGAACATCCTCAAACAAAACACTATAATCGATCTACATACCAACACACGATATGTGTGTCTATTCCTATGTTTTATGGGTACACTATAGTAATGATCACATTCTCATGGTAAGCCTGACAGTCAATTGTCACAGAATATGCAAATTAACAACGGGCGTTGCCAAATAACCTAGTAACCTGGGCAAACCGGGCGTTTAACCTTGGGGCCCCATGATTTTATTTTTATGGGGGCCTCCGCAAAAAGCTTTTGGGGTAATTTAGTTGGGTCGCACGTCTATACATGTAACTTGGATGTTTGAATATGATGGCAATTGGTGTTCAAACGTTATTATTAGAAGCTAAGTTTATATATTTATTATTATTATTATTATTTACTCTTAATTGAACAAAAGGCGTATTTTGGAGTGAAGAAGATTGAGTGGAATGAAAATTATTGATACGATACCAGGTCAATCACTGCCAGGGTCATCCATAGTCCTAAATCTGGCGCTAAACTGACGGCTGGTATTCGGTCAATATATTGTAGACGTTGACGATTACACGAAACGAAGAGTTTAACATGTTTCACCTGATCAAACCAGGCATACGTTACTATATAAGTATTTTCAAAACGTCACTATGTTCAACTTTAACTAGTCTGAGTATTTGTAATACACAGTGTGCTTAACCAGTATACTCACTCAATATGTACTTCTTTGCATTTGTGTGAAGAGTAAAAACACACCTTACAAACATGTTTGTCCACATATTTATAGTATGCCCCTTACGCGTATATATACACAACATTCTGAATATGATCAGGACACATGATTTCATATCAGGTATGTATTTACTTTAGCCGTTCTACATCAAATGCACGACTGCACCCACATATGTGGTTGGTGTGCCATGTGTGGTTAGGTGCGGTAAGTAGTTACGCACTCGCACAAACACCCTCGACGACGTTCTGTACAATGTGAGTATTGACGTGTTTCACCTGCAGCAAGGCTACACATCGAGTGTCATTTAATGGGCACAGCGAGCTGATACTCAACAAAACTAGGACTGTTTGGGCAGGGAATTGGACTCAAATCGGCAGATCGGGTTACGCCATTGGTGTGAGTTTTGGAATATAGGATTGTTTCTGTTAGGAGCTATAGTTGTTGTGTCAGTGTCATGTGAAAAGAAGACGGAAAATGCAAGGTAAGTAGATTACATATTTGTTGTTATTATAATTACACAGGTAGTTGATAAGACATTAACAGCGTTGGGTCTTCTTCAAAGTTTCGCGTAACGCCAGTGTCTGTCAATAGGCGTCTTGTGAGACAACACAGTTTACATAAAGCTTTGCCTAAGGTATGCACCACATAAAACAAACACAAATGTCTGGAAAACATATATCATTAGAACCGCCAGTCGCAACTATGCTCTTCTGTTGTATACACTACAGTATCACGACGGCATTAACCAACCTGTTTTTAAGTTTAGCATAGTGAGTATTATTTTCTTCTGCTCTTTCTTGTACAAGCGATGTTCTGGTGACCGCCTCTTACATTTTCACTCGCGTACCATGTTCGTAGTAACATGTATCGTTGTCTGTTTTTTTAATGTGAGTGTGTGTTTGTAAATGTGTGTGTGTGTGTGTGTGTGTGTGTGTGTGTGTGTGTGTGTGTGTGTGTGTGTGTGTGTGTGTGTGTGTGTGTGTGTGTGTGTGTGTGTGTGTGTTTGTAAATGTGTTTGTGAGCGTATGTGTGTCTGTGTGTATATTTGTGTATTTGTATATGTGGTGTGTGTGTGTGTGTGTGTGTTTGTTTGCGTGTGTGTGTGTGTGTGTGTGTGTGTGTGTGTGTGTGTGTGTGTGTGTGTGTGTGTGTGTGTGTGTGTGTGTGTGTGTGTGTGTGTGTGTGTGTGTGAGGATGTTCGAATGGGATTTTGAATGCGTGCACCTATTCAACGTTAGCATAGTGTGCAATTACACTCCATTAGAAGCATTTTCCCATAATTGTGTTACTCTGTAACCAAGTATGTCTGATGCGTAAACGCTTAAATGAAACAAAAAGTTTCTGTAAATGATTGATGAGGTTCTGCACAAAAACCCGGTGTGCGATTTTACTTGTTGTGTAATGGCGGGATATATGTAGACTTGATGAAGTTAACTGCGACAAATACGTGCTCGAGTGCTTTTTTTTAAATCGAAGTTGACTTAATTTTGCGTGTCCGTCTCCGCTTTCGACAGACACAACATTTTGTTAATATAATTATGGTGTGGGTTTATATAATCGTAGTATATGTATGTATTTCAAATAATAAAACCGATCGTGTAAGTATTTTTGATAAAATTACAATCGAGGAAGCGCGTGTGTACGAATGTTACCATCATCCCCGGTACACATCACATTAGTAAACATACCCATATTATGAAGGGATAACTGAATATTTCTTCACAGGTTCAATAAAGGTGACATTAAGGCGGGATACACTGACACTTTTCGCCCGACCAGACCAGATCAGACCAGGTCATATCCCATACACCGACTGACACCGCCTACTCTAAGCTGGCGTGACGTCATAATCACGTAACCGTGAAAACATGCGAAAACGCCAAAACTAGTCGGTGTCAGTCTGACTTATTCCACCGTTTCCAAGTTTTATAGCGCAGTCGGTGTATTGGATACACTGCAGTTGTTGGAGGGAATCTAGTGTGGTCTGGTCTGGTCGGCCGAAAACTGTATCACAGCCTTTTGGCCATATGTTTTCACGAATTGTTCTTACTGGACGTTTAACGTAGCGCTACACAAGGTTAATGCAAATATTCACAGACGCGTAAACACGCGTAGTGTTGAGATAAATATAAATTATATAATAATAATAATAATATTAATAAGATAACTTCTATTGTGCTTAAATCCTTGGAAACCAAGCTCAGAAGCGCATCAAAACAAAAGGATTGGTCAATCTCAAATTCCATAAGTAGTAATCCAGTTGTCAACAGATGGGGCAAGACGCTAGGGAGCTACGGTGGATAAGCATGGTTGTAAAGATAAGTTTTTAAATGAGGACGGAATTTTGACATATTTTGAGCTGATCTAACACGAAGAGGGAGCATATTCAAAAGAGTTGGTGCTGCAACAGAAAAAGCTCTAGTTCCAATGTTAGTGTTGACTCAAGGAACAAAATGTATGTCAGAACTAGATGATCGATGGTGGATAGGTTTTCTCACAGGAGTAAGCAATCAATGTAAATAGGATGGTTGCTTACTGGACAGTGCTTGGTATGTAATGGTACAGATATTAAATATTATACGATATCGTACAGGAAGCCAACGCAAAGACTTCAAAAGCGGCACAGAGCGAGAAAAACGAGGAGATCTTGTAACTACTCTTGCTAGACAATTTTGGACACGCTGAAGTTTTGTGATATTCTTGGTAGCGATATTATAAAGGAGGGAACTGTAATAGTCAAGTCTGCTGCTAACAAGCACTGTTGCAATAGTTTTAGAAACAGACATATACCGGCGAATACGGCGAAGATCACGAATATGATAAAAACAGCAGCGACATATTTGAGATATGTGTTGCCGGAAATTGAAGTTACTATCAAAGATCATTCCTAGATTCCGCACCGAGGTTGCTGGCGTGATATACTGATTCAAAATACGCGTAGAGAAAAAACCATCCAGTTTACTACGCTGCATTGGTGTACCAATATTGATCAATTCAGTTTTATTTGCATTTAATTTCAACTTGCTGTCAGTCATCCAGTGGAAGATATATTGTAGACAATCACTAAGTTGGCTAAGGGAGCGATCTGGGTAGCCAACGAAATGTAGATTTGAGTATCATCAGCATAAAGATGATGATCCAAGGTATGTCTTTGTATAAGAGAGCTTAGTGGCGTGGTGTAAAGAGTAAAAAGCAAAGGCCCAAGAACAGAACCCTGGGGAACACCAACTAAAGCCGACAGTGCAGCTGAAAATCAGTTCTCAATCTGTATAGTTTTATATCTATCAGTAAGATATGAAGAAAACCAGCTTAGAGCTGTGCCAGATATGCCGTACCACTTTAATAAGCGTTCAATGATAATGTTGTGATCAATCGTGTCAAAAGCGGCAGAGAGATCTAGTAAGGTCAGTGCAGTCACTTTACCATTATTAAAGTTCAAGTTAATGTCATTTCGAACCTTTAAGAGGGTAGTTTCTGTTGAATGAAACTGTCTATATGCCGATTGTGACACATTAGTCAATACATTTGTGCTAATGTTAGACCTTAGACGACTTGCTACAACCTTTTCTTGCAGTTTTGAAATAAAGCTGAGGTTAGAAATAGGTCTATAACTGTTTAGATCTTGCTTAGACAGATATGACTTCTTAAGAAGTGGTGTGACATGGGCGTATTTGAAATCATCAGGAAAACAGCCAGAGCAAAGTGATGCATTTATAATATTTGTTATATGTCCAATTAGTGTATCGAGACATGCTTTTAGCAGTATTGTTGTAAATGGATCAAGTGCACAAGATTTATTTGGGGAGGACATAATTATTGTCCTTACTTCATAAACTGTTGCGGGTTCAAATGATACAAGTAGAAAATGTATTTGTGGAAAGTCCACACTGACAATACTTAAATTATGACGTGGGAAAGCAGAACGAATAACACTGATTTTATTCTTAAAGTGACTAGAGAACGAATCACATAGAGACTTAATTGACACATGATCAGGTAGCGATGGAGTAGGCCGTGTATGTAGAATGTTATTGATGCAGCTCCATAACTGACGCGGGTTATCAGACTTATTTATGAACATATTTTTATAGTAGTCTGATTTAGCATTAGCCATTTGTCTGTTACAGAGGTGGTGTTGCTTAGAATAGCATGATCTATCTAATGGCAAGCGTGATTTGCGCCAATCACGCCCTAAATAACGACGACGCCTTTTAGATATTATAATTTCGGATGTCATCCATGGAGCCACCAGTGGCCTTTCTGACTCACATTTGGATTTTATAGGTGCATATTTGTTAAATAATGCATTGCGTACTTGACAGTACTGTTTATCTAATTCAGATATGTTTGGATCTGTGATAAGGTCGGATATAAGGATATAAGCCATTAAAGCTGTAATGTCAATCGTATGAATGGCTCTGTAAGACACGTTGTGTTTCGACTCTAATGGGGTTATAGAAACGTTAACATTAGCAATGAGAGTATGGTGGTCTGATAACCCATCTGAAACATTAGGTGCTTTGATATTATTACAAGTTGAACGGGTTATCAAGAGGTCAAACCAATGGCCACGTATATGTGTCGAAAAAGTAACATGTTGTTTCAAATCAAATGATGCCAGAATATCATCAAAAGTAGTTGTAGTTGTAGAAGATGTATCCAAATGTAGATTAAAATCACAAAAAAAATAAAATTCTTAATGAATAACTGCCAGATTTTCCAACATATCCTGAAAGTCTTCAAAGAAATTTACCGGATGTCTTAGAGGGCGACAGATACATACAAAGTATGCGGAGAAAGAAAAATCTAGAATTTCAGCACATATGGACTCAAAACTGGAGTATTCAGGGTTAGAATGTATTTTAACTTTGAACTGCTGTTATATAAGAAGCCGTGGTGTATCATGTGGTCTGGGCCAGGTCTTAGTTACTGCAAGAATGTGTATTTTCTTTGAAATTAATCAATTACTTATCTTATCTCGTACAGATCGAATGTTTGTAGTGGCCACCCGAATGTTTCGTCTAACAGCTGGCCCAGGATTGAGACTTACATCTCCTGCTAGATTAACATCATTGCTAATTTCAATGTTGGCCATTGGCTTGTAATGAAAGGTAATTATACTAAGGGTTATGTAATATTTCCGCACCCAGTCAGCCAATGGGTGTACTTACGGCATCGCGAATAACTTGACATTCTTTCGTTCGGATTGGCTCACCGATGCGACCTAGGTGTATAACAGACAGGCAGTCAGTCAGGCAGGCAGGCAGGCAGGCAGGCAGCTGTCGCTTCTTTGAAGTCACAGGCAAGACCACCTATGACATTATGTTGATCGGTGCAACCATAGAGTTTGAAAACAAGATTAATGATTCACCTAATATATAAAGCCTTCTAACATTTAAATGAATGTGTTTTTATCTTTTCGCATAACGTTTGAAGTTCTATTTAGTAAAACACGTTCATTATCCCTACTGTGCATTCAGGTGCGAGGGTGACATTTCTTAGCACTTTTAGGCAGAACTGCGTCTCAGAGATTTTCTTTTGATGCACCAACGGTCATACAGAAAGATATAGACAAAATACCAATTACACAAGCAATACCTACGCCAGTTGTGAGCCGATGTTCATTGAACGGTTTCTTAAACGCCACAAGACCGCTGAACTCGAAGCGTAGCAACACTACACAGCAAAGGTGGAAACATGACTGCAAGAATCACCATCAGTCATAACAATAGGAATGGAACCAGCTGAATCCCTTCCCTACCGATGAGCAGACGGTAATGTTATGATATGTGATTGTGTCACGTGCATCAACGTGGACCAAAATAATTTCTGCCAAAATGCAGTTGCATATGTAGCAAATATCCATGTCTGAATTTGCTCAAATATTTAATAAAACATTTAAAAGATGTTACCGCATATATGTGTTTTATTTTCCTTTGTTCCTTCCTATCTGATTTTCCACATCAATCGTATAAGTATGTCCTGCATAACAAAACCTAATAAAAGCCCAGTAGCTTATGAAAGTGTCTTGGTATGTGTTGCCTTACAGATAAGTACTATGGAAATCAGCGCAACATCCTTTGTTACCAATGACCTATATCTGAGTATTGTCGTATCATATATGAGATCCTGTGAAATGCTAAAAGGCTGCAGAAACTTGTATATAGCAGAAAATATTCCGGTGCACACGCATATGAAGAAGTAGGTTTCCTGCTGTTTTCATAGTAATGTTTGCTAAATATATAATGTTGCAATTACATTTTACGTTGCAAACAATTTATTTACTCTAGAAAAAGTGATAAATCTTGCTCTCTCCATTCAATCTTTGTACGTTTCTGTCAATAATATATTTGTATCATGTTGATATGGGGGAAATTCCGACTTTAATTATCACTGAATTGAAACTACATGAGGCTATCATATAATAATAATAATATGTTAATATTTGAGTTTAGACCAGCCATGAGTAAATGTGTTTGGTAATACTACAATTTTAATCGTATTCCTCTCAGGGGTATAGTATTAGATCCAGCGATCAAGATTTGTGGCGATTAGATAAACAACAATTACCCCATTTATCCATATTTTAGTAATAACGCATAATGCCATTCACTAACGCCTTGCACTTCAGTCCTCCACTCGGGTAAGATGTGCTGAATTAAATACTCCGAATGTAGAGGACCAAACTGATCCCTGGATAGTGTGTGTTTGCATGTATGTGTGTGTGTGTGTGTGTGTGTGTGTGTGTGTTTTGTTTTGTTTGTGTGTGTGTGTGTGTGTGTGTGTGTGTGTGTGTGTGTGTGTGTGTGTGTGTGTGTGTGTGTGTGTGTGTGTGTGTGTGTGTGTGTGTGTTTTGTTTTTGTTTTTGTGTGTATGTGTTTGTGTGTGGGTGTGTGTGCACGCGAGTGTATGTGAATGTGTGCATGTGTGTATGTTTGTGTACGTGCGTACGTGTGTGTGCATATGTGCGTGTGTGGTGTGTTTGTGTGTATATATGCATGTAAAAGCAGTTCTTAATTAAATATAATACCTACATATTTACCACTCTGTGGGGAAGACAGGAATTATTGCGATGCACAATTTTACGACGAATACAAAACGTACGATGATTGACTTGCCACCAGAGTTGAAGATGAGGGGGAGGGGTAAGAGAGAAGGGGTGAGGGTCAGAAATAAACGCATACAGTTTAAACCGTATTTGCCGTCAGTGATTCAGGGCAATGTGCAATCTTTGAAGAACAAGATGGATGTACTATACGCATGCGTACACCACAGGGATGACTTTAGAATTGCCAGCTTGATGTGTTTAACATAAAATTGGTTAGGCGATACTGTACCGGACGGACATGTTGAACTTGAGGGATTTTCAATGTATAGGGGTGACATAACAAAGGACTCCGGAAAGAAAGGCGGAGGAGATGTGTGTACTTCTGTTAATCAGAAATGGCGTCACATAAACAATATGTCACTGTCAAACACAAGCATTGTTCACCGGGTGTAGAGATGTTGATCCTTTGTATGCGGCCCTTCTACTTGCCCCGCGAGTTTACGCACGAGCTGTCGATGACAGTGTATGTGCCACTGTCAGCCAGAGCCAATGACGCAACAGAGACGATTGCTCAGCAAGTGCATGACCTACAAACCAGCGCTCCGGACTCGCTCATTATCATCACGGGGGACTTTAACCACTGTAACTTGAAGAAGGTGCTGCCCAAGTTTAACCAGCACGTCACTTGTGCCACAAAAAACTCTAGACTTGTTTTATTCAAACGTTGCAGATGCATACCGGTCTGTTCCTTTGCCGCCGCTAGGATGTTCTGACCACAGTTTGGTCAATCTGCTTCCCCGCTACAGACCCTGAGTGCAACGTGAACCAACCCTCACCAGAACTGTGTTAGACTGGTCCAATCAGTCACTCGACACATTGAAAGGGAGTTTGGAATGCACCGACCGGGATGTGTTTGTTGATATGTCGAGTGGCGTGTGTGAACTGACAGACTGTGTAACAGATTACATTTCCTTCTGTGTGGACAATGTCATCCCTAATAAAACTGTCAAAATTGTTGCCAATAACAAACCCTGGGTTACAAAATAAATCAAACAGGTTTTGATTAAGAAAAAGAAAGCATTTGAAGAGAAAAGAATGGGTGACTTGTAAGAAATACAGAGGGAGGTCAGGTATGTGATCAGGAAGGGGAAAGAGCAGTATAAGAGGAATATAGAAGATTGTTGTACGCGGAATTACATGAAGATGGCATGGGAAGGGATGAACATTGTGAGTGGGTACAAGGGAAAGAAGGGTGGTCATGAGTGGAAAAGTAAGGGAACAGAGAAGGATGCCAATGGCCTGAATGATTTTTATGCCAGGTTTGATAAGCATGATTCTAGTAAAGAGAGGGACAGTCTTAAGGAGAGATTAGTCAGTCCTGCTCTGGGGTGAGATGAGGGAGACCCTATTCAGGTATCCAAAGAGGGGGTGTTAGACCAGTTCAAAAGGGTAAAGCGGGAGGGCCTGATGGGAAGAAACCAATTATCCTGAAGCAGTGTACGGAACAGCTGTGCTACATTTTTACTGTTATTTTCAATCTGTCTCTGGCTGAGTGCAAGATTCCACGTCAGTGGAAAACTTTATGCATGCATTATGCCTGAACCCAAGAAAAAGTATGTTCAAAAAATGAATGACCTGCGCCCAGTTGCGCTCACTTCTGTGGTTATGATAGCTTTTGAAAGGCTTATCCTCATCAAACTCAATGAAGTTGATGCTGATTTTCAGTGGCAGTTTGCATACAGAAGAAAGAGAGGTGTTGAGGGTGCAGTTCTGTGTTTGTTAAACAACATTTATTCTCATTTAGAACAACCTGGTGTATATGTTCGCTTGATGTTCTTTGATTTTAGTAGTGCCTTTAACACAATACAACCTCATTTAATGGCAGAGAAACTAATGAAAATGAACGTTAATTCACCCATTGTCTGGATGACTTGACTAATATACCGCAGTATGTGAGGACTGGACCAAACGTGACACAGTGAGCACGAAGACAGGGGCCCCCCAAGGGACAGTTCTTGCACCATTCCTCTTCTCCCTATACACAGCTGAATACAGAAGTTCTAGTGACTCATGTCCCATGTCAACGTTTGCTGATGATACAAGACTGATTGGACTCATTACTGATGACGATAAGATAAACTACCGACGAGAAGTGGATAGGTTTGTGGGATGGTGTGACGACAACTACCTTCAGCTCAATGTGGGTAAGACTAAAGAACTGATAGTTGATGTTAGAAAGAAGAGTACGAATTATAGAGACGTGATCATCAAAGGAGAAGTAGTGGAAAAGGTGGATGAGTACAAGTATTTGGGCATAGTACTAGACAGCAAAGTGTCATGGAATCCAAACACTGATGCAATTATGAAGAAACTACATACTCGGTTGTATTTCTTACGGAAACTGAGATCCTTTAATGTACGTCAAAACCTGCTGCAAATGTTTTATACTTCAACGGCGAACAGTGCGCTTTACTTTGGTGCAGTGTGCTGGACTGGCAATATCAGCAATCAGGACAGACACAGGCTAGAGAAATATATTAGGAAAGCAAGTGGGATTGTAGGGAGGAGACAGGTCACTTTCATGTCCACACATGAAAGACGGGTAATGAACGATTTTGGCAGACGACACCCACCCACTCAGACCTGAATTTGACAGCAGACGGATAGACAGGAGTAACATATACAGAGCTCCACACACTAAAACCACACGCTATAGGAATTAATTCATACCGTCTGCAGTACAAATTTTAAATGCACACATAGACCGATATATGCTGATGTTGCAGCTCCGGCTACTGTCTTCAATGCATACAGTGTGTGGGTGTGGGTGTATAAATGTGATATTTAAACTAAGTTATAGTAATTGATTTGCATGATTATTTAGTCTTCATTTGAGCTGGTATTGTTGTAAAATACTTGTTTATATTACTATTTTTTATGTATGAGTGCGTGAGGGTTGATTTAGTTTTTATGCACTAGAGTTGACGGCAAACGTACAATTTCTCAATGTTGGAATCAATAAAGTTGTATTGTATTGTATTGTATTGTATTGTATTGTGTCCCGTCAATGGCAACTGGTTGCCGATCTGGTTTTTGTCACAATCAGGGAGAGAAAATGATTCAAGAAAGCATTGACCATATTCAAAATAGTCCGTGGTTCCAAATGTTAACATCTATTTCAAAGAGCAGGCGTGATGTTGCTTAGCCAAACAGGTGCGAGGGTGATATTTCGTAGCACATTTAGGCAGAACGGCGTCTCTGAGATCTGCTCTACTTACACCAACGTCTTTGTGGTCTACGGTCACACGGCTGTGCAGAAATATCACTAAAACGACATACACAAAATACCAATTACACAAGCAATACCAATATCAGCATTGTGCCGATTGAAGTCACGGACAGTTTTCTTAAACTCCACAAACCGCTGAACTCATCGTTAAGAAAGACTGAACAGGAAAGGTGGAAACTCGACTGCAAAAAAACCCATATAACAATTGGATTAAAACCAGCTGAATCCCTACCCTACCGATGAGACGACGTGCATCAACGTGGAATAAAACAATTTATACTAAAATGCAGTTGCCTTTGTAACAAAAATCGATGTCTGAATTTGCTAAAATATTATTTAAAATGTTTAAAAGATGTTACAGTATATGTTTTTTTATATTTTCCTATGTTCCTATCTGTTTCTCCATAGTAATTGTATAAGTATGTCCTGCATAAAAAATACAATAATAGAAGTTGTGTTGCATATGAAAGTGTTGGTACTTATTACCTTACAATACTATGGAAATCAGCAAAATATATGTAAATGGAGTGTTCTACTGGAGTCAATTGAAATCACATGTCAGCCTCCTTTTGCACGGAAGCGAGCAAGCCACTTTGAACTTCATATAATATCGGTTTGCTTTTAAACTCAATACAATATGGTACATGTGTATTCATTGACCCCTCGTTTCATTGGGAATGAAATTTCCATTAACTTAAAATGAAAAGTGTAACAGTGTGTATCGATATCGAGCACATCAGGTCTTCTATCTTGATCACAGTCGTTGCTTTTTGTAGAATGTTAAACAGAGGAGAAGCCACAAACTAATATACCGCCTATGCATTCATCAGTAAGTTGGTTCCGTTGCTGCTATCTGATGTTCCAGATTTACATAAGGTGCAACGTATCCAGGACAGTCCAGCTAATCATTTGTAATTCACTGCCTGTCAATCTTCGAAATTTACCTACTCTGTCTGAACTTAAATATAGTATAAAACATATCTGTTCCGACAGGCATCCCCACCAGTGTAAGTGACCCATGCTCTCTTCGTATACTTGTATAATCTATGTTACCTTTATATGTGTGTATGAATGATATCTACTACCGCACTGAGTTTTTGCCAAAAACGATTTTGTACTATATAAGAGATATCCATTTTATAATTACTCCAACTGTCAAAATGCCTATCTTTCTGTGAGCGTACAGCCCAACTATTTACTGACATTTGTTAAAGGAAACACATTTCGCCGCACACGGATCCAACATTATTTCTGCTGAGGCGACATCAAATTATATCAATGTGTAACAAAACGCAAAGGACTTCCTTAGGAATTATTGACATCTATTTCACAATAATGATGTGTCTAATGTGAGATCCGGCAAAATAAAAAATGCAACAGAAACTAGTATCCAGAATAAAACGTTCGGTGAATATACATACCGCAAAATACGGTTTCGATTTGTTTTATATTTAGTAATCCCTGCAAACACGTTCACTCAGATTTTACTTCTGCGAATTCGTTTGTTGGTGTTTAACATTTTAGTTCGAGAATTCTGCCAAAACATAGGCGTAAAACCAGACCCTAGTGGATATAAGACGACAGACGATAACGTGACAATACCCAGTTCGTCGCAGGTTCACAGGCAACTGAAAAATTCTAATAAAAAATAGCTTAGGCAAACAATACAGGGTAGAACATAATTCACAAGTTAGTGCAAATTTGAAAGTGCTCAGATCTGGACGCCGATAACGAAATGTCAAAATGCTCCAAAGAAAAATAATATAATGAAAAAGGAACACACAAGTAACATGTAACTTGGACATTATATAGGCCTATTCAGTAAAACATAATGACAAAACCTAAAACTCGTCTTCATGTGTCTCTGACTATCCAGGATCGTTACATGCTAACACGCACACATGTTATGAACAAGTGTGCGTGGCTGTTTGCAAGAAATGCATTTGGGACACACTCCAGAGAATCATGATTACCTCGATAAATGGTGGAGAAATTCCACAGGCTTGGAGAATTGTTATGATTTTACTTCAACGGATGCTGTCAAATGCCGTCTCGTTATTTACGGAAGTCTTGGCACATCGACAACATTGATCAATCACGACTTGTAGTTTGCCTCTTTATGCTGTGACTTGGGAGTGATATATATAATTTCAATGTTTGTGGGCAACTGTCTCTGAATAAGTATCTCGACCGGAATTTGGATCGCATTAAGAACCGCTGGCTTAGATTGTCGTGCGTGTCAGTGCCTCATGTCAGTTGGTTTACGAGAGCAGAATATAAGAAGATGGCAACGAGACAACAGCTTACTGTTCGTAGCAGTCATACTATGCTGGATTGGTTCTGTTACATAAACTTGGTTAAACTGTCGTCATACGTCCGTTATTTTCAAACGTCGTGATATATCGACACTTTTGATCAAGTATTTCGTTTGTTTTGCGTTTGCATGTTGGAGGCAGTTTATTAGAGAAAACAGGAAAAGTTGTGTTGAGTTCTGGAATGTCGGAATTATTAACTTAACATCAAGTGATTGAGGAGTGTAAAGAGTGTTCAGAAAATGTTGAAAAAGCATAGACTGAACGTTAGCTTGGAGAAGAAAGAATTGATGTGGGTGGACACCCGATACAGAAAGTATTTGAAATACGGTTGTACGTAAATGAAATCTAAAGCAAGTGGACGGTTGTGTGTACCTTGGATGAATGGTTACATATGATCGGCTTACAGAGTTAGAGGTGTAATTTCGAATAAAAGTAGGAGGGAATGCGATGCATAGAGAAAGGTAGAAGAATATATGATGAACAGAAAAAAATTGAATAAGCCAACAGTTAAATTGTCGAGAGTATGCATTATACTGACATGTATGTATAGTCTGCTGCAAATGTGTGAGGACAACTGGGTACGAAGAATTAGAAGAACAAAGAGAGGACAGAAGAAAGAAGACCGAGTTCAAGAAAGAGGATGGGATGGACTGCATCCAAACAGGAAGTCTCGTGAGAAACCATACGCTACGAGCAGGCTAATTGGCAAGAAAGGATGTAGGCAAACGTTCAAAGAGAGCATAGGCGGAACAATACCATGGTCGCAGTTGAAGGGGAAGGGGACAGTTCAAAGAGATGGTAGAACTTAGTGAGGAGGGACATGAGGCGATTGCCTGATGATGGAAGATGGAGAGAGCGGGCTGTTGACAGGATGTTATTGAAAGAAAGAACAGTGCGAGTTCTTCTACAGTACAGCACCTGGCCCTCACCCATGTAGAGAGAACATGGTGGAACAACAGATGCAATAAGGAGTGATAGATATGCAATTTTCTGCGGTGGATATATCTCCTTCGTACCGTGGGGGCTTGTGGAGAGAATTCCCCAACCTTTCTTTTTGTACATGTATGTGTGTGGTTAATCCACTTTGTCATTACGTCCTGCTGATGTGACATGGGGGGAACTGTCCGATGACCCCGTGCAATGTGCGTAGCTTAGGCACACTCCACTATTAAGGGAGCATGCTGTGGCGAAAATAACCAACAATGACGTGTAAAACCTGGCTCTCAACATTGGGGACTGGGTATAAGTCGTGACTTGGTATATCATTAATGTCGGTCCCATCTCAACTTAGGACGTAAAAGAACCACTGAGGACGACAAGCACATTGGCAGTGACCATCCTCAATGCCAGTCGGTTTGGCAATAATATTCTTTAAAAGGCTGATTAATTCAATGAGAACTCATAAGACCGTAACATTGTAACCACAGTCTCTACAGAACAGTCAGTTAACAGAACGTTGCGGAATGCAGGAGACAGCAAGACTAAACTAAGGTAAATGTTCTTTTCAAGCATTTCTTCTAATTAGTGACAGCACAGATTATATATATGGTGATTAATACAGAGCCATTTGACCCACTGTATCCCGATTCACTATACCGCGAATGTGCTAAACACACACATGTGACATTTTTCTGCAAGCGGCCGTCTGCAAGAGAGATAGCACATGTTCGTTAACTTCATTATTCCCTTTAAATTGTTTTGACACGCAGACGTGCCAGGATGAACAGTTTCCCATCAGATATTTACACGGAGCTGGCATACTGAGAAGATCATATCGATTATTGGTTAACAATAATGTTGTTGTAAACGATAACTCATCCAAGATGCGTTCAGAGGAAATTTTAGGTTTTATTGCTCCTGACATAAATACATATTCCTTTCGCACCAGAAATGAAGACAATCAGTTCCTCTAGCCGGAATTAGCGAGCGTAGTAAGTTGTAACAAGAAGCCTGTTATATCTGAACGTGGGAAATTGGACATCGTTGAACATCAAAGAATAATGTAGTTAACTCATCCCAACTCGGCCGCATTGCCAATAAACATTGTATTGTAACTTACTGTTTTATTTACTAATTGAACATGCTCTGAGGTCGTACCTTCCAAATTGCGAACGTTTTACTGGCTTATTAAGCACAATTTGACGGGCAGTATACCTTCAACATAGAGAGCACTGTCTCCTGGTGGAACGCCCTCCTCGGCACTGTGTTGGTAGCTCTAACCATACACCTCGTCAGGGGAGCGGTTGTTTCACATTTCTATGCCTTGGTCTGTCTTTGTACTCGCACCTTTTTCATACTTTACTCGCACTTTGTATATACTTTTTGTCGCATCTTCACATCTGGCACATGACAATTGTATACACACACACACACACACACACACACACACACACACACACACACACACACACACACACACACACACACACACACACACACACACACACACACACACACACACACACACACACACACACACACACACACACACACATCGGCGTCAAAATCCAGACTTATCAACTATGCCGATTAACCACGAAGAAGTAGAAGTAGAAGATGCCGAGCTGTTGGACCAATGCCATGGTGTGTTTAGGTTTATGTAGGTTGTATTGTAGTTATGTATGGATAGTCCAGTACATTTTATGTGCTCAGTCCTGTTGCAGTCACGACAAGTTGCTGTGTCCATTGGATTTTATAGATTTGTTTTACATGTGTGACATGTAGTGGGGCCATCTCCTGATGTTATGATGCATACCAGTAGAGTGAGTTTAGTTGTCGTCCTGTCTGTACTGGGTCTGTGTGGTGGTGGAATGACTAGTAGTCCGGTGGAGCTGCTAGATTTAAGACATTTTAGGTGTGCAATGTTATTCCAGATAGGACTGTAAATGTAGTAGTTTGTGGCAGAGTTGGTAGTAGTTATCGTTGTAGTTGTTTTGAAAGCTCTCAAATTCGGAACTGTTAAAAAATCTAAAGATGATTTGCAAATATGCAAACATGAACATTGTATATATAAAAGTGCATCTTGAATTAATATGATGCATGGAGCTTGCCGTGGTTCTGTTTGCGTGGTGATGGTTATAAAAAAGTATATATTTACATGTGTCTATCATGAACCATTTCACACTGGTTCATGACTCAAACTGAAACCGGGCTAACACGATATTTGGCAGATACTTCCCTGTGTCAGTGTATGCAATCTATGCACTCACTTATTGGTACACGATTTATTGTATATTGTGTTTACTCTTCTATATTTAAGGTTGAATGATGATGGTCTACAAATAGAACTAGAAATGATAATAATATGCGTTGATATTTATGTCTCAGGGGAAAATGCACCGATTTGTAGGAGTTGATTCTGGAGTGGTTTGGGTTTCGCGCGATTTATACCTGTTATTTTTTAGCTCGCCATCTTGTTTTGTAAGTTTTAGGTTGGTTGTTAGTAAGCTAATTTGTCAAAAACTTGGTTGAGGTAGGTCAGATCGCAATTACAACCATGGGATTATATTTCAATGTAGTTATACTAGTGCCTCATTAACTTATGAACGAAAGAAACGTTTGAAAATCGTAGATAATATCGGTAAATATCGGAGCAGTAAAACGGAGTTGACTACACCTGACTCATATGCAAATCCAAAAATGTTATAATAATTCAAACTGTTCATATTGCAGAACTGTGATTACTGTTTTGAAACGGGACAGCACTGCATAAGTGGTAAACGTCTTCACTCTCCTGTTCCACAATAATTGTGATTACTATTAAAACATAAAATCATGTACGTATTATAATGTTATTGTGGAAATAAAAATGTAATATTATTAAAGTGCATTGAAATGGATAAGTGGAACAAGCACTTGAACGATACGCACGTGTGCAGTCTTAAAATTGAATTACAACCACTGTATCTCTACTAAGATCTGACCAACCGTGGCTCAGTGGGCGACCACTTTAACGTAATCGCACCGAAGTCGGTCGAGAACAGTGCTCAAAGTAGCGTTATATTGACGAGTCGCAGACAATACGCGATTTCTGGGAATTCCAAACAATGCATCACATATTCTGTTGTCGACTGCTGAACGACCCGTACACAGTGGAAGATGTCGCCAGCGCAAATGACCGAACAGTGAATGCATGCGCCAGACAATGGCTGCACGTGATCGACGCAAAAGAAAACGGGGTTCAATTCAGACTCGCCTTAAAAACACTGTAGACATTGTGATTACTTCAATAATAATAACAATAATAACAATAGCAACAATAACAACAATACTAACATTAAAAACAATAATAATGTGACAAGTCGCTGATGGCGCCATCTTTATTATTAGAGCAAGTGGTTTGACATCACCTAATGCAGCGCCCCGATGAGTTATTGTAGATTGAGCGCATTGGTTCTGTGAGTCCACGACAAAGTGTTACCACTATTTATGTGTGCAATATTTGACTTCCCTTGAAATATAAATCCGGTAGAAGGGACAAACGGGTTTAGTATCGAAATACACAGGTACATTGGGGTGATCGACATTGCCAAAGTTTCGAAACGGCAGGAAGTGGACTCAACCGAAGATACTCTCAGAAACATGAACATAGACATGATTGACACGGACCACTACTTTGGATTGGCAAACGAGACTGTTGCCGTACATATCCCTTTTTGGAGAATTCGTGATCAGACTCAAAGAAACAGCTTTGAAATGTCGTCGTCGACTTACGAAAAACAATTGCTACCATCGATAGCAACCACATGCACAGAACTTCGTCAACACAGTAATTCATTTGAGAATTTAAGTATGACTCTTTCGTACTCAGTTACAGTGTTTGCTTTGATATATCAGGTGTGAAGCAGCGGAGCGGAACGACCGCTCGAGTAAATGCCAGACGGCAACAAAACGGCGTCAACACAGTGATTAAAACGTCTTTTAAAATAAGATATTTTTGTACTCCTTTACAGAGTTTGCTTTGATGTGAAGCAGCGGGGCGGAACGACCTGTAACGTAAGTGCGAGGCGGCGACAGGTGCAAAACAACCTTCTTGATAAAACAGTCATTGGGCGATTTCACAAATTCAAACGAAACTTATTTCAGCTGACTCGTCTGGCTGTTTGTCACTAGGTTTTCAGGATCTATGAATCTGTATGGTTTTGTCATTGACCTTTACATTTTTCACATTTGCCCATACCCTTTTATAGTTCCTGGTGGCTAAGCTGGTAGAATTATATGTTCAGCCTACTAGCAAAGTTCTGTGCATGTTGTTGCATTTGTTATTAACATTGTATACATGTGGCTTTTTCGCCATGTCAGAAATATTTTCATCTGTTTTCTTTAGGGAGTTTTGATTTAAGACTACTTAAGAAACCGTTTGAACGAAATATTGTTCATGACGATGACAATGAGTATCTAACAGAAACATTTATATATTATGCACACCCGAAGGACATTCGAATAATGTCTACAATTCAGTGTTGATGATAAGTATTGAATATTGCATTGATACTAAGGAACTGTCTTTATTCAGACCGAAACCCTGCAGAGATCAATTATTTTCTCCAGATGAACGACAGTGAGATTATATAATAATATCCCTAATGTTATATTGCTCATTGTGCTGGCGTATGATGAACTATATTGTCGTTGCAATTTTCAACCATACACATACAATTCAATCGAAACATGAAGCGAATTGTCTGTTCACGAAAGATGATCAACAACGAACTGCTGAAACTAATTGCGTACGTTAATGCGAATGACATGCATAACAAAAAAAGAAAATATCAGCAGTGTATACTGTATTTAAATATGAATAGAATGTTAAAAGTACTACCGATTTGTCGAAAGTAATTGCAGAATTCGAATGTCTAAATTGCATGTTAGCTTGTGTTGAACGGCAATGTTTTCACCGTGTGGAATCAATCATCTCGTACAGGTGTGAAATGACACCAGCATGTTCTACCTGTTGTTGCTTACCGACACATAACGTTCTGCTATTATTAGAATGTGTCTGTGTGTCTTCGTTGAATATCGTTTTGTCAAACACCCAACCATTTCTTTTAGACCAGTGACTGTGTTTGCCTTGTGATGTTCACCTTCTCGCCATACTCCAGTTAAGAAATCAAAATACACTAGAACGTATGTCAGTGTGGCAATAAATCAACTCCGTCCAGTATACACCGTTCTTGGATTATGTATATGTTTTGGAGGATGGTGTCCTTTTTGACAACGACGCTACTGACACTGTTGACCCAATGGAACGTGAACCTCCTTCTTGGTGTATTTCGGATTCAAATCCACTGTCACCTTTATAAGTGAACTTAGTTGTGGGGCTAGCATTTCGTACACACACGGTGACGTCATCTCATTGTTATCAAAATGTTTACCGCTATTGGTCAACTAAAAACAAAGCTTCATTACATGTACTTATCAGGCTATGAACTGGAAGTCACCGGTGATAAGCAGTGTTTCAAAATCATCTATTCAAAACACAAATCGAAATGCAGTGGACATTACCGCATACACTGTGTGAAGATATATATATCATGGTGTGCTTGCTCATGATATTGACCGCGCCTGACAAGGGGTCGTGACCAACAAAACAATATCACACTTTAATGTTTTATCTAATGTATTGTAACGTGCATGTTTTATCTTCTACAGTGGGAACTTGGGTTGATCTTGCTTTCCCTATTAATATGCTAATTTTGTTGTCTTTCCCATTCCGTGGCGTACTGTAACATTTGAGCAGTTTTCATGGTTGATCCTGTGGTTCGACTTTCACATTTCTACGTCATAGTCCAACATGTTTCAGATATGTCATTGTCAATATTTCATACCTGTCCATACGGATGACGTAAACACTGTTGTGCAAAGCATTACTCACCTACACAATTGTATACGTCAATAATTAAAATAATATATGATCTGCAGCGACGTTGTTCTTGTTATTGTTGTTAATGCTGTTGTTGTCGTCATAGTCGTCGTTGTTGTTGTTATCGTAGTTGTTGTTGTTTGTTGTTGTTGTTGTCGTCGTTGTTGTTGTTTTCATTGTTGTTATAATTGTTGTCATCATCATCGACATTGTTGTTTTTGTTGTTGTTGTTTTTGTTGTTGCTGTTGTTTTTATTGTTGTTGTTGTTGTTTCCTCTTGTACGACAGAAGCGGTGAAGTTAAGAAGTAGGGATGAACGATGACGACGACCACTGCTAATTTACAACGGCAAACTAGAGGTTCAAACGAAGAGTACTTGGAACGGGAAACATAAATAGTGATTTCAGATATGGAAGTATCGAAGCATAGGTGGCCTCAGAGTGTAATATTTATATATATATATATGTATATATATATATATAAATATATATATATATATATGTGCGAGCATGCGTGTGTGCATGCGTTATATGTACGTATGTGCATGTTAAAACCGGAGCTATCCTGAGGCAGTGATTAAGGGGACATTGAGAAAAGAGAGGGTGCTCATGGGCGACTCTATTCTGAGAAAGGCAGATAAGACACTATGTGAAGGGGAGGACGTCGTTGTTTGTTTGACTGAAATGGTAGAGATGGTATTGGGGCATGGCAAGGGAGGGTCTATACAAATACACATAGGGACAAATAATGCAGACAGGGAGGGAACAACTGGGATAGTACAGAAGTACAGAAAGTTGGTGAGGACGTTAAAGAAGTCAAGATTCCAACATGTTATTCTCTCGGGAATTTTGCCAGTAATTGGAGGAAGGGGGCTAACGTATAGAAACTGCAAGAGGATGGCGATCAAAGCATTAGTTGAGCAGATGTGTAAAGAAGAGGCGGTGGGATTCGTCGATTTATGGGGATACTTTTTTTTGGTGGGAAGATATGTACATGAGAGATGGCCTCTATCTAAGTGGAAAGGGAGCAGCAGTTTTCTCAGAGAACCTTCTAAAATATGTTGATAATGGCACAGGCTGCATCTATTTAAACTATATTTGATGGGATTCACATAGAAGCCTGAAATTGGAGGCATAGATACATACACATCAATAAATCAGCAAAGAATAACCTGGAAAACTGTTCTCAATCAGGATATAAATGCGTTTGTTTAAATGCAAGTAAACAAAATAAATGAACTATGCATTATGGTAGAAGATATTAGCCTCACATAATAGGTATAACCGAATCATGGGCCACCACTGATGTCAGATGCCGAATTGGGACTAACAGGTTTTGTAATGTTTAGGAAAGATAAAATAGGAAGAAGGGGAGGTGCAGTTATGTTATATATAAAAGAATATATACAGGCTTATGAAATAGAATTAGAAAGAGAAACAGATTGTGAAGAAGCTGTTTGGTGTAACAGAGTTACAAGAAACTCGACGTTAACGGTGGTGTTAGTTTATCGCAGTCCAAACATAAGCATAGAAGCGAATGATTAAGTACAAAACGCTATAAGGGAAGTTAGCAAACGGGACTGTATTATTATGGGATATTTTAACCATGGTCATATACAATGGAAATCTCTACAGAGTACGGGGAGTGAGAACCATAAGTTTTTAGTTTTAATATAAGACAGTTTCCTTTCTCAACATGAGCCAACCAGCGGTGACAAAATGTTAGACATAGTTTTGTTCTCATATTATGAATTAGTTAACAAGGTCAAATTATGTGAGCCTCTGTGAAGTCGTGATCACAACCAGATACATTTTACCAGCAAAATAAAATCTGAAAGGAGTAATAAAAAGCAGACCAGGAGAAATTTCCACAAAAGTAGATATAACGAAAGGAATATTTAGCAAAGATAGACTGGAACAATACACTGAAGAATACGACAGCAACAAATGCTGGAATATCTTTAAAATTGAAATTGAATGCATCGTCGATAAATTAATTTTGTTCCCTTGAAAAAACAAAGGAAACGGTCCAGAACAAACATACTTATCGAAAAAAAACATTAGAAAAATTAACTACAAGCAAATGATGGGAAGTCATATAGACGTACTGGAAATGACGAAGACTACAGCATTTATAAAGAAGCACTTAACCAAGCTATAGCTGAAATTGGAAATTCGAAGAGAAGCTACGAACAAAAATTAGCTTGTAACATAAACAAGACAGCAAGAGTTTTTATGCATATGTTCGGGGCAAACAGAAAGTTCAGGATGAGGTCGGTCCTCTAGAAGATAGTGCTGGAAATATAATATCAGAGGGATTCTTAATGGCATAATAGACCTGAATGAGTATGTTAATTCGGTGTTTACCAGGGAAGATATTAGTTACTACCAGTACCAGAGGCAAAGATCAAGGGTTCGAAATCAGACTATTTAGGACAGTTAATTGTAGCCCCGGAAATGGTACCTGAGAAAATAAGGGCTATGAAAGATAATAAATCACCAGGAGTGGATGGGATACCGCCCAAACTACTATTGGAAATTGTACAACAAACTGCCATACCACTTGCAACAGCTTTCCACTTGTCATTAGAAAAGGGAGTGGTTCCTTTAGAATGGAACGAAGCAAACATTATACCGTTATTTAAAAAAAGGTTCCAGAAACAAGTCAGAGAACTACGGACCATTGAGTTTAACATCAGTCTTTCGCAAATTATTAGAAAGAATAATTAAATATCATATGGTGGATTTTCTAAACATAAACATAACTTGTTAAACCCATCTCAACATGTGTCTCTAAAAGAGAGGTCATGCTTAACAAATATGTTATGTTTTTTTGAAGATATCACTAAGTGGGTAGACGAGGGATCACCAGTAGATATCATCTACTTAAATTTTCAGAATGCTTTCGACAATGTGCCACATCAAAATTACTGCTTAAACTAAAGGCCCATGGCATTGCAAATGGTTTTATAAACTGGATAGAAAAATGGCTAATTGACAGAAGACAACGGGTAGTAGTTGATGGGGAAGCTTCAAACTGGAAATCGGTTTTGAGTAGGGTACCACAGGGATCAACCCTGGGACATATATTAATCTTAATATATATATATATATATATATCAACGACTTGGACGATGATGTAACAAGCAAGGTGTTCAAATTTGCGGATGATACAAAATTTTTTACAAGGATTAAACGTGATGGAGATAGACAGCTTTTACAAGATGATCTTGACAGGTTGATACGATGGTTTGAAAAATTGCAAATGTTGTACAATTTTGGGAAATGTGGATTCCTCCACACAGGACATGGGAACGAAGATGTACAATATACGATGTGGGTTCTATGCTAAGTAGTACTGTTAAAGAACAGGACTTAGGGTTAACCATTAGTGCTGACATGATGGTTTCAGCGCAGTGCCGTATTGCCGCTTCTAAGAGAAATAAAATCCTTGGCTTAATTAGACGCACTATAACGTATCAAGAAAAAAGAGCTAATAATACCGTTGATACCGCTGTATAAAACAATAGTTCGGCTTCATTTAGAATATTGTATTCAAGCATGGAGGTCATATCGCAGAAAGGGCTTAGATATGCTTGAAACATTGCAGAGGAGAGCAACTAAAATGATACAAAAACTTAGGTATCTTAGTTACGAAATACGCCTAAAAGAATGTCTTTTAACAACACTACAGACCAGGAAATTGAGGGGAGATCAGATAGAAGTGTTTAAAGTATTGAATGGTTATAAAAATATTGATAGACATATTTTCGTCTCAGTTAAGAAAGGTGGATGGACCAGAGGACATGAAGTTACATTAGTAAAGGAGCAGTGTAGATAAGATAAGAAAGTTCTCATTCTCACACAAAAATTTAAATGAATGGAACATAGCATATCCTGATTGTGTTTGTGCTAGTAGCGTGATTATGTTTAAAAATAAAATCGACACATACCTTAAAAGGGCGGGATACATGTAATTAATAAGTATTGGACTCTCGATAAGCCAACAGGCTTCCTTGTCCTCCTGCCATCTTGAGTTAATTTCCGGATGGCCATTTTGTTAAGTGTGTGTGTGAGTGCGTGCGTGCGTGTGTGTGTGTGTGTGTGTGTGTGTGTGTGTTTGCATGTGTGGATGCGTGCGTGCGTGCGTGCGTGCGTGCGTGTGCTCACCGTGGATAGTTTCACGACTATCACAAGACCGAAATTCCTCGAAACATTTATAATGAAACATATTTGTTTCTATCGAAATTTGCCTCCTGATTTGTATTTTATTAACTGCCTGACGCTATTAGGCGTGTTTTTATAATTGAATCAAAGCTGACTACACGATAACTGTAAGAATCATACATCTAATTGTCATCCAGTTTCTTTTATTATTTCAATCGCATGCATCATTAGTAAATATTATCACGTACACTTGCCATATTTAATTGTACGTCATATGCACATTGGTTAACGTTATGTTACGTTGGGAAACCAGGCCTTTGAAATATATATATCGGTTTTCTTCAATGCTTAGGTTGCAGCAACGTTACTCTTACTGTAAACATTTTCGTATATAAAAACATGCATGGCACCTGGAATGTCACATTTGAACTACCGTTGCCTGGAGACTTTCTAACTTCTCTCCTAAATGTAAAAACAGACTGAACATAACTTTTTTGAAATTTCAAGAAAATGTCAACCGATCAATCCATTACTGCCCATTGTCCAAAACTGGCACTGACCCAAGAAGAAGCACCACGAAAACACGGAGAACGCGCCAACAACCACGGGTGACATTGTTTCAACTCAGATATAAGGAGAGGTTCTTTCTCTTGTTTCATTCCGCCATTGCAGGAGTTCCTCATATCTGATTCAGGTAAGAGCGTTTTCACGCTACTTTGTAAATCACACATTTACCACTTGATAGTACACTTTATTTCATCCTTTCGGTTTCAGTTTTGCTATAGAGACAATGCGCGTCGTTATCATCCTTCTGTTCGCGTGTGTCGCGCTGCTGGCTGTGGCTGATGACAATGCAGTTCAACTGGAGAATACGGTAGGAAAAAACATTACGTTTGCCTTAAATAGTTGTAACCAGGAGATTATGAGACATGTGCGTGCAACTCTATGGTCACTACAAATGTGATATAAAACACAATTATCGAAATGACTGTGCGGGCAGTATTTTGAAGGTATCAGCGCATGATTGAATCAGTCATTCCGCTGTTTCGTAAGTAAGGAAACTACGTTTACATCACCTTCCTGAGTCTTTCGGAACTAACAACTAATGTCGTTTGTTCCTTCTATCTGGTACATTATTCTTGGGGAACAAAATTATATTCACATGAACGGTAAATATGTAACGTGTTATAGACTGCATACGTCAACCATCGCTCGAGAACACGACAGAATGACACAATGGTAATTATAATTTTAAAAGTATAACTCTTGATAAAATGCTTGACTGTATTGCTAATACTAATTGTGTCAACGGGGTTTCTGTCTTGATTAGGATGAAGATTCCTCGGATAATCTGGGCGAAGTCAGCGCGGAGTTGTTTGGTATGTTGCCTACAATCGCATCTACTGCGATTTGCAATGAAATAGATTTTAGCTGTTTTTCTCCCGAAAATAATTAAAATATGATGGATATGTCTTGCACGTCTCGATGTATTATAGTTAACACCTTATATTATGACCGTCGTTCTAACCCTCATTATTGAGAACATTTGGAAGATCACTATCTGACCCACTAGTCTCTCTCTCTCTCTCTCTCTCTCTCTCTCTCTCTCTCTCTCTCTCTCTCTCTCTCTCTCTATCGCTCTTTCTCACTCTCTCTTTCTTACTCTCCCATCTTCTCTCCCCCCATTCATCCCCCCTCTAACTCTCCTCATGATACACCCGATTCGGTGTATGTTGATCACCACGCATACTCAGCTATCCAACAAACGATAATCGGTGTACTACATGTAATCAATATCAGACGACAAATGTCATGTTTCTTTTCATTTCCGTTAAAGGACGCAGCAAGAGAGAATACCATCCTCTTCTTCATAGAATTCGAAGAGGTACGTCGTTGTATCATTTTTTCACGCATTATTATTATTAATATTATGCTCAGTGTTGTTGATGCGTTACTCAAAGGAATCCTATCGCCTTGTTTGATGTGGTACAAAACAATTTAACCACGTTTATATAACAGAACCAATCCAGTCTACAATGACCTCTACGATCATGCATATAATGACCTAAATTAATTTAGCAATAGTACGTAATGTAATTCCAGTCAGTGCTTGGTCAACAATTGTCTTTGTTCTTGCCGGGTATAACATAATATGTCGCTGTTTAATAAAAGTGTTATTTCGAAGATAAAATGTGAAATGTATATGAATAATATGCCTGTTTTAGGTTCATTTCGCATTTGTTTGATTAACTGCCAGTATGGCCGCTGCTACTGCAGAGGTCATTCGTGTAGATGCTGGTGTAACAATGGCAGCCCGACATGCCAAGCTAAGAGCAACAAAATCAGCTTCTGTCAGGCCTGGTGCAGGAAGAGCAGCTGTAGCATGCCTGGGAAAAACATCAAGTGTATGTGCACAAGAATTTTTAGTAAACGTCGCTGCCGTCGATATCCGTTCCATTAAACCAGAGAAGTTCGATTTACGGTGCTCTGATGTTAGATTTGTCGCCAATAAAACAAAATATAACTAACTGTTGTTTGTCTTGTGTGTAACAAAAGAAGGGAGGATATAAGTTAATAATGTAATGCAGCACACTCTGGGGCAATGCAAATTCATCAGAACGCATCTGCAAACTACAAAGAGGTGCTGCCAGAATCATAACATACTCTGAATACAGAGCTCCAAGTGATCCACTATTGAAACAACTAAACTGGCTGCCACTACCAGAGCGCGTGAAATACAGACAATCTCAATTGGTGTTCAAGGCAGTAAAGGGACTGGCTCCTGACTACATGTGTGCGCTATTCAAATCTGTCTCGAACGTTTCGACAAGAACAACACGGTCAAATGCAAGAGGGGATTTGTATGTTCCAAGAGCACGGACCAACATCTTCAAGAACTCTATAGCTGTTAATGGCGCACAAATATGGAACACTTTAAATCCAGAAATAAGAAAATGCAGCTCTCTAAGTGCGTTTAAGAGAGCATATTTGCAGAACGTGTTTAATTAGACAACAGGGAGAAACAACGTATTGAACATTTTAACACAGCGCTTTTTTGTTTTATTTATTGATGCTACATATTTTACAAATATTATTTGTGCAATTCTAATTTCTAAATTGTAATATGTATTTAAGCATATCTTAACTACATTATGCAATATAGTATTTTATTTAAATAAGTTGTTTAGAATTTCTATAACATTTACTTGTACTGTAATATTTTACAATCACGACCCATAGGAAGATAAAATGTATATTTGATAAGGTTGTCGTGAATAAACAATGTTTATTATTATTATTATATGCCCACATATGTGTAGATATAAAAACTATACAAACAAATTACTTCCATCAAAGATGCATGTCTTATATCCACATCTAATCAACATAGAAAGACAAAAGTGGACCTCAGCGCAAAGAGGATATTCAACCAGGCTTTATATAGACCCTCCCTTGTAATGCCCAAATACCTTCTCTACCATTTCAGTCACATGCTCTATCCTAGCCCCCGGTAGACAAACAACGACGTCCTCCCCCTCGCTTAGTGTCTTATCTGACCTTCTTAGAATAGAGGCGCCCATGAACACCCTCTCTTCTTTTCTCATTGCCCCCTCAATCACTGCCTCAGAGTAGCTCCTTCCCAAGTTTGTGTCTGACTGGTTGTTCTATTTTCCCCCTGCCGTCGTCTCTTCTGTCACATTCTCTTCCGATCCATTCTTTCCTGTCGCTTTTTCTCTTGTTAATTTAAATGCAATAAATTACGTTACGCTCGACTGCTTTATTTATTTAGGTTATCCCGCGCCCTAGCAAATACGTGGGATTCTAGCTACATAAACAAACTGGAGTTCGCGCCACTATCGCCCTTGCTCAGTTTTAACAACAGTGCTACCTAATCAAATATTCCAGCAGGTATTGGCTTACACATATATTATCTTATGTAAGTAGTTTTATGTTTGTTACTTTGACTCGTATGTGTTCTACTACATAATCAGGTTTGTTAAATCTTGTTTACAACTGATCGAAGACTAAGTTACCTATATTATCACTCACTAGACTAAAGTGTTCTCAAATACTTTAACTAACTAACTTTAAGCACAACTGTTACTCAATATATGTATAGTGTTACTTTATGAATAATATTAATGTTAGAATAATACTTATCAATCAACATTTCCATTTTTTTTTTAATACTTTTTCTGCACCAGTAATTCACCACGACCTACATCCGCCAATGTTCCCGCCAAAAGCGTGATATAGATGTCAATGATAGCAAAGGAAGTCCGTTGCGTTTTGTCATACTCTGATATGATTTGATGTCGACTCACCACAAATTGTATGGGAACCGTGTGCGGCGAAATGTCTTTCCTTTACCAAATATTCGTAAGTAGTTCGGCCTTACCCTCACATAAATATAGCCATTTCGATAGTTGTAGTAATTAGGAAATGGATAGCTCTTATATAGTGTAAATCGTTTTAGGCAAAAGACTCAGTGCGGTAGTATATATCATTCATACACACATATAAAGGTAACATAGATTATACAAGTATACACAGAGAGCATGGGCCACTTACACTGGTGGGTTACGCCTGTCGGAACATATACGTCTTTAAAGTAGATTTAAACTCAGACTTAGGTAAATTTCGAAGATTGACAGACAGTGAATTACAAATGATTAGCTGGACTGTCTTGGATACGCTGTACCTTATGTAAATCTGGAACCTCAATAGGAGCAAAGTAACCAACTTATTGTTGAAGGCATATGCGGTATATTAGTTTATGGCTTCTCCTCTTTTTAAAATTTCTTCTAAAAGCACCGATTGTGATCGTGATAATAGACCTGATGTGCTCGTTGTTGATAACCACTGTTAAAGTTTTCATTTTAAGCCAATTGAAATTTAATTCCCAAAGAAACGAGGGGATAATGAATACACGTCTATCATATTGTACCGAGTTTAAGAGCAAACCGATCTTATACGAAGTACAAAACAGCTTCCTCGCTTTCGTGCAAACAGGAAGCTGACGTGTGATTTCAATTGACTCCAGAAGAACACTCCAATTACAGATATTTTGCAGATTTCCATAGTATAGTAAGGCCCCAACACTTACCTAGGCAACATAACTTTTATTACTGTTGTTTTTATGCAAGACATACTTATACGATTAATATGGAGAAACATATAGGAACATAGGGAAATAATATATATATATATATATATATATATATATATATATACGTTAACACCTTTTAAAGATTTAATAAAATATTGTAACAAATTCACACATGAATGTTTTTACTAAATAAGCAACTAAATTTAACATAAATTATTTTGTTCCCCGTTGATGCACATGACACAATTGCATATCATAATAATATCGTCGTCACATCGGTAGGGAAGGGATTCAGCTGGTTTCAATCCAATTGTTATTTGTTTTTTTTGCAGTCGAGTTTCCGCCTTTCCTCTTTCTGGGCGATGAGTTCAGCGGTTTGAAGAGTTTAAGAAAAGTTTTCGTGACTTTATTCGACACACTGCTGGTATTGGTAATTCTTGTGTTTTAAGAGCATCAGTTATAGTTATCATTATAACCCAATCAAATCTTTTCGACAGAGGGCTACTAAGAGCAATGGCTCGAGTTTAGACAAGCTCTTATACTACAATCCACTATCGAATCATGAAATATCCCTGAATATCATGACATTGCGTAAACCTGTTAGAGCAATGTTTATCATGGCATTCTAGTGATTGCCATGGTATAGATATGTTGTCAATCATTCTTTCTAAAACCTTGCTGTACTGACTTAAGTTACAGTCTGACGCTTCTTGCATTTAGGTCTAGATATGTACCTTCTAGAGGAAGGTGAACAATAATTAACATCTAAACTCAAGGTAAGAATCAGTGGCGAACGAAATTATAAATTTCAGCCATCGTGCCGTTGTGCCATATTCTAACATAATAATAATATAATTTATTTGTATTTGAATCAATCAGATTGCTCTCAAGCGCTTTACATGCATGTACACGTAACTATTTAGAATTGTATTATAGATAGAAACAAAAATCATTCTAAAATGTATACCATAAAATAATATTTAAAACAATAATTGCATAATTATTTTACCTCCGTGTACAAACAATTACAAATTATATGATAAGTATTAAACAATAAGTGAATTAAAATGTAATAAATAATTTTAAAATATGGGTAAGTGCATTTGATAAAGTTCACGTGATCATATTACAGAAATGCTACTCTAAAAGGTGTGTTTTATGAAGTGTTTTGAACTGTGGCTGTGTCTTTGCCGTCCTGACACAGTCCGGCAGTCTGTTCCATAGACTGGCTGCAGCTACAGCAAAACGGCGATCATCGTGAGTGACTGTCTGCGAAGCCGGTACTGACAGTAGAGGCAAAGACGCAGATCTCAGTTGCCGATTCGGTTGACGTCGGTTTAGTAACTCCGCGAAATAACTCGGTGCCTGGTCATGCATCACAGAGTACACACAAAACTTTAAATGTCGGGCGCACACAGATAGGTCACCAATGCAGGTGCTGCAGAACTGGAGTGACGTGGTTATACTTCCTCGTACGGCAGACGAGTCGGGCTGCGTAGTTTTGCACACGTTGCAAACGCTGCAGCGTGGTCTGCGGAAGACCATAGAGTATTGAATTTGCATAATCAAGGCGTGAAGTGACGAGCGCGTGCACCGGGTTTTGCACGCATCATCAGTGATGTTTAGCCGAATTTGTCCAATGTTGTGAATCTGGTAGTAGCACGACTTTGCTATCTGTGCAACCTGTGCTTCCCATAGCTAGACCGCTGTCAAGTATGACTCCTAGGTTGCGTACGGATGACTTTGGCAAAACCCGATGTCCGCCAATAGTCCGCCAAATATCGGAGGGCAGATCGTTTCGTTGTTTTGAAGTGAGGAAGATATATTCTAACACATGGTCAAAGAGTCCATTATCTAACAGAAAATGATCAATGACATGAATACCATTGTCAACAGGACTAGTAAGTGTATAACATTATCTCCTTCGAAATAAATACATAGCTTTATTGTTTCACGTTCACATATGTAATATAAATGTTTCATAAAGTTAGAAAGACACACGCTTGAAAGACGTGTTCATATCACCTCCAATAATTAAATTGGAACATTTCATTACATTACATATGATATCATATGGCATGTACTCATTAAAAAGAAATAGTGACATGCTTTGCATAGTTATATTAACTGCACATATTCTATTAGAGTTCATGATGACTTGGGAGACAATACTGTTCAAGGAATTTTTCCTTGAAATGGAACATCCACCATATCCTCTGCCATTTAAAAACATATTATTATCTATTCCAGAAACATCATGAGATAAAAAGCTAACATTTTTACCTGAGGGTACGTTTTTAATCCTATGCAACTGAGATTCCATTAACCAATGTTCCTGAAGTAAAACAAAATCATGTGCTTTGATTGGCTATAAGACATATTCAGGCTTACCTGGACCAAAGCCAGTACAATTGTAGTTTGAAATAGTAAGGTAACTAGCCATATTAAAAATCGTAGATTGTGTCGGAAGATAATGAAATCAGGACGTGTTACGGCGTTCTTGAAGCGGAATTTACGAATGCTGATGCCTTCTGGCCACACACTGCTGTCAAACAGCTTACCAATTTCTGGGAGAGGTAGTGTTAATTTGAAAGAGCTGTTTTGGGCCTCAATATGTGATACACACTTAACATTCAAGACAGTGAAGCTCTTGCTTTCCGCATAGGCCTTTAAATCATCCGGCTTAACTTCTTTAGAGACATGTGATACAAGTAATGGGAGGAAGGGGGGCAACGTATAGAAACTGTAAGAGGATGGCGATCAACGCACTAGTTGAGCAGATGTGTGACGAAGAGGGGGTGGGATTCACAGATTTATGGGGATACTTTGTTGGGAGGGAAGATATGTACATGAGAGATGGCTTCCATCTTAGTGGAAAGGGGCAGCAGTTTTCTCAGAGAACCTGCTGCGATCTGTTGACAGTGGGACAGGTTGCATCTATTTAAACTAGATTCGCAGGGGGACTCACAGAAAAGCCTGAAAATGGAGGCATAGATAAAGACAGCACAAATGAATCAACAAATAACAGTATGGAAAACTCTTCTGAAGCTGGATATAAATGTGTTTGTTTAAATGCAAGGAGTATAGTAAACAAAAGAAATGAACTAAACATTATGGTAGAAGATATTGACCCTCATATAATAGGTATAACCGAATCCTGGACCACCACCGATATATCAGATGCTGAATTGGGACTGACAGGATATGTAATGTTTAGAAAAGATAGAATAGGAAGAAAGGGAGGTGGAGTTATTTTATATATTAAAGAATCTATTCAGGCTTATGAAATAAAATTAGAAAGAGAAGCAGATTGCGAAGAAGCTGTTTGGTGTAACATAGTTACAGGAAACTCAACGTTAACAGTTGGGTTAGTTTATCGAAGTCCAAACATAAGCATAGAAGAGAATGAAAAAATACAAAACGCTATAAGGGAAGTAAGCAAATGGGACTGTATTATTATGGGGGATTTTAACCATGGGCATATACAATGGAAATCTCTACAGAGTATGGGGAGTGAGGACCACAAGTTTTAGTTTTAGTACAAGATAGTTTCCTTTCTCAACATGTGCTAGAACCAACCAGGGGAGAGAATGTGTTAGACTTAGTTTTGTCCTCACAGAAAGAATTAGTTGACAATGTCAAGATATGTGAGCCACTGGGGAGTAGTGATCACAACCAGATACATTTTACCATCAAAGTAAAATCAGAAAGGAATAGTAAAAAGCAGTATAGGAGAAATTTCCACAAAGGAAGGTATAAGGACATGAGGAAATATTTAGCAAAGATAGACTGGAATAACACACTGAAAAATAAGACGGCAACAGAATGCTGGAATGTATTAAAGAGTGAAATTAAGTGCATAGTCGATAAATTTGTACCCTTCAAAAAACAAGGAAAACGGTCCAAAAAGAAACACTTATCGAAAGAAGCCATTAGAAAAGTTAAGTACAAACAAATGATGTGGAAGTCATATAGATGTACTGGAAATGATGAAGACTACAACAGTTATAAAGAAGCACTTAACCAAGCTACAGCTGAAATTAGAAATTCAAAGAGAAGCTATGAACAACAATTAGCTAGTAATATAAAACATGACAGCAAGAGTTTTTATGCGTATGTTCGAAGCAAACAGAAAGTTCAAGATAATGGTCGGTCCTCTAGAAGATAGTGCTGGAAATATAATATCAGAGGGATTCTTAATGGCAGAAGACCTGAATGAGTACTTTAGTTCAGTGTTTACCAGGGAAGATATTAGTTCACTGCCAGTACCAGAGGCTAAGTTCAAGGGGCAGATTCAGACTATTTAGGACAATTAATTGTAACCCCGGAAATGGTAGGTAAGAAAATAAGGGCTATGAAGGATAATAAATCACCTGGAGTGGATGGTATTCCACCCAAACTACTATTATAAATTGTAGAACAAATTAGCATACCGCTTGCAACAGTTTTCAATTTGTCATTAGAAGAGGGAGTGGTTCCTTTAGAATGGAAAGAAGCAAACGTTATACCGTTATTCAAAAAAGGTTCGAGAAACAAGTCAGAGAACTATAGACCAGTGAGTTTAACATCAGTGATTTGTAAATTGTTAGAAATACTAATTAAAGATCAAATGGTGGATTTTCTTGTTAAACAAAACTTGATAAACCCATCTCAACATGGTTTTTTTAAAGCGAGGTCATGCTTAACAAATATGTTAGGTTTTTTGGAAGACATCACTAAGTGGGTAGATGAGGGATCACCAGTAGATATCGTCTACTTAGATTTTCAAAAAGCTTTCGACAAAGTACCACATCAAAGATTACTGCTTAAACTAAATGCCCATGGCATAGGAAATGATATAATAAACTGGATAGAACAATGGCTGATTGACAGAAGACAAGGTGTAGTAGTTGATGGGGAGGCTTCAAACTGGAAATCTGTATTGAGTGGGGTACCACAGGGATCAGTATTAGGTCCTATATTATTCTTAATATATATCAACGATTTGGATGATGAAATAATAAGCAAGGTGTTGAAATTTGCGGATGATACAAAAGTGTTTAGAAGAATTAAAAGTGATGGAGATAGACAGCATTTACAAGATGATCTTGACAGGTTGATCAAATGGTCTGAAAAGTGGCAAATGCTGTTCATTTTTGGGAAATGTAAACGCATCCACACAGGACATGGGAACGAAGATGTAGAGTATACAATGGGGGGTACTGTACTAAGTACTACTGTAAAAGAAAAGGACTTAGGGTTAGCCATTAGTGCTGATATGAAGGTTTCAGAGCAGTGCGGAATTGCAGCTTCAAAGGGAAATCAAATCCTTGGATTAATTAGGCGAAATATAGCGTATAAAGAAAATTAACTAATAATACTGCTGTACAAAACAATAGTTAGGCCTCATTTAGAATATTGTATTCAAGCGTGGAGGCCATATCGCAGGAAGGACATAGATATGTTAGAAAAAGTGCAGAGGAGAGCAACTAAAATGATTCCAAAACTGAAGGATCTTAGTTACGAAATACGCCTAAAAAATGCGGTTTAACAACACTAGAGACCAGGAGATTGAGAGGAGATCAGATAGAAGTGTATAAAATATTGAAGGGTTATGAAAATATTGATAGAAATATTTTTTTCTCAGTTAAGAAAGATAGAAGGACTAGAGGACATGAACTTACATTGGCAAAGGAGCAGAGTAGATTGGATATAAGAAAGTTTTCATTTTCACAAAGGACTGTAAATGAATGGAACAGATTACCTGCTGATTGTGTGGGTGCTAGTAGCGTGAATATGTTTAAAAATAAAACCGACACATACCTCAGACGGGCGGGATACACATATATAAAAGGGTCGGACTCTCGATAAGCCAAAGGACTTCCTTGTCCACCTGCCACCTAGAGTTAATTCTCTGGGTGGCAATCTTGTTAAATCTTGTTAAATCTTGTTAAATATTTATCTAACCGTTTTACCATTTCTGGCTGCCATGAATGTTTCTGAAGAGGTAGCCGTTCCAGTAACTCTCTTTTGAGTCATGCAGACTTTTTTCTGTGTTTGTGCTGACGCTGTCACTAAGTTGTCGCAGCGGCTCTCTACCACTGCCAGCCGCGCCATTAGAGACGGCTGCAACAGCTCACCGGGCGAATATTTGGGCAGTCGCACGATGTCCTGTGCGTTTAGCACAACACATGGTGACAAATTCAGAGCGTATACTTTCATCAGTGCTGTCACGATGTCGTCCATGTTCGCATCTTCGGAACTTCTTGATGTAGTGTCCACCCTGTGGACCATTTTTGTCAAGAACATTCACGGGCTTACACGCATCCCACACGGCGTGTTTCGCGGCTAAAATTTCACACTTTATGAAGTGCGATAAAACAACCGTTTTACTTGCTCCCTTGGTCACTGGTGGATATGAACGACCATAATACTTAATGTGAGTTTAGAGCCGTTTTGAGATTATTTGCCTAGAATATGGTAAATTGGCATAGCTCCCGACAGCTTTCATCATGGAACACGACCCCGATAATATGTACGGTGCTGCACGTAGCAGCAAGAGACGAAGCAGTGACAAAGAATTATAAATATTGCGTTTATATCTGACGCTGGATCTGGGGTCGCTGTTATATCTGCCATAAATATAAACGTATCACAACATACATAATAACTGCTTAAATAACTGAAAGCAGCGTAGTCAATATAACAAATCTTACGCAAGGCATTAGCCGACAGCGGGGTACCGAAGCATCTTGAAATACGATCCCGGCTGTATACGTCTAAAGCAACCGAATACCACAGTGGCGTCTCCAATGGGAAAACTCTATCACATCAGATTATCTACATGCTTGGCCCCGGCTATTATATCCACATTCTGTGTTCAACATGGTTTTTCGTATAAACTATTATGTTATTTGACAATTGTACACTGTCACCATAAGGGGCCTATCGATGGACGTGAGCCTCACATTCTATCCGACCTTCGTCACGTTGAACTTACAACGAGTATCTGCCCGCGCACTATGGTGCTTAAGTAACGATTCTGGTTTTTTTAACATTTCGTAAATATTACTATCACTACTGTCAACTACCAAGGCATTGGATCAGGTGACGGGCGTTTTGCTAGTACTATGTAAGTATGCTGGCGCACTTAGAATAGGCGACAAAATATTACAAATTCGCTTAATATTATCTCAAAGAAGCTTAGTTATTTTCAGATAAATCGAACAAAGAGGAACTTGTGTCTTTAACAAAGAAATGTGTTTTGATGTTCACCGTCTTTCCATGCTCGTCATATTCGTATTACAATCAGCGTCAAAATGTGACCACAGCAGACTATTGCAGAGCAAATCGCAGTGTCATCATAATGCCAATAAATAGGCCTATGCGGCGTCATTGAAACTTCGATAGGTGTATAATGTGTTGATTCATAAAACTATGTAATAACATAATGTGTGCATTATATAAGGTATTACATATTCATTGTAATATGTAAGGTGCATGAATGATGATGTCATCGTGTAAAGGTCCTTCGCACGTAATCGTGCATAAAAACTCAAGTTGTCATACTCAGATTCTTTATTACGACGAACAAATACAATCTTACAACATTATGCTGCATGACAACTTCCGTCATCAGGTGTGGATGCTTGCTGTTCGCAGCATCAATGTAATACATTTCTTTTTGAGAAGAACTGCAGACACACACCCTATGACACGAGAGATACTATCACTGTACACCAAAACATAATCACAAATTATATCATCTTTTATTATTTGGTCATGATTACTCCGGCCACACATTTATGGCTTAGGAGGCTGTAGGCTAGAGGGCCGCAGCAGGCGGGCATGATCGGCTTGCCCTGCACTTGACCGACACAACAGATGTAGGCGTTGGACGGGAAGACTTGATCACTGCAACATATGGACACTGCGGGGTTGAAGGGTATCGATCCGCACATCGTGTCATCCTGCTCAGCTCCTGTTTTCGGCCGGATCTCATGACCGCAGCAGTAGTACACCTTAGAACAATCGCAACATGCAGTCAACAAACACACATAGCGTGGTGTTTTATGAGAATCGTTGCTAACTTAAATTACCCAACTTGGCACTGCAACAAGTGGCTCAAATCCACCATACTCTTGCATGGATCAATTTGGTCATCTGAGACGACACCTGGAAAGTGACCAGTGATCGCTTATCGATGATGGCAATTTCGTGTATGTGTAAATATGTACGTATATATGTATGTATGTACTTATGTACGTATGTACGTATGTACGTATGTACGTATGTACGTATGTATGTATGTATGTACGTGGTGTATTTTAACAAGATTTAACAAGATT
>CM034543.1:16422361-16438554 GCA_020002185.1 Paraescarpia echinospica | reverse complement strand
TTGAAAACTGCTGCAAGCGGTATGCTAATTTGTTCTACAATTTCCAATAGTAGTTTGGGTGGAATACCATCCACTCCAGGTGATTTATTTTCCTTCATAGCCCTAATTTTCTTAGCTACCATTTCTGGGGTTACAATTAACTGTCTTAAATAGTCTGATTCTGCCCCCTTGAACTTAGCCTCTGGTACTGGCAGTGAACAAGTGTCTTCTCTGGAAAACACTGAACTAAAATACTCATTTAGGTCTTCTGCCATTAAGAATCCTTCTAATATTATATTTCCAGCACTATCTTCTAGAGGACCGACCTTATCCTGAACTTTCTGTTTGCTTCGAACATACGCATAAAAACTCTTGCTGTCATGTTTTATATTACAAGCTAATTTATGTTCATATCTTATCTTTGAATTTCTAATTTCAGCTGTAGTTTGGTTTAGTGCTTCTTTATAAATGTTGTAGTCTTCGTCATTTCCAGTACGTCTATATGACTTCCACATCATTTGTTTATACTTAATTTTTCTTATGGCTTCTTTCGATAAGTATTTCTTTCTGGTCCGTTTCCCTTGTTTTTTGAAGGGAACAAATTTTTCTACGATGCACTCTATTTCATTCTTTAAGATATTCCAACATTCTGTTGCTGTCTTATTCTTCAGTGTATTATTCCAGCCTATCTTTGCTAAATATTTCCTCATTTCCTTATATCTTCCTTTGTGGAAATTTCTCCTGAACTGCTTTTTATTATTTCTTTCTGATTTTATTTTGATGGTAAAATGTATCTGGTTGTGATCACTACTTCCCAGAAGCTCACATAATTTAATATTGTCAACTAATTCATTCTGTGAGGACAAAACTAAGTCTAACACATTCTCTCCCCTGGTTGGTTCTAGCACATGTTGAGAAAGGAAACTATCTTGTACTAAAACTAAAAACTTGTGGTCCTCACTACCCATACTCTGTAGAGATTTCCATTTTATATGCCCATTGTTAAAATCCCCCATTATAACACAGTCCCGTTTGCTCACTTCCCTTATAGCGTTTTGTATTTTTTCATTCTCTTCTATGCTTATGTTTGGACTTCGATAAACTAATCCAACCGTTAACGTTGAGTTTCCTGTAACTATGTTACACCAAACAGCTTCTTCGCAATCTGCTTCTCTGTCTAATTTTATTTCATAAGCCTGGATAGATTCTTTAATATATAAAATAACTCCACCTCCCCTTCTTCCTATTCTATCTTTCCTAAACATTACATATCCTGTCAGTCCCAATTCGGCATCTGATATATCGGTGGTTGCCCATGATTCGGTTATACCTATTATGTGAAGGTCAATATCTTCTACCATAATGTTTAGTTCATTTCTTTTGTTTACTATACTCCTTGCATTTAAACAAACACATTTATACCCAGCTTCAGAACAGTTTTCCAGACTGTTCTTTGCTGAATTATTTGTGCTGCCTTTATCTATGCCTCCAGTTTCAGGCTTCTCTGCGAGTCCCCCCTGCGAATTTAGTTTAAATAGATGCAACCTGTCCCACTGTCAACAGATCGCAGCAGATTCTCTGAGAATACTGCTGCCCCCTTTCCACTTAGATGGAGGCCATCTCTCATGTACATATCTTCTCTCCCAACAAAGTACCCCCATAAATCTATGAATCCCACGCCCTCTTCCTCACACATCTGCTCAACTAGTGCGTTGATCGCCATCCTCTTACAGTTTCTGTATCTTGCCCCCCTTCCTCCCATTACTGGCAAAATTCCTGAGAGAATAACCTGTTCCACTCTTGTCTTCTTTACCTTCCTCACTAGATGTCTGTACTTCTGAACTATACCAGTTGTTCCCTCCTTGTCTGCATTGTTTGTCCCAACGTGTACTAGTATAGACCCTCCCTTGCCATGCCCCAATACCTTCTCTACCACTGGGTGGCTCCTCAAGTAAGCGCTGTCAAGCACGTCGTGAGTCTTTGGAGTATCTAGGATAAAACTGTTTTGTTCGTCGACCTACAGCGATCATTGGTATCGGGCTCATTAGTAAGACATTTTGAATCAGATTGCCTACTAAACAAAACACCAAAACTTTGACAAGATAGCTATGGGCTTATAAAAAACTGTGCCATCTTTGTTCAACCCGCTTTTCCTAACGTAGGTGCTCTCCGCTTGATTCCTTCCGGCATGAGTGTGTTCATCCTACAATATTGCTTCCAAGCTACATGTATGTTTCACAGTATTCTGTGTGAGGCCTAACTGTTGCATTACATATATTTACAATTCTTTATTGCCCTTACGTGTAATATAATTTGTTATCGTGATATCCACGATGCCACCATACAATACAAGTACGTCTTATGACGTATCAATCAGTATTACGAGCCAGATCTTATACTAATAATATTACTTTGTATAAGTGCAACAACGGAAGCACAGCAACAGCATGCCATTTCCACGTAATATCTGTCGATACCGTTAGAATTACCTCGCCGCCAGGACAGGCCGGAGCGTATACACCTCTGATGCTGCCGCCGATACAAATTTGCTTGTCTGGATTCATGGCGGGCGGCAGGTCGCATTGGGATTCGTCAATCTCATTGAATCCGCCATACGGATCAACCACTGAAACACGTGCAAGAACAATGTGTGTGCATACAGGTGACACGGACGTTTCTGGAATAGTGGGGTGGTCCCTAACTTACGCCCTCATCCGGTTGCCGTGCTATTGATGCTACATGTTATAATAGTAAACAAAACAAATTAGTATGGTCATGGTCACACGGGATTCCTAAATACGCCACAGAGAGGTAATTAATACATTATTCAAAATGCAAGTAAAAAATTTGGTTAAGATGCTAAGTCATTAACGCAGACCAAATGTGCGGTGTAGAACAAACGCGCCATACGGAGAAGACGCTGCAAAATACGTTGCATGGCTATTGGCACACATCGCAGTAGTCCAGTGTAATGGAAAACTATTTCTTCTACAAGTGAAACGAAACTTGGGCACGGTGTTATACAGAATAATGAGCCTGATTATCGATCGATGTGTCTGCGGATCGAGTACACATCTTGCCGTATTGAAACTAGGGCAATCACGTTGCCTCTGTCATTCAGAAGTAAAACTACAAAGCCATTAGTTCCTTCAACGTGATGTCTATGGAAGGTGACCTAGAATACTCCACACGTGGGGCAAATACATAACATGTTTAGATTCACAGAGCCAGTGATCTATATTAGTTGTGTTAAACCTCGTACTATCGGTGTTCGGGATATCTATGAAGTACGATAACGTAAAGAAAGAAAGAAAGAAAGAAAGAAAGACATATAAAAAAGAAGACACATTTTGTCTCTGCGTATATAAATTTTCGCAGAATATAGGGTTTAGTGCCTGCCTATTTTGAGCAGACGACCAGGTGGAAAGATGCGACTGCATTCAAAACTGGACACGCTAATAGCGCATGGTGTTCTCCTAGAGGAAACAATTGCTAACAAACAAACGGCGCGACAGGCTCGTAAAGAGTAATTCCAGCAAGAGCGCTCGAGAATTTCATATAGTACGTTTCTCCGCTTCTTTGAAATGATCGGTCTTCCTCATCATTTATAATTAAACTTTGGCCCAACGGGGTAACACAAGACGATATGTAATTTGACAGGCAGTGAGTGTTGTCAATAATGCCGCGAGAAGAAGTGTACAACTTCTTCAATGCCAAAGATGAGTATCAGAAGCAGAACCTGCTGCGTCGTGTCGTAGATCATTCCCTGGTGCCATGAAGAGACATAAAGGTGAATAAGACATTCTGCACTTATGTCATATGAAGACATTTTAATGTTTCAGTAAGTTTTCATTGACATTTATGGTATCATTAAAAAAACATGTATTTAGGGTACATAAATGAAGAGGTTCATCAAACTGTGTAGTTCAAGTGAGTGATATGTTTACTTATTTCACAGTGTGGGAAATACTGCTGAAAGCAGCTGATACATCACGAAAAAGGTAAACTGACTGAAATAAGAGAATTTCTCCATAAGTACAATAAAGGTATTTTAATTGAATTGAATTGAATATGTAAAAATATCACGAATGTGTATTTAGGTTATTCTTATCTTTCGTATCGACCTCTAAATATCGACCAACAGGTTCTTTGTAATTAATAATAACATTATTGCGGTGTCCCAAATGGAAAGGTGTTACTATATATAATAATTATATAATAATCAATTATATTTACGTGTACACACATTGAAGGTGGATGGTTTACCCATCCACGATATTGAAAGTGACACTTAGCGATGGTCGTGGACAACGTGAAATGAACACTTGACACACGAACTTATGTGCAGTTGGTGTGATAAGTAATCCTAAGCTGTGTGTCTTACCTAGGTGACTGCCGCAGCAGGAGTGGTACTCGACGTTGTACCGAATCACTCCACAGCACAATTGGTCGTCAAAGGATTGGCACTCTTCCAACGGAGCTTTAGTGATGTGACCACCGCAGCAGTAATGCATATAACCTGCAAGATATTAACCACACGTTACTCCGTTTGTTACAGTAAGTGATAATGTAGTTCGTTGTGACGTTTCCACAACCATATTTGGTTACATCAGATTAATTATCGCTATATAGCGTCACCGTATTAGGCATACATGGCGTCACCGTTATCCTCCGGCACCCGACCAGTTGGCTCGTATGAGTTGGTGCGGGACATGTATTGGCCATCATGTCCGTTCTTACTGTCCTTCCATTTACGGTCCCATACGGGTTTGTATTTCTTTCCTATGTATATACTGGGAACGGAGGACGCTTAGCTGAGGCAACTTACAATATCTTACCCAATCAAATAAGGTTGGCAACGAAGACTATTTGTTAGTTTTGTTCTGTCTAATAATAATAATAATATAACTTCTATTGTGCATATGTTCTTGGAAACCAAGCTCAGAGGCGCATCAAGGCAATAGGATTGGTGAAACTCAAAATCCATAAGCAGTATTCCAGTTGTCAACAGATGGGTCAAGGCGCTAGAAATCTATGGTGTATAAACAAGTTTGTAAAGATAATTTTTTCAATGGCGACGGAATTGTGTAATATTTTCAACTGATCTAACACTAAGAGGGAGTATATTTCAAAGAGTTGATGCAGCAACAGAAAAAGATCTGGTTCCAATGTTAGTGTTGACTCTAGGAACAAAACATAGGTCAAAATAGATGATCGAAGCTGGATAGGTTTTGTTATAGGAGTAAGCAGTGAATGCAAATGATATGGTTGCTTAACGGACAGTGCCTGGTATGCAATAGTACATATCTTAAATAGTATACGATATCGTACAGGAAGCCAATGCAAAAACTTCAGTGGTACAGAGCGAGAAAAACAAGGTGATCTTGTAGGTCCTTGCTAGCGATATTATAAAGGAGGGAATTGCATTTATCAAGTCTGCTGCTAACCAGCAACAACGACATTGATGTCTATATGATACATCATGACAACTCTGCGCTAGAATTGCATGATGCACTAAATATGTTCAATAACAAAGCTACGCTTATTGTAAAGTCATATAAGACAGCATGAGTGTCCAGTTGTGTAATATACAAATTGATGTTAAAGCAGTTTATTATATTCAGTAGTTCATTAAGAGTACATCAAAACGATATGTATATAATATAATGTAGCTACATATAGGTACATGACATACACATATAACACTTAAAGCTTTTATGTGAATACCCATAATTAATTAATGCAGGTTGCAATATATGTCCCGTTGTACTTTGTTCTTAGTATACGTTATCTTTTAAATGTGACTTGCTTCGTACATTATTGCAGTCATTTTTAAATTTGATATTTTCTTCCCAATTTAGTTTGCTCACTGGAGGTAATTATAGTATATTCAATGCCGAGGAAGCAATCGAAACAAAACGCATGTGACATTTACTCTGAAAACAATTCAAATGCACCGTTGCATTCTACAAACCGGGAAATTGAAAAATTTCGGAACCCTCAACGAAATTGCATTCGTCGGCCACTGGTTGCCTGATGGGTACGCCGGAGTCGCACACTTCACTCGTCCAATGATAGGCGGGCGCCTTGATCTCACACTCTTTTATTGGCAGTGGCAGAGGCACGGGCAAGCCGCCACAACAGAAGTGAGTGCCCTTGTAGAATGCGTGGAGACCACAGCAGGTCTGAGCCAGACCAATCTTGCTACACGCATCTGTAAACATTCACACCGATGACATTTAGAAAGTGCTTATTTTGTCTGAAGAAGTTTCGGATCCATTGACGTTTTGTATTTAAATATGCATTGAATATATTATGTGTATGAAGCACATACACATTATGTTCTGTCACACCTACTGTCAATAAAGGCACGCTTCACCTATGTATTTTATTCATTTATATATCCAACCCTAGGTCATCATGTTGTTAGTTCGGTATTGACGTTGATACAGAAGTGTGTCAGCACAAAGGTTGAAGGCTGTTGCTACAGCACAACATTTATGTCGTTGTTACTTTCGTTCAGTCAGCAGCATATATGATTACATTACTATAAACGTTTAAATGTGAATGAATTGTCTCCGCGCACTAATTGCCGCGTTGCTTAATGTTTCCACAAGAAGGTGGGTTTGTCTTAGATTAATTGCAAATATCCACGTTCATAACAGGCAAGTTATGCAAAGACACGATCAAGACACCTATGTGGACTGTTGCTCTGGAAGCTTATAGAAATATGCATCTCATGTGTTTAAATAATATGATGATAAATATTAGTAAGTTTACCTTCCCCTTCCCTGACCACTATGAAGTTTACCTCCCCCTTCCCTGACCACTACGAAGTTTACCTCCCACTTCCCTGACCACAACGAAGTTTACCTCCCCCTTCCCTGACCATTATGAAGTTTACCTCCCCCTTCCCTGACCACGATGGCAGCTGCCGGAAGCCACACGAGAGTTGAGCACAGAAAGACGAATATCTGTAGCGCGCCCCTGCAAACAATGGGAGATACCAACGTGTTCGGCCAAAACAAGCATTTCTATAAAACCAAAGGTTACAATAGAAATGTATGTAAAAAAAATACAACGTGTTTATCATTGTGATAAATATATTGTTACGTTCGTTGTACATCTAGGAACTACTCAAACAAACGTACACAATGACGCAAGTACATTTAAGTACAAACGCTGAATGAAACCGTTTACATAAAGCAAATATAAACATATAGAGATAGCAGCGAACGGCTAATGTGCCCATCGCCCCATTAGTATTTTAGCATAATTAGAAATAACAGACGCGTACATATACTTACATCTTCCTGAATGACTCCTCCCGTTCACAAGTCGGAGTTATATGGAGAGAGAAAAAGTGCAGTCGAATGCCACGCCCTCAACATATCTGGATTACATGTCGTACCATATGTATGTTTATGTGGTTCGGGATAGTGAGAAACCGTTAATCACAAACATGTTATTCGAATTACAAAGCGAATACAATTGAAGAACACTTGACGTTGAACGTAATTAACAAGATATGTTTGTATATGGTGTAACATAATATGCATATATAGTACGAAGATAAAGACAAGTTAAAAAGTCCATGGTTTAGTTTCTCGCGATTACGAAATACGGTTCATCTTTTTGTATGTCTGAAAACATGTATTAAATTAACCTTACTGTTATGGGTGTTGTAGACATACCAAAGTTACGTCATAACTTAGATACTATTACATGTGTGAGTGTGTCCGTTCACAATGACACATAATGGGTTTTTTCACAAACAAATACTAGTACCAGATTGTATACAACGGCTCGCCGTTCACAAATGCATGTTTAATGAAGTTTTGTGAGTTTATTAATCAGTAAAACTACCTGAGATGCATGAAGGATTTTGCGTTATCCTCCTGGATAACACAAATGCCGGCTATCTCTTTCTGATGATCCGTCAGTGACATTTTTAGATTGGTAGGTAATGCAGTCTATTAAAGTTTTAAGCCAATAAGAAGAAGGCATATCACATACATTTGTTTAGTCCTACTGCAATATTGAATACATGGCGTAGCGGCGCGTCCCCTGGTTGGCGGATGTGGAAGCCCTCCCTCAGGGAGGGGGTTGCACGTAAATAATACAGAACAGCGTCCCGTTGGCCAACGTACCATAGGATAATGGAAAACTCTAACTTCAAACCTGGGTAGATGGGGCTCGTCAGTCCGGGAGGACAACTCATCTAGAAGACTGAAAACTGATTTAAAACCTGGACAGTTGGGGCTCATCAGCCTTGGAAGGCAACTCAACTAGGAGAAGGAAAATTCCGATTTTAAACCTCCGCTGCCTTACGGCTATACCCACCTATAGGAAAGGCTTCGGGAGTAAACCCTGAGGAATAATCTGGAGTCGGAGTCCCAAAGAGAGTTCAACGTTGACGTTAAAGTTCTTCTGTTAACTCCTGCGACGCCGCTGGTGCCAAACTGTATCGGCTCTTGTCGTTCCTTTGGATCCATCAGCTGCGTGGAGAGGGAGATCCCGCTGCATGGGCAACAGCTCGTTCTTCATATTATCTTGCACAGGCTTGCGCCCTGGAGAGGACGCTCCCGCTTCGCCGCACAGCGTTGACACAACACGGGGAGCAGCAGTCACCGGTTATAAGTCACTCCGTTAGAATGGCGTAAAGCGTGGCGCCACGGGTTGTTTCCGATGGTGGGAGACGTCTTCGGCCTTCACTGGACAGCTACCGCCCGCCTTAAGCTGGGCACCCCCCTAGTCAATAAGGTGCTGTACCGCCACAGTTTGCCTTCCCTGTTGGATACATGGGGATCAGGGGAAACCCGAAAAGCTGACTGAAAACACTGTACCAGTCACCGAGGTCCTTTTTCGTGCTGGCCTCCCCACCATGTACACGCTACTCAGACAACGCAGGTTACGCTGGCTTGGTCATGTTCGAAGGATGCAAGATGGCCGTATCCCCAAAGACATTTTCTACAGCGAACTGTCTTCCGGCAGGAGGATTGTTGGGCGGTCCCAGCTGCGCTACAAGGATGTCCGTAAACACGACATGAAGGCAATAAATATCAACCTTCAGTCCTGGGAGGAGATGGCCGCTGATCGCACCAGGTGGAGAGGTATTCTACAGAAGCAGCTCAGGGCAGGCGAAGAAGAGCTGCAGAGGCTGGCTGAAGACAGGAGAAATCGTCGAACGGAGCACCAACCCTCTAGCCACCCAGAGACGACCTACATATGTGACCACTGCGGCAGGGACTGCCACTCCCGCATCGGTCTCATCAGCAACAGCCGACGCTGTCCCAGACGCAACAACACCAACTAGGGCGCATCATACATGGTCGACTCCGGACCGACGCAGGTCTAAAAATAGTACACACGCACACACGCACACTCGCACACACGCACAAACGCACACACGCACACACGCACACACGCACACACGCACACACGCACGTACAAACGCACATCACATTTTACTCTAAGGCAATAGTATTCTAAAAATACAAATCCTGACAGCATTTCCCTGTTCCAGATGCAATAGACAGCACCACATGATCGCACGCACACGCTCAAACACATCAACACACCAACATTTTTCTATCCGTCATGCCTACCTTTCTCCAAACATTGCTCCTGCTTGTGTTTGACGTCGCACCTCCATCTCTGATGTTTTGTAGCTCTTGTTTGCCTTCTGCTACTATGGTCAGATCGTCTGCATACGTAATCTTTCTGAGAACATCTTTCATGCTGATCTTCTTGCCGATTAGTTCCATCGCCATGTCAGGTAGTAATGGGTTTAAGGCACTTCCGTGCCTCAAACCGATGTTAACTGGAAACTCTTCCGACATCCCAGACCCCGCAACAACTCTCCCTGTTGCTATGTCAAACATTACTTCCACCATCCTGGCTTCTGTTTCTGGCACTCCCATCCATCTCACTGTTGCCATCATCATCTCTCTAGGGACAGTGTCGCATGCCTTCTCCTGGTCCATAAATCCCACTGCCATTCTCCCTTGCATATCTAACCTATTCTCCACCAGCTGTTTCAATGCAAACATCGCATTCGACTTTATATTGTGACTTGGAAGTGTGATGCTACCGTATTGTCCTTTGTCTTGAACATATCCCTTCCTCTTTCATATTGGGACAATTAGCCCTGACAACCACTCTTCTGGTACTTTGCCGTGCCTCATACATGCATTCAGCAGCCTCTTTGTCAAGCTGATTCCACTCTTCCCTGCTGCCATTATTATCTCCTCACGCATCCCATCGACACCTGATTAGGACTAGAAGGTCAATGTCGACATCTAAGTGATAACAGATCAGGCTGGTTTATTTTGTTATGTATTTCCCTTGTTTTCCTTGCCATACATGGGTCTACACTATGTGACTGTTGAAAACTGGTTCGTTATATTCAATATACAATTTATTTCTATATCTTGAAAACAATATCGATGCAGACTTAATCAGCGAAGGATGCTTTATTTTCACCGTCGACGTGTATTCAGCCCACGCATGCAAAACATTCACCCAGGTTATTTGTCAAACAATTGTTTACCGCAGGCGCATAGTATTTTGAATATCAACACGTCTTCAATTACGACGCAAATGCTTTCTTTGTTGTTGTGGCGTGAAAGCAGAATATATGAGTAATTGTTAGGTTCCGCACAAGTGGTTGCTGCTCATCGAATTACACCTTGCTTCTCACGTTTTATCTCTATTTTTCAGTATTTATCTATCAATGTTGCATTTTTAGTTCGTGATTTTCTAATGTGCGAATAAGAAAAGTGTGTAATACACCATCAAATACAATCCGGGGCGTAGGTATTCACGAAGTTCACAAAAACAAACCTTACGTAATTATTGTGTAATAACAATGATATGAAGTAACAATACTGGTAAAATGAAGTTAAAAAGCAATGATTAGCAAACGTGTTGGAAAGCTAAGCAGACCGACTGCGCTATATACGAAATCGGCGTGACATCATAAATGTATATATGTATGTATGCATGTATGTAGGTATGCATGTATGTATGTATACATATATATGTATGTATGTATGTATGTATGTATGTAGTAGTAGTAGTAGTAGTAGTAGTACTATTTTTATTAGAGTCTCACTCTACGTATACAAGCATTAAAATACAAGACAAATAAATACATTACATTCAAAGTTAGCATTGTATACAAAGACCACTCAAAAATAGTTACGAGAGACTTATAAAAACAAAAATGTACAAATAAAAACAGTAATAATTTAATAAACATTTGCTATTATTTTGTTGTATTGTGTAATCTTGTGTGCAGTATTTTTTTGGAGGATGCTGGCAGTTTTACTTATTATATTGTTATTACTCAATAAATATACAAATTTATCTTGATCATTCATACTAGAAAAAGCTGGGTCATTAATTGTTGCATAGCCTATTAGTTCATGTCGTTCGTTAACATATTAAGGGCATTTCATTAAAACGTGAAACTAATTTTCTATTTCATTCGTGCAATTATAACACGTTCTAGCTTCAGGTGGGGGGTAATTTCGTTCAAAACGTCCAGTTTCAATTCTGATTGGTGCCACGCCACATCGGCATTTTGCAAGTGCTGATCGATTACTTCTAGGCATAATTTTCTTAACATAATGCTCATTTAAAAATGTTGTTTTCTGCCCTCTTCTTTATTTATAATATGAAGCCATTGCTGTTCCTGTAATACAAACAGGCAAACATCTGTGTGTTCTATTATAGCCTTTACATTAACATGGTCTCTTATAATAGTAAGATTATGCATATTTAAGTCATTATAACGATGGTATACTTCGTAGCCCCAATTTCGTTTTCCACTTACGGCCATTTCCAACATCCATACAAACACACGTTTTGTCACTCTATATACATCCATATTGATCAAACGACACCAGAACCTAGTAACAGATAGCCATTGTTGGTGAGTCGGGGTTTTCCACCCCATTTCACCCTGAACTGCTACTGATGGGGTATATTTACCCACACCTAGGAAAAATCGACATGCCCTATTATGTATGCTATTTATGACCGAATATTCCTTTGTACCCCACACAGCAGAACCATAGTTAATAATGGAGAGCACCATGCCATCGTATAGTTTTGTAAAACAGTTAAAAGGCATTCCTCCATTACATTTTGTCTTAGCCATTAATAAATCCAGAGCTCTGTTCGCCGTAGTAGCTACTATTTTTATTATCACCTTATAATCAAGGTATTCAGTTAAAATCAAACCTAAATATTTATACTTATTTACGATGCATATGCTTTGATCACCTAGTAGAAAATCGTAAGTAGTCTCAGATATCGATGGATTACGAAAATGTACTATTTGAGTTTTGTCTTTGTTAATAAACATGCCCGAGTCATTGCACCATTTCCAGATAACATTTAGCAATGTCTGCAGTTCTTCTACTGATTCGGCCAGCAACACAATGTCATCTGCGTATTCTAACATTGTAACAATTTCGTCTCCGATCTTAACACCTTTACCCGTGCCTTTTAATTCAGCTGATAAATCGTTTATAAACATATTGAACATGATAGGGGATAGAACACATCCCTGCTTAAGCCCGCATTCAACATTGAACCAGTCAGACTTTAAGTTGTTGACCCTAACACAACATTTGTAATCAAAATATAATGAGTTCAAAGCCTCAAACATTTTCCCTTGTATGTTAAAGTTACTAATTTTTTTTCAGAGGAAATTTCTATTGATACGGTCATAAGCTTTACTAAAATCTACGAAACATGCAAACGTTTGCTGTCGGCATTTCTTTCTAGTATTGATTATGTTTGTATTGTTTGTAATGGTGGTCGAGACAACTGCGACCTTGTCTAAATCCATTTTGCCCATCAAACAAAAGGTTGTTACCCTCTACCCACGATATAAGACGATCATTTAAAATAGAGCAGTGTATGTTATACACATGCGAACTAAGCGTAATTCCCCTATAGTTCAATGGCACTCGTGGATCAGACGTACAACACTTGGGTATCGGGGTTACGATGCCCCGACGCCATGCTCCAGGAATCATGCTGTTGTTAAAACATTGATTAAATAGTTCGTAAAGGAAGTCTATGGCATTTTCATTGACCAATGTTTCGACTGGGGTGTTATCATCACCTTACGCTTTGTGTTTCTTGGCCTTGTTTAAGGCCAGGCGAATGTCCTCCTTGAGATAGGCCCATCAAGGTGTTCATTATGACCCAGTGAGTGGGTCTCTACTGGCGGTTGAGAGTCAATTGTTTGTTCGTAATTGACCGGGTTCAGCAAAGTGTGAACGTCAGTTCTCCATTTATGTAATATCACGCCTTGATCAGTGGATGTGGAGCCGTCTTCTAGCATCACTTCCATTGGTATATCAAGGATGCGTTCTTGTTTTATCCCTAATTTTCCAATATGCTTCCAGAAGTCATTTGGATCATATGACGGCAGATCAAGTAGTTGTTTTTGTTGTTGACGCCAGAATTTGCGTTTGGCAGCTTGCACATGGCTATCAAACAGTTTATGGGCTACCTTCATTTCCGCTTTCAGGTGCGGTATATTTTGTTCGTCGCCCTTAATCCACAATTGTTCACTTGTTGTGAAGTTATTCCATAGTTGAGTAAGTTCCTTTGTCCACCACTGCTTCTTGATCCGTGTGCGCTTATTATTGCGCACTGAGTGGTTTACAGGGACCACTTTTTGAAGTTTATCTTCCATCACCGTTTTAACATGTTCGCAGAAACTGTCATATACATTGTTCAGATTTTGTTTTGTTAAATTAGATCTTTGAATGAACTGCATGAGAGTAGTACAATATTCTTGTGTTGTGTCGTCACCGAGAAATGACTGGTCAATGCCTTCTAATTTGTATCTCGTTGTATATGGGATTTTTGGATTCGGATCTGTATTATCGTAGCATTCCATGCAATCCAGGAGTAAAACCCAAGTCAATATTGAGTGGTCTGGGATGGTCTTGTGTGGGTCAGTAATTGATACACACCCAGAGTCATTAAATGTCTTTCTTGCTGAAGTTACTTTAAAGTCGGTAAACGACGCCAAACCTTCATGCGGTACAAGGCAATAATCAACGACAGCCAAACCTTTGGTTGAAACAGATGTGAAGTCGTTTATCGACGAACCGCGACCGTTCAGCACGCAACAGCTTAACGATATTAACAGGTCGATGAGGTATTGTCCATGAGAATTCACTTTAAAATCAATAACTTTTCTCTCAGGAATGTCATCCACACCTTCAATGTAATTAGGCTCACTGCCACAACGGCCATTGAAATAGCCACATATGAAGAATATTCCAAGTCTCTAGTATCGGTATATATGTGATAATAGTTCGTTGTAATAGGTTTCGGGGTCAATGTAACGTGAGGACCCGTCAGGAGGAAGGTAACACACACACATCCTAAAACTAGTATCCGAGCTCTTGCTTGTGAAAGTTATCCACATTATTCCTTCCACAGTTGTGTCTAGAATGTTCACATTAAAATCATGCAGCAGAGCATCTTTTACAAAAATGTCTACACCGCCTGACCTTGACTTGGCCCGACAGTTCAGGTTTGTGCGATTACGCTCCCACCATTTATATCCATTCATTTCCAACGTGTTTGCATCTGTAAGATGTGTTTCCACCACGGTATGTATGTAAGTATGTAAGTATGTATGTGTGTGTGTATGTATGTATGTATGTATGTATGTATGTATGTATGTATGTATGTATGTATGTATGTATGTATGTATGTATGTATGTATGCAAGTGTGTATGTATGTACGTATGGATATATGTACGTATATACTAATGTACGTATGTACGTATGTACGTATGTACGTATGTACGTATGTGTATGTGTGTACGTGTGTGAATGTGTGTAGGTGTGTATGTATGTATGTATGTATGTATGTATGTATGTATGTATGCAGGTATGCGTGTATGTATTTATGTATGTATATACGCATGTCTGCATATATGTATGTATGTGTATATGTATGTATGTATGTATGTATGTATGTACGTATGTACGTATGTACGTATGTACGTATGTACGTATGTACGTATGTACGTATGTACGTATGTATGTATGTATGTCTGTATGTATGTATGTATGTATGTATGTATTTATGAAAGTGTATATATGTATGTATGTGTGTATGTGTGTATGTTTGTATGTTTGTATGTGTGTATGTGTGTATGTGTGTATGTGTGTATGTGTGTATGTGTGTAAGTGTGTATGTGTGTATGTGTGTATGTGTGTATGTGTGTATGTGTTTATGTGTGTATTCGTGTATTCGTGTATATGTGTGTGTGTGTATATGTGTATGTTTGTGTGTGTGTGTGTGTGTGTGTGTGTGTGTGTGTGTGTGTGTGTGTGTGTGTGTATGTGTGTGTGTGTGTGTGTGTGTGTGTGTGTGTGTGTGTGTGTGTGTGTGTTTGTGTGTATGTGTGTATGTGTGTATGTGTGTATGTGTGTATGTGTGTATGTGTGTATGTGTGTATGTTTGTATGTGTGTATGTGTGTATGTGTGTATGTGTGTATGTGTGTATGTGTGTATGTGTGTATGTGTGTATGTGTGTATGTATGTATGCAGTCATGTTAACGTTTTCCTCTTAGACGGCGTTAACCTCGAGCGCCACACTTTCAAGGATTAATCTAAGACCCCACGAATAGAATGTAAGACTTATATGTATTAAAAAATACCCAACCTATGTAAAGATTCACACCTTTTATGGGGTAAGTAAGCTTTTAATGGAACGTAAAACTTAATGTGCGCATAATAGGTAAAAAGTAACACAACAACCGCAGGAATCACGCGGCCTGGCAAATACTTCGAGAAAACGGCCCCTTTTGTTTGGGATTAGACACCATTATATATATATATACATATATATATATAATATTATACTTGACTGCATCGCAACTCCGCTGGGCTGGACATGTTACCCGAATGAACTAAAGGCTGTGTTTAATGGCGAGTTATCCATCGGGAAATGTCTTCGTGGTGGACAATGCTTCAGGTACAAACATGTGGTTAAAAGACACCTAAAAGCCACAGACATTCCTGAAGACACATGGGAATCAATTTCACAGGACCGGCAACAGTGCACGCGGGCCATACACCAGGAACAGATACACATAGAAAAAACATAGACAAAAATATTAACATAATCATAATCGTCGAAATGGCCTTCTGGGTTTCCCTT
>CM034543.1:16319861-16417361 GCA_020002185.1 Paraescarpia echinospica | reverse complement strand
ACACATAACGTGTTTGCTTAGCTAAGTATCTAAATTGGCTAAATAACGATGTGTCACATGTCATATTCTCCCCTACAAGATCGTTAGCTTGTCTTCGTGGGGTAACTTGCTTGCCTCCGTGAGCTTCGTCCTACGCCAGTCGGAGTCTCAATTGTACTCCTGGTAGGGTCACCCATACCGGATTGGTTAAAGGGTAGAGCACAAGTTATAAATGAGATAAAATCATACAAGTTACACATTCTTGGAATCAGTGAGGCAAGATGGACAGGTTTTAGGAGACATGTCACCCCAACAGGAGAAACAACCTCGTTCTCTGGCAGGGACGACAACCGCCATGTTGCAGGGTGGCGTTAATACTCAAGAAAGGAATAAACAAAAATATTGATATAATGGAAACCTGTCAGTGCTAGAAAGAATACTGAGAGCCAGGTTCTTTAGCAAGCACAGCAAACATGCGATCATTCAATGTTATTCGCCAACCAATGATGCAGAACCGGAGGAGAAATAAGCCTTCTAAAGTATGATGCAAGCCGAGAAGGAGAAAATGCCTGCACACGATGCTTTGATCATCATGGGCGACCACAATGCAACCGTTGGATCTGACAATGTAGGAAGAGAACGAATCATGGGCTGTCAAGGGTGTTGCACCATGAATAATGCTATGTGACTTTTGTGACTTGAACAACGTGGTGATAGGAGGAACCCTGTTCTCACACAAAGACATCCACAAACTGAATTGGATTTTCCCAAGTGCACGGGACCAAAATCGAATCGACCACATTATGATCAACAGCAAATGGTGGAGATGCGATGTTGGCAGTGATCATCATCTACTGAAGCAATCAAGCTGAAGCTCAGAAGAATGGCTTCTGTTAACAGACAGGCCAAGGACGATTTAATATACAACTGCAGAAGTATAGAACACAGGCTACAGCTTTCATTGATAAGCTACAGAACAGACTTGAAATGTTGAAAGAAGAAACGTATCCATCTGATCAAGTACAAGGGAAGTGGAAAATCATAGAGAAAGCAAACTATCAAGCCAACAAAGTGACAATGGGCACTAAAACCGGACAGCAAAAAGATTGGATTAATGCGGAAGCATGCGAGCGCACGTAAGAGAGAAAACAACTGAAGATCGTAATTGAACAAAAAAATATGAAAGAATGAAAGAAAATTGCTAATACAATACTGTCAGGTGAACTAACTTGTTAAGAAGTAACAAAACAAAGCAGATAGAGGAACTTGCCAACAAAGCTGTAACAACCGCTTCCAGCCGTGATATAAGCATTGTATACAAGATAACTAAACAGATTTGTAAAAACACCGACTACAAGTTCAACTCCACAGTCACGGACAAAGACGGACGGCTGTTGGCCAATGAAGAAGAACAAGAACGAACATGGATAAAAACATTTCAATGAGGTATTGAACCGACCAGACCCACAACACCTAGCAGAAACACAACCTGCGGAAAGAGACCTGGAGATAGAAGTGATCCCACCAACGAACGCTGAGACTAAAGCAGCTATAAGTACGCTGGGGAACAACAAGGTTCCAGGGACAGACGCATTATGTGCAGAAATTGTCAAGACAGACCCAGAAACGGCAGTCGAGATACTATACACTCTCTTTGTCACAGAGTGGTTTGAGTAGAATTAGTCTGGCTCAAAATTCCATTGCATGGTGCTGCCATCCCTCGGGTGCTTGAATGTAATATGTTACACTAGGGCCATCTTGCAGCCAAAGCGCAAATCATATTATTGGCTGGCTAACAAATTATATTTAATTAGTTATTATACTAATTTTATGACAAGGAACATCAAATTTAGTATGAGTAGAACGGTTTAACCTAATTAATAATGTGGAGTTCTTGCAAGTCACTGTTAGTGACATTAGAAGAAGTTTGCAGCGTGAATTGGGAAGGTTGATGATCGCGCCGGGCAGGTGCGAATGAATGTTTCACGCCTCATATCTGAACGGAATATTTGTTTGACTAAAAATAATGTATTAAGTTGTGAGCGTTAAAATATGTTACTGTTATCGTTATTACCGCCTCCATTCGGGGATTCTGATGATGTTAAATGTATATGTAATTTATGTATTTTGATGATTTTCAGGAGTTGACGATTGGGGTGTGTATTATGCCACACTGTTTCTTTTTAACCGAACGAGTTGAACAGTGTCTGACCGAGGTTCCAGATATTCGGAGCGCAGTTCCTATGATGGTTTAGTTTGTGTTAAGTTTTGCTATTGGCTAGTTAGAATTCTGGCGCTTGGACGTCATTTGAGTATTTAAGACACTATTTATTTATACGGTCATTTTAACGTCAGACGACCACGATTGCATGGCTGTGAGCGTGTGTTATCTTGTCTCCACGACATCGGACTTATTAGCACAACAGTTGACGCATTAGAAACTTTGCCTTATGTTTTTTGTAATAAAGGACATCAATGGGAGCCAGAATTGTAAACAAGATATACGACGAAATGTTCAAACGTTCCTCGCGTTCCTTTCTAAAAGTTACAGGTCACGTAAAGGACAAGGTCACTTATAGTAGTAAGTATTGTCCGCTGCTGACGTCATTTGTGGTTTCTCTCTCACTAAAAACGAAAACTCTTAGAATAATTACTGGATACTGGTAAAGTGCTGCGTTTACATTTTGTCAATAAAACAAACAACTCTTTGAGATACATATTTTATGTATAACAAAGACACAAGATTGTGTTGTTTTTAATCAGTATATGTTTCGAAATAATGTATGCAGCCGCCATTTATATGTTAACATGTGCGTTTTTCCTACTCTCGATCATTCCGTAACTAGTACTGTTTTGCAATGCAATGCCTCACCGACTTAATGAAGATTGACAATTTGGCCTGCCTCGCAGCGATGGGAGAGGTAACTGTAAGCCATCTTGCCACAGCAATCAGGCTCGATCGGCTTACCCTGAACTTGACCGTCGCAGCACATGTAGGCGTTGGACGGGTAGAGGCGGTTACCGCAGCACACGGACACTGCAGGGTTATACATCTCCCCGCTACACAAATAAGTGACGGGAGGAGTCATCTTCGGTACGATCTTGTATACACAGCTGTAGTGAACCTTTAAAGAAACATGACGCGGTGTTAACGCAACATTCCTCACTTTCTGGCAAACCCTGCGAACTTACAAAATGCATACACCGGTGTGACAAATATGCTGAACAAGTCTTGTTCCAAGGGAAAGTAAATTTGTAGTATTAACAAATGCATTTTAACAATTCGTTTGCTGTGTTCGTACAATGTTTGCAAGCAAATACCATTGCATGCGTTATATGAAAATATAAAATAGGCGATGGATAGTATATGTTATTACAAGCATTGGCGTGAACATTACGAGTGTTCGCAAAGGAGACACTTTGACCGCATTTATGTCGTGTATGTGTGTTTCACCACCCGGGAGCATCTGCTTAGTAGTTTTTCATGTTTACAGTACGCCGCTTTCGAAGACATGACGTCAGGTACGTAGTCTTGACGCCAGCGTATTTATATTACAAGTTCCGTCCCGCCGTGTAGATTCCTACCTCTTAATTATTTGATCTCGCATTTCGGGGTTTTGAATGACGACGGCGCGGCGAATTAGACAAACAGTTATCTGTGGAATTCAAGTGCTACTTGTGTTTCGCTTAGGCATATTTGAGCGGTCAATGTGTCAGATATAATTTGTACTGTCTAACATGGTTTTGTAATAAACATGAACAGAAAACTTTCTTCAAAATCTTAACTATCATTTTCTGACAACAAACAAATTACAAACAAACAATAAACATATATTCAGTGGGAAAGACTGCAAAACCAAGTTGTTACTAACTTCTTCTGTCGGGAAATCCGTGGCTATCGCTGTTATAATGTATCCACCCACACATTCTTGATGGTTGGGATCAACGGCAGGCTTGTCTGTACAGTCTTCATCGGCTGGATTGAGATTCATTTCATTATCAACTGCAAGAGAAACCAAATAGGATGACTGCTGTAATTATAATCAATTGACAAATTATGTCCTAAAAACTGACTATGTGAACTTAGCTTAAAATTAGCATTTATTTTTATAGATTTAGTCTAAGCAAGAACAACTCAGCAGAAACGGACATTATCAAGTTTAATGTTGGTCTTGTTATGGTTTCTTCCAATACACTATCTACATTCTTTCTGATACTGCAACATAATTTCATTGGGATACTGCTAAGATCAAATATATCCGAGTCAAACCGGGCTTATCACAGGCACATTTTTTTCATGCCGGAATAGTCAGCCGTCTATAAATATTCAATCGATTAGATTAAGCAATTTTAGAAATTTTGCTTACTGATGAAATTACTGCAGCAAGTATACAATTTTACGGTGTATCCTCCACTCCGCAATATTGCATATCTATGTTGGTATCGTCGTCCGGTATTTCGCATTTTTTCATGGGCATGTTAGTAATGATGCCACCGCAGAAGAAGTAAATGATTTTGCCTGACAGATCTGTTATGCCAATCGTCTGGCCATAGGGACAGACTTGTGAACTCATATCTTAGGTAAGCGCTAATATTATATATGCATTTGTACTCAAATTTGTACACATTTAGGTTCTTAAATATTTGAAATTCCATCTGGCAATAATTTATTTTACTTTGTTTGATAAAATTACTCTTAGCAAAGTTATTCTAGGAATTATCTTAAAAAGACAGAAAGCGAAAGTGGGGAAATGCTCTCAGAGGATCAGGTTGACTTCATACCAAAACAAAGCACCATTGATTACATATTTAACATACAACTTCTGATTGAAAACAGTTTGAAGACAACATAACATAGATGGAGACCTTGTCAAAGTAATAGAGACACTATATGAACGTTTGACCATCACCGTATTCATTGGAAGGCAAATAGGAACCCTATTCCGAACAACTTTTGGATAACGCCAAGGACGAATACTATCATCAATACTACTCAATATGTTCCTTGAAAACAATCGAAAAAGTTAGAGTAGTGTGGCCATACCACAAGCTACAACACCATTGCTAAAGAAATACTCCAGGACACAGTGAGAGGGGAGAAGGGGAATATAACGAAAGATGTGACTCGACAACATCACAGAATGGACTGAGTTGCCGCTCAAAGATCTCTTATAATCAACGCGAGACAGAGACTGGTGGCGGAAGAGAGTGAGTGAGTGAGTGAGTGAGTGTGTGAGTGAGTGAGTGAGTGAGTGAGTGAGTGAGTGAGTGAGTGAGTGAGTGAGTGAGTGAGTGAGTGAGTGAGTGAGTGAGTGAGTGAGTGAGTGAGTGAGTGAGTGAGTGAGTGAGTGGTGGGTGTGTGGGTGTGTGGGTGGGTGTGTTGGTGAGTGGGTGAGTGGGTGAGTGGGTGAGGGAGGGAGGGAGGGAGGGAGAGGCATCACAGAAGGTGTGATGAGTGTTGCATCATCATCATCATCATCATCATCATCATCATCATCATCATCCCAGCTCATCATCAGATCTCTTCATATATCAAATCATCATCAATGATGTGATCGGTGAGTAAGGTGAGTGAGTGAGTGAGTGAGTGAGTGAGTGAGTGAGTGAGTGAGTGAGTGAGTGAGTGAGTGAGTGAGTGAGTGAGTGAGTGTGAGTGAGAGTGAGAGAGTGAGATTAGAGCGAGCGAGTGAATGAACGACACAAAGCAACGTAACTAGTAAAATATACTAAATGATCCTAACGTAATTCTACAATTCCGATATCTACTAATACCCAACGTATAAAATCCTGGTTGCAAAGCTGTACTGAACGCCAAGCTGTCAGTAAAAACCGGTGACTCAACGGCTTGAAGATACTACCGCACCGCACTGTAGCACATCAACTCGTGTAAACGTAATCCAATTGAAACATACAAACACATGATCGCTCACACTACACAGACACATAGGCAAAGTAAGGTAGAAAATCAAGACATTTATTTCCACCATCTGGTACCTCGATTGATGTCGACAGTAGCCACACGGCAAGAGACAATAGCAATGTCAATTGGAACTTGGGCGGTGCGAACCTGCAAACGTTGCATGACGTATACGATAATGGAGTGTCAATTACAGGCTTTGTGTCTGCGTGCGTGCATGCGTGTGCGAATGCGTGTGTGTGTGTGTGGTAGGTGTGTAACATAGAAATGGATGATGTATGAGCGAGAACATATTATTAGTATGTATTTAAATTATAGTAGTTCCATGCTTATGCCTAAACTATACTTACACGGCTGTATCTATAAGTATATTCTGGCGGTAAACAAAGCAAAGATGACCAACCAACATCAATAATTCATAAACAACAGTAAAATAATAACGTCAGCTTCTTGTTAAAAAATAAGATGTACGTCCCTCGCACACACACACACACACACACACACACACACACACACACACACACACACACACACACACACACACACACACACACACACACACATACACATTGACACACATATGTGTGTGTTCCTCATATAATTTGCCAAACTGTTAATTTATTATGTATATCTGATTTATATAAGACAACCTAAACGAATTCCCGGCAAGCACGTCACTACAGCTAGATATGTGAGCCACCACTTCGTCATTGCATCACAAGATTAAAACAATGCAAAGTGTTGTTTTGAGTTATTGCTTTGTTAGCAAATGTATGTAAGTTTTAATCAGGTACAATGGGAGAAAGTATATAGTAGCCACAACTTAACCAGTTAATTCATTATAACGTAGTTTTAAATTTATCTCAATCTTTCGTGTGATGCTAATGTTACACGGCATGTCCAGACTGATACACAATTAGCATAATTTCACAGTAACCACCTTTCTTATTTCAAAGGTATAGCAAACTGTGTTGAATTACTGACGACATTGTACTCCTACACGAAAACATCAATCATGATATGTTCAGTCAAATACTTAGTTTTGTTGTACATTGTACGAAAACAGCTGTACGATGCCTTACAACAAAACCAACATACTAGTTATGTCATGCTTCTAATTTGTTTATGTTTGTTTCAAACAAGTACGTGCAATAAACAGACCCCACGTTAATGTACATTCTTTTGTACAAACAAGGGTGTATCGTCTGTATACACGCGCTTGACACGCACTAGCACACGCACACACGCACACACACGCACTAGCACACTCTCCGGATAAGAATTATGTTTGCCATAGGTCTGCTTCGAAGAGCAGTCCTGCGAACTGTCCATGACAATTTGATGGTACTTTTACAAGTACGAGCAAAATAGGTATATATATATATATATATATATATAATGACTGTGTAAGCACCAAAGTTTTTTGACAGAAAAAAACAACAGGTGGCAGTTTCATCAATAGGCAACAATTGTTTTGGCAAACTGTAAAAAAGTGTGTCTTATGACTTTGATATGCACTAGACCCTAGTCACACTAAAAAATTACCTTACAGCCAACTTTTTAAGTGTTGATCAAATGCTGTCCAATTATTTGTAAGTAGCCTTCCCAGTATACTTTAACGGTCCAATAGTTAGAGATAATAATTGTCTCTCTCTTGTAGAGCGGTGCAGTGGTGATATTTTGCTCGATCTTCCACTAGATACGTCATTAGTTAGACGACAAGTGGTATTCGTAAGATACAGCTAAAATATCCGACTCAAACTAGGTCTTAGGCCTGCCACATTAACATAAAATGTGTGTTCCTGCAGGAAGACTTATACGCCTTTGAGTATGTATTCAATTATTGAACCCGATTTCAAAGAGAGTGCTTACTTAGGAAATTGCTGAAACAGTAATATACTTCCATGGTATATGGTTTTACTCTACAACAATCCATATTTATGTTGATATCGTCGTATTTCGCATATTCTATATATATTGCATGTGCGCAATGATACCACCGCAGTGTATTGTATGATTGTATGTCACATGCGATAATTGCCATGCTCCAATATTATATTCTATGCACGTTTGTATACACATTTGTGAATATGTATGATACTTAAAATAATTATTAAAAACTGCACCTGGCAATAATTTATGGCATTGATACATAGCAACTTATATCCACTCATGTTATCTCTCATGAAACTCAGTGTTTACATATATATTTATTATATGTTTATATTTATATTTAATGGCGTCTCCTATGCCGCGTTAGCAGCTATACTGACCACGAAGCTGTCTTTTATAATCGATGGACATCCGCACCGCTCCGTATACGGTAGCATACGAACTCATACGAAAGTATTCCACGTCAAACAAACATGCATATAATCGCTCACACACTACACAAACACGTACGCAAAGTAAGATAGAAAATCAAGATATTTACTTCCTCCTTCTGGTACCACGATTCCTGTCGACGATAGCCATACGGCAAGAGACAACAGCAACGTCAACTGGAACATGGTAGGTGCGAACCTATAAAGGTGGTATACAGCACTGGAGTGGCGATTTCAAGCATATTTCGGTACGTGAATTGCAACGATGTCATCCATCTGTGGTGCGTTTATTTGTGTGTGTGTGTGTGTGTGTGTGTGTGTGTGTGTGTGTGTGTGTGTGTGTGTGTGTGTGTGTGTGTGGTGTGTGTGTGTGGTGTGGTGTGTGTGGTGTGGTGTGGTGTGGTGTGTGTGTGTGTGTGTGTGTGTGTGTGTGTGTGTGTGTGTGTGTGTGTGTGTGTGTGTGTGTGTGTGTGTGTGTGTGTGTGTGTGTGTGTGTGTGTGTGTGTGTGTGTGTGTTTCTATGCGTTTTGAAATTGATGTTTTCAGCCAAACTGGTATTCCAACTCGTCGCAAAGTTTTTACGAAGGTATTTTCGTGTGCTACCAATGCTCGGGACCACGATACCCCCAGTGTATATGCATTACTCATGTGTGTTATTGATAGATAATGCAGCCCTTTCCCTGTTTGTAATGAGGTACTCCAACTATTCAGTACGTTGATGACGGGCATTTCAAGTAATTAACAACAAGGATTGCCGCTCTGCACATGTAATATTTACATTAGTGTCTGCCACGTCTTGTGCCTGGCGGTGAAAGCCTAATGCATTGTTGCCGCGCGCGTCTACAATAAATCATGGGAATGGTTTCGAATTGTATGAAACGATGCTCTATGGTTATAATTCGTTCTTTATTTTATTTAATGACGTCTACGCAAAACAATAATTTGATATGGTAATAAGTTTCAAATCATCGATTCCGTGGATGATCACGGACTTTCGCGTATAATGAAAAAACGTATGTCTTAATGTAATTGCCTTCCTCACTTCCTCTTCAGTGAAGTCATCTGTATTGATGGGGAGAGTAGCTACAGGGTTTGCAGGCTCGGTAGGGGTAGCCGGTTAGGGCCGGTTGAGTACTTCACAAAAGTGTTCCGCCCACGTTGCCAGCTTCTCCTCTCCACTTGAAAGAAGTGTTCCGTCCTTGACTTTAATTCGGGTAGGTCTTGAAGAAGTAGTGCCGGTGACTCTCATCGCGATACGGTACACTGATCTTACGTAAATGCGGGCAGCTGCCTCCTCTGCTTTCTCTGCCAGGCTAACCAGCCACTCCCATTTTGTATCGATGGGCACTGTGTTTGACTTATGTCTTTCTCAATATAGGTCTGGTAAAAGGCTACGTTTTGGTGCAGCTGTTTCCTTTCAGCGATGAGCTCCCAGGGACGGTCGCTGATCCATTCTTCCTTCGACGATTTCTGGTACCCGAGGATGTCCTCGCCCGCTGTTCTCAATGCCTCCTTCAGCTGGTCCCACTAATCAGTCGAATCAGGCATGGCCTCTGCAAGGGCGTCAAAGCGTATAGAGACGTGGAATCTCCCCTGAACTTCAGGAGTCTTCAGCTTTGCGATGTCAAACTTAGATATTGCCACACCCGAATATGCAACATTTTTATACTTCCCCGGTGCATAGATATCGCCATGATGTACTGATATCTGACAACCCAAAACACATTTAAGCTATTTTTTAATCTGACGCGGCAGTCCCATCAACCCGTTTGGCACAGCGCCAGACCACGTTGACGTTGGCGGGTTTCCTTTGTCCCAGACCTCAAGACTGCTCCGAAAGTTTTGTTTTGGGCACACTGCTCAATTTCTGTTGTCACTTTTTACTGGGAAGTAACCACTATGTTAAACAATAAAACGTATCAGAAAAGAGCATATTGAGGAGGACGCATGGTATTAATTTGTATATACAGAAGGACATCCTTGGGAAAGAAATCACACCATGTGTACATGTCTAAGTTTAATGTTCTACTGAAGTACTATTAAGTTACTCATATTCCATAGTCTGTCGTCGTTAAACACCGTGTAAATCTGAATAAGTGCTGTGTTAACATGTAGAATAGTTGAGAAGCCACTAAATTATATGTAATACTGTTCTAGAAGGCGATGGATGGTAGCGGGTGATGTACAGTTCAATGTAAACGAGAAATAATTAGCAGGTTCTCTTTCCTTTGAAATTAAACTGAACAAATTAGAAAACTGAAATCCAAATTGTCACTTTCTTAGCAAAGGTAGTTCATGAGTGAACACCCTGGTGTTCGGAAGAAATTCTAGTTCAAGTGCACAGTTACATATTTAGGGGACATTTGGTCGCGGCCCACCTTTGTGTTTTATTGTTATATAGCTTGTTGCGTCATTACAATAAAGCACCGAAGACGTATTGTTGACAAAGGTTGTTTACTCTCTTTGATTATAGATGTGCAATTTTAGGTTTAAAGATTTTACAAGTTGTGTGTCTCTTTAACAAAAACGGGAATATGTGTGCGTGCAGTGGTACATTTCTACGGTAGATAGATGTATTACAAAAACATTGTTCCACACCTCTTTGAGAAAGTTTGTGAGGCGGGTAACGTCGGTTTCACAAAGGTATTCCAACAATGAATGACATACTTTTTGCGGACATCGAAAGGAAACCGAATGTCATTTGGGGTGTTACAAATTACTGTACACCAATGTCTGGCTAACGAACTCCACCCTCTTTTCTAACACACCTTCCACTTGAACACCTGGAAGTAGCGCTAACAACAGAAAATAACGTCAAATCGTTGAAAACATAAAAAAGTAACTTAAAGTCAGAATGCAAATGTACATCTTTTGGTAGAAACTTGTGTGATATGATCATTTGCCTAGTGAAAACAATTGCATTGTTGCTTTTTATTGTAGTTGAACGTCTAGGATATGTGCTAATAAGGATCCATCAGTACTACTTCTTTTCAGAGAGATTACGTGGTCTTCGCCAACACTAAGAAGATATCGCGTGTCTAAATTCATGCCGATATGAAAGGTCGGTCATAAACCATGAAAAGAGAGCTTACCTGAAGTTGCTGTACTTATTTGTTTAGAGAAATTGTCGATTTTAGACAGTCGACCATAGTTAACTTAGAACGACATCATGACTTTGTTATTATTTTAACACGGTTAAATGCACGATATCTTGAGAGGAGCCATGGTATTAACAACGGGCACACATTCACACTAAAAATGCCTGTATGTTATGCAAGTGGAAACAAAATAGTGGATTGAGAGGAGCGACTCTATCATTGTGTGTGTGTGTGTGTGTGTGTGTGTGTGTGTGTGTGTGTGTGTGTGTGTGTGTGTGTGTGTGTGTGTGTGTGTGTGTGTGTGTGTGTGTGTGTGTGTGTGTGTGTGTGTGCTTGTGTATGAGTGTGTGTGTGAGTGTGCGTGTGCGTGTGTGTGTGCGTGTGCGTGTGCGTGTGCGTGTGCGTGTGCGTGTGCGTGTGCGTGTGCGTGTGCGTGTGCGTGTGCGTGTGCGTGTGCGTGTGCGTGTGTGTGTGTATCGATGGACGTGAGCCTCACATTCTATCTGACCTTCGTCATGTTGAACATAAACCGAGTATCTGCAAGCGTATTATGGTGTTATTTTCTAAAATTTGGTAAATATTACTATCACTAATGTCAACTACCAAGGCATTGGATCAGGTGACGGGCGTTTTTGCTAGTACTATGTAAGTATGCTGGCGCACTTAGAATAGGCGATGAAAGATTACAAATTCGCTGAATACTATCTCAAAGAAGCTTAGTTATTTTCCGATAAATCGACCAAAGAGGAACATGTATCTTTAACAAAGAATTATGTTTTGATGTTCACCGTCTCTCCATGCTCGTCATATTTGTATTACAATCAGCGTCAAAAAAGTGACCACAGCAGACTATTGCAGAGCAAATCGCAGTGTTATCAGAATGCCAATAAATAGGCCTATGCGGCGTCATTGAAACTTCGATAAGTGTATAATGTGTCGATTCATAAAACTATGTAATAACATAATTGGGTGTGTGCATTCTATAAGGTATTACATATTCATTGTAATAAGTAAGGTGCATGAATGATGATGTCATCGTGTAAAGGTATTTCGCACGTAATCGTGCACCATAACACAAGTTGTCATACTCAGATTCTTTCTTGCGACGAACAAATACAATCTTACAACATTATGCTGCATGACAACTTCCGTCATCAGGTGTGGATGCTTGCTGTTCGCAGCATCAATGTAATACATTTCTTTTTGAGAAGGACTGCAGACACACACCCTATGACACGAGAGATACTCTCACTGTACACCAAAACATAATCACAAATTATATCATCTTTTATTATTTGGTCATGATTACTCCGGCCACACATTTATGGCTTAGGAGGCTGTAGGCTAGAGGGCCGCAGCAGGCGGGCATGATCGGCTTGCCCTGTACTTGACCGACACAACAGATGAAGGCGTTGGACGGGAAGACTTGATCACTGCAACAGATGGACACTGCGGGGTTGAAGGGTATCGATCCGCACATCGTATCGTCCTGCTCAGCTCCTGTTTTCGGCCGGATCTCGTGGCCGCAGCAGTAGTACACCTTAGAACAAACGCATCATGCAGTCAACATAGCATGATGTTTCATGAGAATCGTTGCTAATGTAGGACTTAAATCACACAACGCGGTACTGCAATTATAGACAAGAGACCCAAATTCACATCCTCTTGCATGGATCAATTGTGTCATCTGACACGACATCTGGAAAGTGACTAGTGATTGCGTATCGATCATGGCCATTTCGTGTTTGTGTATGTACGTATGTATGTATGTATGTATGTATGTATGTATATGTGTATGTACGCAAGTTGTATATTACATTGGGTGGCTCTTTAAGTAACCGTTGTCAAGGACGTCGTGAGCCTGTGGAGTATCTAGGGTCAAATTGTTTTGTTCGTCGATGTACAACGACCATTGGTATCGAGCTCATTAGTAAAACATTTTGAATAAGATTGCCTACTAAACAAAACACCAAAACTTTGACAACATAGCTACGGGCTTATAAAAGGTGTGCCATCTTTGTTCAACCTGCTTTTCTTAATGTAGGTTATCTCCGCTGTATTCCTTCCAGCACAGGTGAGTTCATCCTACAATACTGCCTCCCAGCTTGTTAGCTACACAGTATTCTGTGTGAGGCCTAAATATTGCAGAACATATATTTACAATTCGTTATTGCCCTTACATGTAATATAATTTGTTATCGTGATATCCACGATCCCACCATACAATACAACTGTGTTTTATAACGTATCAATCAGTGTTACGAGCCAGATCTTATACTAATAATATTACTTTGCATAAATGCAGCAACGGAAGCACAACAACAGAATACCATTTTCAGGTAAGATCTATCGATAATGTTGGACTTACCTTGCCACCAGGACAGGCCGGAGCATCTACAACTCTGATGCTGCCGCCGATACAAACTTGCTTGTCCGGATTCATGGCGGGCGGCAGGTCGCATTGGGATTCGTAAATCTCATTGAATCCGCCAGATGGATCAACCACTGAAACACGTGCAAGAACAATGTTTGTGCATCCAGGTGACACGGACGTATCTAGAATATTGGGGGGGTGCCAAGCTTACGCCCTCATCCGGTTGCCGTGCTATTACTTATTGATGCTACAAGTTATAATAGTATACAAAAGAAATTAGTATGGTCATGGTCATATCGGATTCCTAAATACACCACTGACACGTAACTAATACCTTATTCCAAATGCAAGTATAAAATTGGGCTTAGATGCCAAGTCATTAACACAGCCCAAAATGTGCGGTGTAGAACGCTGCAAACTAAGTTACATGGCTATTGGCACACATCGCAGTAGTCCGGTGGGATGGAAAACTATTTATTCTACAAGTGACACGAAATTACGTTGGACAAGGTGGCATAGAGAATAGTGAGCCTGGTTATCGATCGACTGATCTGCGGTTCGATTCCACATCTTCCCGTATTGAAACTAGGGCAATCTCCTTCACCCCACGTTGCCTCTGTCGTTCAGAAGATAAACTACAATGCCGTTAGTTTCTTCAACTTGATGTCTATGGAAGGGGACGTAGAATACCCCACAAGTGGGGCAAATACATAACATGTTCTAGATTCACAGAGCCAGTGATCTATAATAATTGTGTAAAATATCGCACTAACTGTAGAGATATTCCTGGATGTTGGGGATATCTATGAACTACAATAATTATTATGAAGAAAGAAAGAAAGATTAAAAGAAGATACAGTTTATCTCTGCGTATATTAGTCTCGCATGAAGTAGATAGTTTTCAGAGCCTGCCTAATTTGAACAGAGGATCAAGTGACAAGATGCGACTGTATTCAAAACTGGACACACTAAGAGCGCAGTCTGCCCTCCTAGAGGAAACAATTGCTAAAAAGCAAACGGCGCGACAGGCTCATAAAGAGTAATTGCAGCAAGAGCGCTCGAGGATTTCATATAGTACGTTTCTCCGCTTCTTTGAAATGATCTGCTTTCCTCATAATTTCTGATTCAACTTTGACCCAAACACAAGACGATATGTAATTTGACAGGCAGTGAGTGTTGTCAATAATGCCGCGAGAAGAAGTGTACAACTTCTTCAATGCCAAAGATGAGTATCAGAAGCAGAATCTGCTGCGTCGTGTCGTAGATCATTCCCTGGTGCCATGAAGAGACATAAAGGTGAATAAGACATTCTGCACTTATGTCATATGAAGACGTTTTAATGTTTCAGTAAGTTTTGATTGATATTAATGGTATCATTAAAAAACATGTATTTAGGGTACATAAATTTGAGAAGTTCATCAAACTGTGTAGTTCAAGTGAGTGCTATGTTTACTTATTTCACAGTGTGGGAAAGACTGCTGAAAGCAGCTGATACATCACGGAAAAGGTAAACTGACTGAAAAATGCAAACATATCAAGACTGTGTATTTAGAATATTCTTACCTTTTGTATCTAAATATCGATCAACGTCGGTGAAGTGTTAAAAATTATTGCGGTGTCCCAAAAGGAAAGTTGTATATATTATAATTATATTATAATCAACTATATCTACGTGTACACACATTGAAGGTGGATGGTTTACCCAACCACGATATTGAAAGTGACACTTAGCGATGGCCGTGGACAACGTGAAATAAACAATTGACACAGGAACATGTGTGCAGTTTATGTGATACTTTACCCTAAGTTGGGTGTCTTACCTAGGTGACTGCCGCAGCAGGAGTGGTACTCGACGTTGTACCAAACCACTCCACAGCACAAATCGTCGCCCGTGGATTGGCATTCTTCCAAAGGAGCTTTAGTGATGTGACCACCGCAGCAGTAATGCATATAACCTGCAAGATGTTAATCACACGTTACTCCGTGTGTTACAATATGTGGTACTGTAGTCCGTGGTGACGTTTCCACATCTTTTCATCACATTAACTATCGCTAGATGGCGTCACCGTAGTAGGCATACGTGACGTCACCGGTACCCCTAGGCATCCGACCAGTTGTCTCGTATGAGGTACTGAGGGACATGTATCGGCCATCGTGTCTGTTCTTACCCATCTTCGATTTACGGTCCTATATGGGTTTTCTGTTTCTTTCCCATACATACATTGGGAAGAGAGGAAGCTTAGCTGAGGCAACTTATAATTTCTTACCCAATCAAGTAACGAAGATTATGTGTTAGTGTTGTTCTGTCTATATGATTCATCGTGGAAACTCTGCGCTACAGTTGCATGATGCACTGAATATGTTCAATAACAATCCTACGCTTATTGTCAAGTCATATAAGGCAGCATGAGTGTCCAGTTGTGTAATATACAAATTGATGTTAAAGCAGTATATTCAGTAGTTCATTAAGAGTACATCAAAACGATACGTATATAATATAATGTAGCGACATATAGGCACATGACATAAACATACAACACTTAAAACTTTGTTCTAAGTATACGTTATCTTTTAAATGTGACTTGCTTCGTACATTATTGCAGTCATTTTTAAATTTGATATTTTCTTCCCAATTTAGTGGAGGTAATTATAGTATATTCAATGCCTAGGAAGCAATCGAAACAAAACACATGTGACATTTACTCTGAAAACAATTCAAATGCACCGTTGCATTCTACAAACCGGGAAATTGAAAAATTTCGGAACCCTCAACGAAATTGCATTCGTCGGCCACTGGTTGAATGTTCAATAATAATGTTAAGCTTATTGTAAAGTCATGTAAGACAGTATGAGTGTCTAATATATGAATTGATGTCAAAGCAGTTATCAGTAGTTCATTAAGAGTTCATCAAAAGTATATATATATATATATATATATATTATATATATATATAATGTAGCTACATATAGGTGCACAACATAAACATATAACACTTTAATCGTATAAGTAAATAGCCATAATTAATTAGTAGAGCGTGCAATATCTGTCCCCTTGAACTTTGTTCTTAGTATACTTTATTGTTTAAATGTGACTTGCTTCTCTTGGGGTTGGAATAGTCTATTCAATGCAGAGGAAGCAGTCGAAACAAAACACATGTTACAATTTCTCTAAAAACGATTCAAATATATCGTTGGGTTCTACTAACCGGGAAACGAAAACATATCGGAACCCTCAACGAAATTGCATTCGTCGGCCACTGGTTGCCTGATGGGTACGCCCGAGTCGCACACTTCACTCGTCCAATGATAGGCGGGCGCCTTGATCTCACATTCTTTTATTGGCAGTGGCAGAGGCACCGGCAAGCCGCCACAACAGAAGTGAGTGCCCTTGTAGAATGCGTGGAGACCACAGCAGGTCTGAGCCAGACCAATCTTGCTACACGCATCTGTAAAAATTCGCACCGATGGCATTTCGAAAGTGTTTATTTCGTGTGTAGAAGTGTCTGATTCATTGACGTTTTGTATTTAAATATACATTGAATATATTCTGTCTATGAAGCTCATACACATTATGTTCTGTCACACCTGCTGTCAGTAAAGACAGGTTTCACCTAAGTATTTTATTCATTTATATATCCAACCCTAGGTCATCATGTTGTTAGTTTGGTATTGACGTTGATACAGAAATTTGTCAGCACAAAGGTTGAAGGCTGTTGCTACAGCACAACATTTATGTCGTTGTTACTTTCGTTCAGTCAGCAGCATATATGATTACATTACTATAAACGTTTAAATGTGAATGAATTGTCTCCGCGCACTAATTGCCGCGTTGCTTAATGTTTCCACAAGAAGGTGGGTTTGTCAGTCGAAAATAAACAACAGCTTTCGATGCAATGAAGTAATCGTTTATTTTAGTGACTAACTTCATCGAAAGAACGAATTGAATCACCGACAATAGTCAGTGATTTAGTTCGTTGTAGCGCGCAATAGCCAATAGATAGCGCGCTCGTAAAGTGTAGTTCTGAAAAATGCGACAGGCGGCTCAACGGCGGGAAACCGCGTTTCAACGGCGGGAAATCACGTTTCAAATTGGCTTCTCTTGCGAAACGGCGAAAGTGTAGTGAAAAGTTTCAAAAAGAATGGTTAGAGAAGTTTGGAGGAATGATTGTATCAAATAAAGCAGGCGAGCAGTATGCCAGGTGTAGTATATGCTCACGCGATGTTAAGGTGGCCGCCTCAGGCGTGTACGACGTCAACGAGCACTTACAATCGAATCTACACAAAACGAATTTGAAAAATCACGAGGAAAGGGCAACCGTGAGGGCGTTCTTCAAGCCGCAGACGAACTCTAGCGACGCTGCCAACGAGGTGACTTCGTTCATAAACGATGTGCGCGCATTTTATTGTGCGGTTGTGCGCAAGATGGTCGCAAAGTTTCCGTTCGGCGACCAGGTGTTGCGCGACTTGAGTGTTCTCGACCCTGCAGCCCGTGTGAACCTCACGTACGAACCGATTGTTTTCTTCTGGCAGCCCGCTTTGTCCCCGACGTTGATGCCGAACAGCTGAAAGATGAGTATGAGGACTTTCAGTTGTTGGCCGACGACATCATCGTGCTGGAGGAGGATGGCCAAGCGCGGCAGATCGACCTAGTCTGGTTTGAGATCCTCTCAATCAAGACGCCGTTGCAGGCCGTACGCTTCCCGCTGTTGGCAAAGGTGATGGCACCGCTTCTCTGCCTCCCACACAGCAATGCTGATGTGGAGAGGCTGTTTTCCATCTTGCGAAAAATACACACAGACGCACGCCACAGCTTGAATGCGGACACCATTACTGCATACCTTCAACGTAAACTGAACATCGACAGCCCCTGCCACCTGTTGGCTGTGTCAGCTGAGATGCTGAAACTGGCTAAATCTGCACCCCATGCCACATGTAGTTATGGTATGCGCAATAAATATGTATACATGAATGATACGGATTGATACAGATTCTTACAGAATTGTAGGTCAAAAATACAGATTGCAACCAAAAAAAATGGCAGGTCTGTAACAGACAAGTTATACAAAGACACGATCAAGACACCTATGTCGACTGTTGCTATGGGAGATGCATGCATGCAAGCTTATAGAAATATGCATCTTATGTGTTTAAAAAATCTGATAATAAGTATTAGTAAGTTTACGTCCCTCTTTCCTGACCACTATAAAGTTTACCTCCCCCTTCCCTGACCACGATGGCAGTTGCCGGAAGCCACACGAGAGTTGAGCACAGAAAGACGAATCTCTGTAGCGCGCCCCTGCAAACAATGGACGATACCAACTTTGTCGGCCAAAACAAGCATTTCTGTAAAACCAAAGGAAACTATAGAAATATATTTCATAAAATATAACGTGTTTAGAACTGTGATAAATATATTGTTACGTTCGTTGTACATCTAAGAACTACTCAAACAAACGTACACAATACGCAAGTACATTTAAGTACAAACGCTGAATGAAACCGTTTACACAAAGCATATATAAACAGATAGAGATAGCAGCGAACGGCTAATGTGCCCATCGCTCCATTAGTATTTTAGCATGAAAGAACAGACGCGTACATATACTTACATATTCCTGGATGACTCCTCCCGTTCACAAGTCGGGGTTATATGGAGAGAAGAGAATTGCAGTCGAATGCCACGCCTTCAACTTATCTGGATTACATGTCGTATCGTATGTATGTTTTATGCGGTTCGTGATAGTAAGAAACCGTTATTCACAAACATGTTATTCGAATTTCAAAGCGAATACAACTGAAGAACACTTGACGTTCAACGTAAGTAACAAGATATGTTTTTTGTGGTGTAAGATAATATGCAAATATAGTACGAAGACAAAGACAAGTTAAAAAAACCATGGATTAGTTTCAAGCGATGACGAAATACGGTTCATTTTTTGTATGTCTGAAAACAATCATGAAATTAATCTTATTGTTATGGCTGTTGTAGACATACCAAAGTTACTTCATAACTTAGAAAGATATGATCACATGTGCGAGTATGTCCGTTCAAATCACAACTGAAGAGAACTTGACGTAGAATGTAGATAACGAGTTATTAACTATCTGTTTGGTGTACGTAATATATAGTAAGATGATAATGGTCGGTTTAAAAAGTCCACGGTTCAGGTTCCCGCGATGACGAAACGTTTCTGTTCACTTCCTAACTTTGAAGACATGCTGTACTTCTACTCATAGTACACAACAACATGAAAACTAACGAACGCGATCTTCCTAGGTGACTCCCCGTCCACCGGCAACAAGTGATAGGCAACATCTAGTAACTAGAACATCTAGTGCGTTCGTTATATTTCGTGTTGCTGTGGATTAAGAGTAGAAACGGTAGAAAATGAAGAGGAACGAGCAAATGTTATATTGATGTTGTACTTCGAACGCTTCTGTGTTTGTATTCGGGGATCCAATTGTATGATGAGTACAAATGAAGCATATATCATGAATTTACTGTACATTTGTAATGAATGCATATATCTTCAATATACGTCATGTGCATATCCCATATACCTGGTATTTCAGGTATAATCTTACACCACAAACACCGTATGTGGAGGGGGAGGTGAGTTTGAGTGTTTGTGCGTGCTTGTGTACTTCCATGTGTGCGCTCGTGTGTGTGTGTGTGTGTGTGTGTGTGTGTGTGTGTGTGTGTGTGTGTGTGTGTGTGTGTGTGTGTGTGTGTGTGTGTGTGTTTGTGTGTGTGTGTGTGTGTGTGTGTGTGTGCGTGCGTGCGTGTGTGTGCCTGCGCTTGCATGTGCATGGGCATGCGTGCGATTGCACGAGTGTGTGCAGGTGTGTGCATGTGTGTCTGCGTGCGAGTGTGGGCGGGAATTAGATGATGTTAAATGAAACCGATCAAATACAAAAACGTAGCCAGCATTGAATGTGTGTGTGTGTGTTTGTGTGTGTGTGTGTGTGTGTGTGTGTGTGTGTGTGTGTGTGTGTGTGTGTGTGTGTGTGTGTGTGTGTGTGTGTGTGTGTGTGTGCGTGCGTGCGTGTGTGTGCCTGCGCTTGCATGTGCATGGGCATGCGTGCGATTGCACGAGTGTGTGCAGGTGTGTGCATGTGTGTCTGCGTGCGAGTGTGGGCGGGAATTAGATGATGTTAGATGAAACCGATCAAATACAAAAACGTAGCCAGCATTGAATGTGTGTGTGTGTTTGTGTGTGTGTGTGTATGTGTGCGTGCGTGTGTGAGTGTGTCAGTGTGTATGTGTGCGTGTGTGTGCATGTGTGTGTGTGTGCATGCGTGTGTTTGTGGGGGTTTTTCGTGTGTGTTTGTGTGCGTGCGATTTACTTCATAATGTATTTTTTTCGTCTAGAAAACACAACGCATCCCTGCCGCTAACGCCATACAAAACAAAATGGCTGTGCAATATATGTTGATATGTCGCATAATTATATAAACATGGAAAAAAACGTAAATCACGTGAATGTGTCAATGGCTACAATTCCTGCATTCCTACTACAATAACGACAGCAACTGGATATTATATCTAAACTTACATTGCATTGTTTTAGTTAAAATTGATGATAACCAATTTCAGCTTAATGTTGTCGTTGGTATTTTATTACAATATTTTACGAAGACGTATTTTCCAAAGCTATCTTCTATGAAAATGTCGTAGCAATCAGAAGTCCTGCCGCGAATCGGTCCACAGGTTTACAACGCTTTAAAGCAACAAAGTCAACTTAAGCGTGACTACTATTTCATGTTCCAGATAGTAATCATCACAAACGTGCAAGGCACATCACAAGCGTATTCTTCTTTGGTACACACTGTTTGTGAGACTGGCAAACCGTCTTGGTAAAACATTCCATGTATGAGAGAATAGCCGAATATTCGAATATGTTCACTAAACAATCTGATTATGTATGATCCTAGCCAATTAAATGTGCCATGCGTGTGAAGCTAGCGTGGTTTACACACGTCTCTACTATTGACACGCCGATTCAGACCGCCTGATAGCTCAATATCAATTACAGAGTTCATTCCCACAACATGATTCATGAACTCTCCTCTTGCGATGTACGCGCCCAATGCAGCAGATCTCCCGTCGAATGTTGTAGGCGGTTCGACGGCAGCACATCGTGTTGCGCGACGTTGGATGCATGACGCCATTGCAACAGATCGACCGTCTGTGACTGAACATCTTGTTCCCACAGCAAGCCATGCCGAAGGCGTATCTACAAGGAAACAGGCCTAGAGCTAGATGGTTGGGTTGGTCGTGATAGTTGTTGTAGTGTTGTAGTTGTTGTTGTTGTTTATGCTACTGCATTGTGTGCCTGTGGTAATGGGGTCGTTGTTGTTGCTGTTGCTGGTTACCATCATCAACATCATCATTATTATTACTATCAGCATCATTATCATTAGTACCATATGAAGAAGCAGTGTAAAATAGTGATACTCGAATTACTCGTTACTAAAATGTAATACAATACAAACTTCCCCAATGAAGGCACACACGCACGCACGCACGCACACACATGCACGCACACGCATACACACACACCACGCTCACGCACACACACGCACACAGGCTATCAGTAATGAGACCAGCTGACGTGTGTAGACATAGGTGGACGGCGGTTCCCATACGTCTGATTACTTACGCCTTCGTGTAGAGTTTGTTTCCGCAGCAGGTCCTCGTATTGAGAGTGTACACGGTCGTGCCACAACATCCCTGTTACACAGAGGAACATTAATACTCTAATTAACATTTACTTAACTTTTTAACATGGTAACGGTGTTAGCGAAGTGTAACAATAGAAGAGTGATGTGGGTTAGCACACGGGCAACCATTATATGGGTGCATCGGATATATGCAGTCGAGTTTGGTAACACCTACTAGGTCTGAACTCGATGTATTAATCGATATAAGTGGAAAAACATTCAGAAGAATATTCGCTGTGAACGTTAACAGTGTTACGAGTAGGTATCTTGTTTTAGAGGTCGTAGTGTTAAAGACAACAACAGAATAGTGGGCCATTGTTACTGTGCAAAATAGTTATGTTGTTGTTGCTATTATTATCATTATTATTATTATTAGTTATTATATATTATGTACATAATTGCGCTGGTTACGATGGTAACTGGTAATCATGATATATGCTAACTGCATCAAGCTGACGACGGCGACAATGAAGACGACGACGACAATACAAGGATGTCAACCTACCGTGGCCATCGAGCTTGACCGTCTCCTCGGGACGCCATTACAACAGAGCTGAGATCTGATGTCGTACGTCGCGTTTCCACAACACAGTGAGCTCCGGGTGGGCGCGGGACGGATCTTCCCCGGCATACGCCAACCCGGCACGCAACATATCTCATGCGGGGGGCGGTACACCTTTCCGTCGCAGCACGTGAAATGACCAGCACCGCACGATGGCCGTCCACTTAAATTGTCGTAATCTACAAACACATGCAGTTCTAATATTAATAATAATAATATATTTATAAGCTTGCGTATGTATGCGGGTAGATTAACGTTATCCTCTTAGACGGCTTGAAACTGGAGCGCAAAACTTTCACGTATTAATTTACGACCACCTAGAAACTTTTTAAAATATCTCATTTATGTCAATACGCTAACCATATATGGGGAAAATCTGCTTTTCGGAACATAAAACGTAATGTGCGTGTAATACATTAAAAATACATAAAACGTAACCTAACAATCGCAGGAATCACGCGCGCGCGACAAATACAGCCCCTGCATCATTGACTTGGCAACATGGAGCAGACGCTGGCACAATAATGCGTATGTCTACCTTCATGTCCACTTACACAATAACACAGCAATATGAATAGTATTTGATAATTCTATACTATCACGACTAGGGCCTGCCAATGGACGCTAACTTTATCTTCTCTCCGACTTTCGTCATTTTGAACTTACACCGAGTAGATACCTATCTGCGAGCGCGTTATGGTGTTTATGTAAATCTACTGTTTGTTTGGTAACATATCGTACATATTACTACGGAGTATTTATATTAATAATAATGTACTTATAATCGAGCTTGCATATGTAATGTTTTCCTCTTAGACGGCTCGAACCTCGAATCCAAAACTACGACTCCTAGAATAGGACATAAGATCTACATCTTTTAAAAATACTCCATATATGTTAAATAATAATAATAGTTATGATGCTTTATATAGCGCCGGTGTAGGATGCTCAAAACACTACCCTGCTGAAAACACCACGGTAGTGTTTTGAGCGTACTTTCAAAACATTATCGTAATGTTTTGAGCGTACCCTCAAAACACTACCCAATACATGTATTAAGTTCATAACACTACCCCTGCGTACGATCAAAACACTACCCAATTTCAAAACACTACCGTCAGTATATTTTACCATCCTTTACAGTTTACATCAGTCATCTTTGGGAATCGTCCTATACACTAGGGTCAAGTTCGTAATTGTTCGAGCCAATTAGGTAACAAAATAAATGGTTAGTGAATAACATATTAATTATGCTTATTATTATAATTATTTATGGTTTGAGTTAGTTAGGGTTGGGGTTAGGGTTAGTTATATCGTAATCTGGTTAGTGTGATAATCAGACACCTGGAATAAATAATTATATATTAGGGTTAAGATAAGTATAATTAGTTATGGTTGCAGACAATAATGGTGAGTTAGGATTATATACAGTACAGTCTTTATATATCATCAGATGGTGAGAGTAAATAGTTAATGTAACATATCGTAATTAGTTGGATTACAGTTATTATCATTACCTGTGTTTGGGGTTAGATTAATTGTTGAAACCAATCAGATGATGGGAATAAATAGTTTATCTGATATATCATTATTCATATGGGATAAGATTATTATTATAATTAGTCATGGTTGGAGTTAGCTATGGTTGGAATTGATAATTGGAATAACTGGAATGAGGTTATGTTTGGATAGGGTTAAGCTCCTAACGATTACTTCGACGACCGCCGTGTATAAGCTATACTTATAAATACATTTTTAACATATCATGTTTCGTTTTACTAACCTATATATATCCAGCCAGTAATTACACTAACATCATTATTAGGTTATTAAGCATACTAAGTTGTATTTAGAACAGATGACACTGATGTTGTCCTGCTAGCCGTCAGCTTTGCCGTCGTATGGTTACCGATCGACAGTGAAATCATTCCGATACGTCGATGCAACTGTTATTGCACACAAGCTTGGTCTTAACAGGTGCAAGGTACTTCTTGTCTTCCGTGTATTGACCGGGTGTGATACCACATCGTGTTTCGCTAGAAGAGGCAAACGAACGGCTTGGGCGTCACGGAATGCTTTCAGTGATGTAACGGCTGCGCTGAGTGCTCTTGAAGACACTCCTTCGACAGCTATCATGAGGGAGGTACGTTGTTATACTGTACGACCGGGGCAGTTCTGAGGTTCACAGGTCCTCTTCACATAGTAAGGAAGGGAGATCGAAAAGATATCATCAATACAGCATGCCATCATGCAACACCTGCTGCGAGTGGGCTACCAGGTTGGACACGTCTGGGGCCAGGTCCTTCTGAAAAACCACACCTTCCCAGTCCATTAGCGCCATTTTTCAATGTGGCAGATATAAACATGTCGACGAAAATAAAAAAAATTATATTTTGAAATCGCTATCATCCAAGCTATTCAACAACGTAAACAATGTGGCTCTACGTCACGTCGCTATTAAGATATCGTAACATTTGTATTGACGACCGCCATCTCTAAAAATGGCGGGTGTGTATGTCGCTGGTCTCAACAGTTGCCAAACTCAAATGAGTGTATAGCATTTGGTATTTGTTCTAACCACCGGCTACCCTTCAATGTTTGGCTTGGGACTTGAGATGATATGTATATTGCCAATCTAATTACTATGCATTATACTGTACATATACTTATTATTGCCATTCTAATGTTCCCACTGAAGCACAAGCAGCGCACTACATGAAAGTATCACTGGAATGAATACACGGGAATGATACAGTCCTAAGTTGATGTGTCCTTACTGAGATGAATTATCGAATTATCTGGAGGTGGAAAATCATCAATTTAATTCACTCATGAAAATTTATAAAATAAAACATGTGCTTCGTGTTCACATGCTTTTTAAGAACAATAAAAGGAGCTTTGTAGAAAATACGTGAAACCTTTCGAACAACCATACGTATATATGTAGAGTTCTGGATTTCGGCTAAAAGCCGGAATCATCCGAAGCGAAGAACTGCCCTGAACTCTGTAGATTTCAAACAAACTCCATATTTGTGTGAAAACAACCGCAGATTTTAAAAATATCAAAGTTGTTCTTACTGTCATAAGGATGACCCACTATTAAAAATAACGGTTCCATTGACTTTTAATCAACCAAAACCAGCGTTCACAAATAGAAAGTTGCGCCAGCGAAACGTTCACGTCCTAAACCATCTTGGACACAACACTCCAGGGAAGTTAGACATAGTACAACTAATTTACCGAACGTTCTGCTGGTCAGTATAAAACTGAATAGATAACCTCCGTATAAAAGAGTTGACTTACGGAGCGAACCACCTTTCCCGAGTCCGGTTGCCCTGTTCGCATAGGTTAAGATCATGACGATGGTGACAAGTACGAGTTTCATCGTGGTGTCCAGCCGGTGTTCCTGATTAGCCTGCATTTCAAATAATAAGATGTAATTGTCTTCATTCATGGTGTACACGCATTGTGACAGTTTTATTATTATCGTTAAAAGAGGGAGTGGTTTCTTTTGAAATGAAAGAAGCAAACAATATACGATTATTTTAAAAAGTCTCGAGAAATAACTCAAAGAATTGTATACCACTGAGGTTAGCATAAGTAATTTTAGAAAGATTAATTAAATATCACGTAGTAGACTTCCATGTTAAACTGTATTACTTCCTCATGTTTGATCTCACATATAAGTTATGCATATCGCTGGATTCGTTTAGACGATATCTTTCAGGATGATGTGTATACATTCCCTATAGCAAAATGCAATTCTATGCTTAATACCAGCCAAAATGGGATTTCCGTTTTTAAACATTTACTTCAGATACCTCCAAAATACAACATATTGGATACTGGATCGTATGTTGAAGCTTAAATAAATAAGCAACTGACAGGGGTAGCAGAGTAAACGTGGCCCAATATTCAGAGAATAACAAGATAACAATGCAAAGACGTCCACTGCGAGGAAGAGGTCGAACATGCAGGCTGGCTGTAGCAAGTATGACGCTGTATAGGAAAGACATGACTTGTTCAAGCAGGCTGCTGCACATAACACCAGACATTTCCAAGTATGCATACAACATAAAAGCGATCCTATATTGCACAAGAGGAAAAGAATGAAAGGAACTTGTCTTGATCCAGCCAAACTATTAAGGAGGCCCCAAGTCAGCGTATACCAGCAGAGAACAAAATAATTTTTAATTGTTCAATTGTTTATTCTAAATTAATTTGCGGATATCCGTATTAATGATTATGCGACTACATCAACACTGGTGAAACGCTTGTATAGAATATGAGAACACGTTAACGACGTAGATCCTGACCATTTCATGTAGAAGCATCGAAAGAAGGATGTTGAACAGCTCCACAAAAACAGACCATGTCAATATGCCAGAATACAAATGAATCGAGATGGAGAATGGTTACAAAAATATATTTTCATGACATAGGATGAAACCGCTGCGGAATTTAAGCACACGTTTTCCCAGGAGGAGTTTTTTCAGACTCAAACAAACTTACAAATTTCACAAATCAATGGCGCAAGAGGCCAAGGGCAGCCTTAACGAGGCAACGTGTAACCTGTAGTTGGATTTTCGTTGCATAAAACTTCGTTTCTAGTTACCATGAATGTTATTGTTCAGGACGAAGATAATGAGGATGATCTAGAGTGAAAATCATACATCGCCATAGTATATGTGTGTATATGTGTGTATACATACATGTATATAATTATATATATAAATACATGTCAGGGGCAAATTTACACAAAAGTCAATGACTTCGTATTTACCCCCTTCAAACATTGTATATTCTCACTTGTATTATAGTTAAACTTGTTTGGTTGTCTTGTCTTGTATATATTGTTATCAATGTTCTGAATAAACGTTCATTCATTCATTCATAGTGGCTGATAGAGCACACAATGTAAGCACCATATTTGTTATACTTCAACATTTCATACCCATAACCAAATAATATCTCCCATACACCCGACACAATTATTCATTACCTAATGGCCTAGCCAACGAGTCAAGGAATATGTTCATCACAAGCACTTTGTTGACACATGACGTGTTGTTCCTCGAGGCAGGCCACGGCAAAGATCCGTGTGATGGTGTTGGCGTCGTCTCAAAAAAGACGTGAGGAGGAGGTCAAAAAGAAGCAAGTCACAGTTATTGAGTGTGCATGCCATTTCATATGGGCCCGAGAAGATACCACTAGTAGGATAAACTATTTCTTGGTATCAGAGAATGGTATTCTCAATGCAAAGAGGCATATGGCTGGGTGTCAATAGCATCAAGTGCCATGTATCATGAAAGTGCATAGCATCATGAGTTGTGCGTGGTGGCGTTGTAGTTAATGCGTCGGATTTTTTAATCGACAGACTACTCAACACGCCAACTTCACTGAACGTTGCCGACATACAGCCAGCAGAGGAATATTATTAGCGGCAAACAGTGACAACACAAGGAGGGACGAAATCGGGAAATACATCATCACATTGAATAATGGGAAATCTGCAGGGCCAGATTGAATACCTGCGAATCAATGAAAGCATGTATAAACACATCAACTCATAAGCTCTAGGGAATCATTGAGAACATCTCGCATGAAGAGGAGATACCGGAGGAGTGGAAAGAGGAATATTTAGTCACACTAAAAGGGAAGAATCTCGTTTCTTTCGGTACCAGGGAAGGTCTTAAATATATTTATTCTGGAGAGGTTGAAAGCAGCAGTTGACTTAAAACTAAGGGAAATTAGACAGGATTCCGACAGGGAAGATCATGCATCGACCAAATAGCAACCCTTCATTTAATAATCGAGCACTCTAATGAATGGAACTCTCCATATACATTAATAGTATCTACTTTGAAAACGCTGTCAACAGCCTAGACCATGAAGCCATGTAGAATTTGATGAGATGTTGTGGAATTACAGAGACGTTCATGTCATTAATCAAAACCATATACAAGGAATTTGTATGCAGAGTCCTGCATCAGGGGAATACAGCGGACACGTTCGATGTAAAGAGAGGTATGAAACAGGCTGCATTCTGTTACCGGTCAGTTCTCTTTCTGATTCGTAGTCAATATTTAAATGCAAATATCCAGTCAATCAATATTCCCAATATGCTGTACATAATTTTTCTCAACACCATATTAATTTTATTCATATAATATGAAGTTATAAAATAAAAGGAGGCAGAGGGGGCATAATAATATACACTGTATACTAATATTAATCGAATCGAATAATAATTATAATAAAATAATAACAGCTAATACAGTTAGCACGTACAATAAACGGCATTTAATTTGTCGTAGGCTTACAACATTGTATCACTGAGTTATGAGTCAGTTACGTTACGCTAATAGTTCCAGTCACCTGCTAATATGCCCTTTTGTCTTCCCTTTGTAGGAAAAAGATTAGTCTAGTTCTTATTGTTATTAATGTGGGCCTCAATTGGCAATTTACATCTGTCTAGTGGAAGGTTACCACCCGTATATTTCCAAGTTCAATTACCACTTTGAACTTTAGGCAGATCAGTGCCTGTGGCTACAACGTACAGGTGTGATCTTTCTTGCACAGAATTGAATCACATTGAACTACATTATCGTGTATCTCAACTTACCGAACAGAACCGGGCGATCCAGGAGAAACTGAGACTTCACGTGGATGTAAGTAAACGTGTTTGGTGCTGTTTTATATAAAGTCGATCTCAACCGGTGAGGTTGGTGCGGGATGTACCCAGAAGAGATTAAGTTCCATGGCGGATACTGTCAACATGTTTACTTAGCTACATGATACCGAAATAAAGTGTATAGTGTATGCTAAACGCGCTGTAATTAAATAGCCTAGTAAAAAGACTAACATACTATATTTAAGGTAGACCAACAAGACAAGCACGATTTTGCATATAAATGTATGAAAATGTAAAACATATAATCCACCCGTGCATGATTAAGTGTCCTTCCCTTAAACTTGTTTGCGAAATACGTAAATGTTTTGTTTGTGTGTGAATAATTATGTTGAAATGCATTTGCATGGCGGATACTGTCAACATGTTTATTTAGCTACCTGATACCGAAATAAAGTTTATAATGTATTCTAAACGCGCTTTATAAAGTCGCTTAGTGACGAAGACTAACATGCTATATTTAAGGTAGACCAACTATGCAAGCACGATTTTGCATATAAATTTATGAAAATGTAATACATATAATCCACGCATGCACGAGTAGGTGTCCTTCCCTTAAACTTGTTTGCGAAATATCTTAATGTTATGAGTTATGTTATGTGTGTGAATAATTATGTTGTCCTTAATTGCGGTTTGTTCGACTAAACCGAGTTGAGTTGGTGTTCGATTGAACAGATCTGCCAGGGAGTAAAGTGTAAAGTGCTTTGAGCAGTCGTAAGGACTGGATATTGCGCTGTATAAGAACTTACCTTTTTACTTTTATTCTTTAATAATACAATGATCGCACTTCCCAAATGTCGTTGTATGACCGTAGGGCTGTACGCGGTGTCTTTCAACATACGCATACAGCAAGACAAAAGTGTACACGAGTTAGAGTGGGGTGGAGGTTTACTTACTCGTTTGTGTACAGTGTTTTCTTTCGAGAACTGTACATGTTATTTTATTCACAATCTTTGAAGCGAAACGTCAGTACGATATTTTATTATGTATTATAGCATATATTAGCATTCAGTTTATTTTGTCAGCAATATTGAATATAACATAAATTAATAATGAACATTACAAACGAATTTAATTTGGTACGGATTATTTAATCATTTTGCTAGATTGAATTGCAGTTTATTTCCTCGAGGAACCTGCTTAAAATCAATTGTTGACGATATGTGTACATATTTTTGTGACTGACCGTTTCTGGTGCTCCCGTAAGCCCCACAATTCCAGCGCCATAACAGCTGCTACAGCCAACAACACTTTAAATTGGTGGAAACAATGTCATTACAGTAAGTACAATGTAGTTTTACAACATTTTCAACTACTTTTCTTTTTGATCAAAATGTCAAAGTTAGATGTATAATGATAGGCGCACAATGTTCACGTATGATAGATGGCAGCTCCGCGGATACTCTTGGCAAGGTCAAGGTGAAAAACGACGGTGTGAAACCTTCGATTTGCCCTTGGGTTTGCGAGTAATTTTTAAAGTTGACACGGACATCTCTTCGTCTTCTAATTTGTCCCTCTTGACGGACTTTAAATTCTTCATTAGCGGTACACTTTCGTCGTTGTCAATGGCAACAGGAGGTTGCTCAATCCGGCTGAGGGAAGAAGCGGTGTTTATAGAGACGTACAACATATATATATATATATGTACACGCACGCACACGCATACGCACACACACACACACACACACATTTACATATATATATATATACACACACACACACATATATATATATATGTAAATATACATATATATATATATATATATATATATATATCAAACGAGGATTTACGTATTAAAGAGTGAGTGTCGAAGTAGTCATAGTGCTCGTGATACCGAAGTGTTCTTCAGAATCAATGTTTTACACTATGGTGATGACACCACGACACAGCGAGAACACCTAAAGTCTGTCAAGAATTGTTGCTGCATTTCCCTGTTATATCAGACATCACACTTGATAGATCATACTGCCAAAACTACAAAGGTTATTTTCTCACGTCGTAAAATTACGCACCATACCCATACTTCTTAATATCAAAAAGGCAAGATGGCGTTGCAAAAACGCGTAACTACATTTTACACGGATTGCCACACGACGTTTCTAAAGCAAAATGCGCGCCTTTAAAGTCTAGACAGATCATACTATTAAAAACCATAGCGGTTATAATATTTCTCGCATTGTAAAAGTGCATGTCACATCCAAATGGTTTAACATAAAAGCCGAGCTCACCTCTTTTTGTAACGGCATGTCGTAATTATCAAGAAGTCTTGTACGACGAACGCCGCCACCACGGCGCTTATTGGCAGACGAGATTTAAGCTGAAAGACGTCGGCCGTCATCACGACGCCTGCAAGCACCATTCCAACTGATCACGTCACCACAATAGTGGTGACACAATACATTTCATGTTGATGCAAAAGCTTATAGTATGGTCGTTTTAGGTATGTACCGAGAATTATTTTTTACCAAGGCATATATGGTATCAAAAGAAGCGCAATTTTATGCTCTACAAGATTTTGAAAACTCCTCTTTGATCCTCTTTTAACAGAACGATTAATTCAACATTGTAACAGCCTTATGTCAGGGGTATGACATTGTAACAGCCTTGTGTCAGGGGGTATGACATTGTAACAGCCTTATATCAGAGGGTATGACTTTATTAGTGTGTTTGCATTATATCAAAATTATTTGTGAATTATAAAGGAAAATGAGTGTGATTTTCTAAATATTGTTTTATTAACACAAAAAACTACTACAATTAAATACAAATATGAGGGACACATATGGAATCCCCATATAGTGCTATCTAAGAGATAAATTTAAAATAGTAGGACAGTGACTAAGCAACATTACAAAAAAATAACAGAGAACAAACTTGAATGGTATAGATTCTACGGAATAGGTAATATCTAGGAAAGACATATAAAATTGTATCTAAAAGATGTTCGCATCCTCACGAAGGTTGTCCTCTTCCGGTTGCCCTGGAACAGCATTCTAACACTCTTCAAATCGACAGGCACGACAAGCAGTTACAAAACTGAGCCCACATATTGATGAAGATGCGTGCACCGGCTTCTCCGACAACATCTTGGGTCGCATCCTCCTGCGCAACTAATGCACACCATTGTCGTACTTCTTGCGATTTCTGGACAAGCTTGAGGATCCTACATTTTCCGTGACCAAATACAGCAGAGGTCGTTTCGCAGCCACCCCATGCGCGAATTAACAGAAGGTAATGAAGAACGGGGCGCAGTGGCCGTGTGGTTAGAGTACCGGACTATCGACTGGAGGGACCGGGGTTCAAATCCCGGCGCCAGCTGAGCAGTTGTCGGGCACTGGTTCGGCTGCCGTGTCGAAACTTGCGCAATTTCGTTCACCCTACGTCTCCCCCTTCCAACCCGCACCGGCCAGCGTGGAAGGGTAGGCCAACAACACCAGCATGCAAAGTACAATGACGCCAAGGCCCCCAGACCCCAGCAGCATCGAAAGAGTCTATGACCAAGAAGGCGGTTCGGGTCAAGTAAGGCTACGTGCAGGGGGTGCTAAGAATCTCTGGGTCAAGAAGAGCCGCCGAGAGAAGGTAAGTAGACTGAAGATAGCAATATATAAAGTAAAAACACTACTAAGAGATGAACAGATACAAGAACTGGAGGAAGAACTTAGGGAAACCAAGTTGGTATAGGATGTGATCGGGATCGGAGATGTCAGAAGAAGAGAGGAATGCTTCACTACCTTACAAAGTGGCCATCTATTATACCATTCCACAGCGAACAACGGTCAAGCTGGAGTAGGCTTTCTCTTAAACAAGAAATGGAAACACAATATAGTGAGGGATAACAGCACCAGCCCCAGAGTAGCAGAACTTGATGTTGCATAACAAAGCTCTACAAGCTGAAGATAGTACAAGCAAGACCATCTACAAGAAAGCGAAGGAGGACATCAGAAAGTACAAACAATAGATCATACGAGAAAGGATTATGTCATCAAAGAGCCTGAAGAAAGCACGATAAACGCAGGCACTAGGCCGATACAGACTAATTACACTTCTAGACAAGCAGGGTAGAGAAATACAAGACCAAGATATGATCATGGAACGAATAGAGGAATTCTACACCGAGCAATATGACAGTGAACAGAGTACCATAATTCACACCGACCCGAAAGAGGTACTAGAGATAACACCACGGTGAAGTGGAAGCTGCGCTAAGATATATGAAGATTTGGAAGACATCAGGCAACGACCATGTAAACATTGAAACATTAAAACCAGGAGAAGACATCATCTCGAAAACACTGGCTAAGCTGTATACTAAATGCTTATCAGAAAACGAATACCCACCGCTTGGAAGAACGCAAAGATGGTAGTAATCTTCAAGTCCACCTACACAAAAGAGCAACAAGAGCAACATCAAGACAGGAGTACGACAGGGTGACACCTTATCGCCCAAGCTGTTCACGGCAACACTCGAAAGCATATTCCGAAGACTGACCTGGGAAACTAGAAGTTTGATGATAGACGGAGAATACTCAGCCATCTTCGCTTCGCCGACGACATACTCATATGCGCTACTACACCGCAAGAACTGCAAAACATGCTGCAGGAGCTAGCTGATGAAAGTGAAAAACAAGGGCTCAAGATGAACATCTCGAAGACAAAAGTGAAGCCAGAAAATTACACACCAATATATATCAAACCGACGCAGATCGAGAACGTTGAAAGTTACGTCTATATGGGACAGCGATACAGTATCAGAGACAAATACCAAGACAAGAAGATTCAAAGAAGGATCTGGACAGCATTCGCTAAACACCGCGACATCTTCAAGGGTAACTTTAGATCCTGCTTGAAAAGACAAGTCTACAACTCATGCGTACTTCCAGCGATGATATACGGCGCGGAAACATGGCCACTCACCATCCAGGCAAAGAACAAGCTAGCAGCAGCACAAACAAAGATGGGAAAAAGTATGTTAAACATCACATATCGGGAGAGAAAAACAAACATCTGGGTAAGGCCGAAGACAAAGGTCATAGATGTGATAGAATAAATCAGAAGACAAAACTGGACCTGGACAAGGCACATCAGCAGATTACGAGATAACCGATGGATATTGCATCACGCATCACAACCTGGAGACCTTATGAATAGTCCGGCAGTCAAACGCCCTTTTGAAGGTGGACTGTGCGTTAGGGTCCGCACGATATGTTCTAGGGCAACTCAGGTACCCTTGAGCGTTTTTGTATAAACTCATTAATATGTAAATTAGTCATCGCCTTTAAGATATATACTACTTTTCTGAATATCTCGAATTGTAAACATTCAAACAATCAAAATGATGTGTCTAAATGCATGTTTTCAGGGTATCTGGGTATGATTACGTCAATGAACAAATCGTAGTATGCATATTTGTCGCATGAATATGCAAATTAGGTCTGACCAATATAACTTCCTCAATAGGCGAGCGATAGGCACTACTTAATGGGCAGACTTAAATGCCCCCCTCCCCATACAAAAACCCAAATTGCATACCCTAGATATCCCCATCACAACGAGGCCTATCGTACAACTAGCGTGACTCCAAGGGCAAATAAGGTCACCGTCAAATAATAATATTTCGAAATTGGCCGCTTCTGCAAACGTATTATAATTACAATAGTTGCATATCTACTTTTATTAATAATAAAACAGCCATGCCATATATTTGTGGAAAGCTTATTGTCTCCCGGTCAAAACAGGATACGATATGGAGCTATTACACTGTATAGTAAGTGTGGTGCTAAGGTCAAACAAGGTCACCATGAAATTATAAATATCCGAACTTTTGCAATACCGCCAACGTTATTAGGTTACAATAACTCTGTATCAACTTCATTTTTATGGACATGTTACATACATCGCGAAAGAACAATTTCTTCACATCACAAAATGAGATATCATTTGGAGGTTTGTGTGGAGCGGCGGCCAAACAGTGTCACCGTCAAGCGATAAATGTTCGAAATTGCACCATCCCGCAAACGTTATACTGTACCAATGGTGGCTTATAGCCTATCTACGTTACCTACTTACTCATGACCTTGTGATATACATTTTGAAAGCAGTAAGTGTGAAGTGAACGACAAGCAAGGTCATCACCAAGTGATGAGTGTTCAAAACAGCGCCATTCTGCAAACGTTGTACAATATTTGCATAATTATCTACTTTGTCTATGTACACTGGACCATGTTATACACCTACGCGTATTGTATCCCCGTCAAAATGATTGGCATAAAATTGTAAAGTGGTGGTCTAACTGTGGAGTGAAGGTTGAACAAGGTCACCATCAAAAGATACATGCATTTTTGAAATTGTGCCATTCCGCAGATTGTAGGTGATGTTATTCTTCTACGGCATTTTGCATAACCCACGGGATGAGAAAATAGATGATGGTGGATGCCACGCTCAATTTTGAAATTGAACGTAATTTTGAGGGTCAGAAACTCAATCTTGTGTCAAAATATATGTATTAATTAACTGATATGTTCCTGTGCACATGACAGCCTCTTCACGTCCTATGTCCACCCCCAGCCATCTGGAGTTGGCATCTGCTGATGAATCAGTTGACTGGTCAACCAAATAAAAGTTTGTTACGCTATGCGCTCTGAATACTGGTAAAAAGCATCGTGGGTTATTGGAATGTCTTAGTGATATTATTCCTTTGACAGAATATAGTTTGCATTGCCTCGATAACGGACACCACGCACGCTGCAACTCGTGACAGGTCTTTTCCCAGAGCATGAAGGATGTCGTTGCCATTATGAATAATAACGTCAGCCTATCCAAATGTATGCAACTGGATATAAACTTGACAAATTCATAACTCATAACAACCGGAAACCCATCGCGAATTATGCATGGCTTTGATCCCTTTTCCACAAAGCATTCTGCACAAGGCTCAACAGTTGCGTGCCAGGTTCTTCAAGGTCATGTTGGATGTAGCATGTCATAGTTGCACCTAGTGACGACGCCTATGGTGTCTGAAGTGTCAAACACTTCCTTTTAACCTAGATAGTGGAGCTTTGCAAACTTAATGAAATGAAATGCAAATAGCTCCTGTATGTTGGTAACACATTCGTGATGAAAGTATTTCCAGTTTATTGACGCATTGTTGTCCAGTGTTACTTTCCTCAGAATCCCGTTACCAGCTTTTCTCTTGTGGATTGTTTTATCCCGCTGGCGAGGTACGTTTTCCGGTCGGCGCCAATATTGTTGGAGTGATTTAAGTGCTTCATGATGTGCGGAACGAAAATGTGTGCATACTCATCAAACGTGATGATGTTGGTTGATGCATCTTTTGACAATGACCTTCAACCTTCACTTTCAACCTTCACTCCTCATTTACATCACCACTTTACAACTCTATGCCTTGCTTCATTTTGACGGGGATACAGTACACATATAGATGTATAACATGGCCTAGTGTAGGTAGACAAGGTAGATATGCAAACATTGTAATTTCACAACGTCTGCGGAATGGCGCAGTTTTGAACATTCATCATTTGGTGGTGTTTGCTTGACCTTCACTCCACACTTACTGCACCACTTGATACCACCCCGTGGTATCCCGTATTTACGGGCAGATAGTAGGATTTCCAAAGGTATATGACGTGGCCATGAGTAGATAGGTAACGTATATAAGCCACCATTGGTTTTGTATAACGTTTACGGGATGGCGTAATTTTTAACAACTATTACTTGACGGTGATACTGTTTGATCGTCGCTTCACATAATCTCCATCAACTTACAGCTCCAAGTCATATGACATTTGGCCGATAAGAATTTTTTCTTTAATAATGTGTATAACATATCCTTAGAAACGAAGCAGATACAGAGTTATTGTAACTTTATGAAGTGTGCCATATTGCAGAAGTTCGAATATTCATAATTTCACGGTGAGTTTGTTTGACCTTAGCTCCACACTTACTATTCCGGGTAAAAGCTCCTTGCCGTATCTCGTTGTGACGGGGTGACAATAATAAGCTTTCCAAGAATATATGACATACCCATTTTGTTTTTAAATAAAGTATATGTGCAATCATTGTAATTTTAATACGGAAGAGCACTATTTCGAAAATTTATCGTTTGACGGTGACCTTGTTTGACCTTGGTGTCACGCTTACCGCATCATTTGACAGTTCTATGAGAGGCCTCACTGTGATGGTGATATACTGGGCTTTCAAATGGTATACATTTGGGTGTTTTGCACTTTCGGGGAGGGGGGCATTTAAATTGGTACGTTAAGCAGTACCTACCGCTTGTCATTTGAGGAGATACACACAAAAAGCGTAAGGTTATATTGGGCAGAGCTAATTTGCATATACATGTGACAAATTTGCATACCATGATTTGTTCACTGACGTAATAATAACAAGAGATCTTGAAAACATCCGCTTGGACACCTTATTTTGATTGTTTTGAATGTTTACTATTCGATATATTCAGGAAAACAGTATTTATTTTAATGACGATGACTAATTTGCATATTAATGGGTTTATACAAAAACGCTCAAGGGTGCCTGGGTGGCACCCGTCAGATTATTGACCTACAGATGTAGAAGGTCACACAAATGACAAAAAATCATCGTGCGGACCCAAATGCACGCTTCCCTGGCTAACGCCCGGACAAGAAGAGTAACGATCTAGAGGAAGACCGGCGAGACGGTGGAGAGGCGAACTAGACGAGTACTGGAAAGGCACTATATGGCAGAGGATAGCGCAAGGCAGGCAGATTTGGAAACGACATGCTGAGGCTTTCGCCCAACCATGGAATACTACGGCTGCACAATGATGATGATGATGATGATGAATGAATGAAGAACAGTCTGCTCTAAGTTACCTACAGCTTCTCTGATATGAATGTGCTTCAAATGTCTCTTCTGTGCTTTTTTGGATTCTGATCGTAAGTGGATATCAGCCATGTCTGTGTTCCAGTGAAAGATCACTATCACTGTGGCATGCTGGCCAGCTGAAGCTAGGTCAAGGGCTGCAGAAACCATCTGGGTATCAGCATCGCTCTCACTCTGAATCACTTCATGACCGTCCAACCTGAGATAGTGGCTCAGTAGGTTGATGAACTGAGACTTGTTCTTTTCGTTCGCGAGAAAGAGCTGCTGATTTCTGTAAGCGTTTTTTTTTCTCGCTGATCTGAACATCTGCTGAAGCTTCCCAGCCCTTCTCAGGTGCTCTTGGTCTTTCACTGAGGGTCCACTTGCATAGCCATCGAAAACGATGCTACATATTCTTTACTTGTAACGGACATACGAAAATTACTGCATAATCACTTCTGTGTACGTCTTTCCAGCCAGCCATCACACACGACGAAGCAAGGCCTCTCTATCTAAAACAGCGGTTCCCAAAGGGGGTACGCGTACTCCCGGGTGTACACGAGAGGTTTTCCAGGAGTACGCGAAGGGTTGACTGAAAGTAAGGTTTTCGCCATTTTGTGTGGTACCCGTGTTCGCGCTTTGCACCAAAGATGGAGACCGCATGTGAGAGTTCTTGTTCTGTCGGACCGTTCTATCCTTCCTTAGAATTAACTAAGAAACGCAAAGGCGTCTTCTGGTAGGCTTCCAAATGTTTTGATGCCGGTTGATTATCGTGGAACAATGTACGCACGTTTGGATGTTATTTTTTACTACGTTGAATGAGTTAGAAGTGGTCAATAAGTGTACATGCTATAACAAAAAAACAGAACTATTCAAACAACGCGTCCTAACCATACTTATACAAATCAGGAATGGCCATTTAAGTATTTGTATGGTTATTAATATTGTTTTGACAATTTTCGTGGCACAATTTTCGCTTTCATCATAGTACATTCTTCATTTACAGACATCAGTGAACTAGACACATAAACAGTTCCGTTCACCACTGAAGTGACTTTACAATCGCATACTGGACATGCTTAACAGTTTCTCCCGGGTGAATGAAGGAGGAGGTATGTTGTACCATTCATAAAATACTCCATTTCATGATCCATCGATACGATCTCGCATAAGTGGTAGTCCAGCCAGAACAAAGAGCATGTCTTGATTTTTTGTCAAAATGGTAAATGCCACCAAATCCAGCGCTCTCAATACTCGACTCCGCTTTTGCCAAGAGTTTCATGCGGATCAAGAGACACAGCTCTTCCACACCGCGGTCTATTGACTCTCTTGGAGAATATGGAGCAAAACAGAAATTGCGAAACGATCAGATCGCCGAATTGTTTCGACTCTGTGTCATGGATGATATCCGAATCTGCCTGTCCAAAACTGCTTCCAGAACTGAAGCCTTGATTTTTTTAAAGGCTAGCTCACCCATCCAGTTTTTCATATTTTGTATTATAAATTCGGCGTACATTTTTGTTTGTCTCATCAATAAGGTTACGTGTTATCGTTGAACTGAGTGTAGAATATTGTTTTAAAGAGACTATACAACTGATGGGGTGTACCCTGACGAGCGTATGAAACACCTGGGGGTATGCGGGTAGAAAAAGATTGGGAACCGCTGATCTAAAACGTACGTCGTGTTTTGTACTGCTATCACCATGGTTACGCCACTAGTCAATGTGTTGGCCAAAATTGCCTTATTCGGCTTACGCATGGCAAAGTATTTGACCAGAGATGTCGGGGACTGAGTAAGCTCGAACTGAAAGTAGGGTGCTGTGTCTTCGTATCGTTCTAGAAGGACCAGTACTCTTGAAAACAGAACAAGTGGATCAACATGCACCGTCTGCTGATCAATCTTGATTCATTTTGTCAAATGAATCAAAGTGCGGATTGTCTCACTGCGTTTCATCGATGCTTCTTGAACCTTGACGTTATCAAGCTTTTCCTGGAGCAACAAACCAACTTCTTCGACCTCGTCACAATTGACGCCGTCACCATCGGTAGCAATTAACCCTGATGATAACGATCTCAATCCGTGCCTCTGAACATCAAAGGGATCATGCTGAGCACGCCAGATGAAGATTACGTTCAAATCCTCATAATCTCAATTACAGCGGACGCTCCCCAGCTCCACATGCTGCATTCTGGTTCTGTGGACAAGTCCTGTGACGTCGGTCATGGCCTCGTGCACCTCGGCACACTTATGCATACTGTACATCCATAGCAATCTGACCGTCTATGCGATCCCTCGTTCTCTAGTTAACCCTCCTCGGCTCTTTATAGATCGCATCATTACTTGCTCAGTTGTGAAATATGTGTACAAGCCGGCCCAGTAACGATCGCTACGGCGCACTGTGTGATACCCATATTTTGAACATTGTGCATACAACCAGGGGTGGCTAGAAGGCAGCTCTCACATCCACTGGAGATACATCCGAGCACTTTTGACATAGTTGAAGTGGCCGGTGGCAGCAAATAAGTTCACCATACGACTAACTGCAATTATATGCATATTACACCTGCCTATCCTCTCTGCACGAATGAACAGCTTTAAAGTGTCTATGTACTCCATGCATATCAGCCACACTTTTCCCCTTCTTGAACACTTCGTTTAGTCACACTTGATGGTTTGCATGGTGTCTTTCAGCTTCAGCGCCAGTACTCTCAACACCGATTTCGTGATTTCTAAGCTGGTCGTAGTACAACGTTGCTCATCTACTTCAGTCTCCCTCTGTCTCCGAGACAGACATTCTGAGACAGCACCACTGGAAACCTCCTGACTTTCGTTCTCTAAAGTGAATTCCCCCTTACCTTCGTCACCCATTTCAACGGTTGTCCTGTGATGCACCACGACAGGATCACCGTCGCCGCCGTGACCTGATTTCCTCCGATGCACCGCTTCTGTGAGTCTGGCCATGAGTGCTGCTTCAACTAGAAAGTGTCCTCTTAGAATTATGGCCCGCAGTATCTAGGAGGACCCCAGGAACCACAAATTAATTATACAAAGATAAATCAGAAACATTATTTAATATGCCAGTGGGAATCTTAGACTGTCAATTAAAGGTTTGGAATTACCAAGATTAGCACACTAAAACACACGTAAGTTCAGAACATTTTATATAATATATCCGCTAAATAGGCTTAAAAACGTTGACATGACTAGATTAAAGAAGGTTGACAGTGCATCTAGGCGCAGATCAAGTCTGCTTATGTGGTATCTGTGGTTTCCGACATGGGAAGTCATTGAAATTTGACTGAAAAGGGGTCCTTCACTAAAACGCCCATAACTGTTTTCTCTAAGGAGGACTGAAGAGGAATTTTCACCATGTTAATAAAAGAACACAGAATGCCCATCATTTGAACATAGAACGACCATACTATTACTTTTTGGGTACCACCTAATAGGTTGGAGCTTAAATAATATTATTGTCCGGGTGTACAAAGAGCACACCCCTTGGGGGCCATGGGAGGCACTTTTAAGCACACATCATGAAACGACCCTAACTTCTGAACCAGTCATCCTACACCAACGTGTTATGTCTCTATGGATTCGAAATCAAGAGTAGCAACTTTCGTTTTTGTAATATTTTTGCGTAGAGGCAGTCATATTGATGTTATTTGACATTCCGACCCATAGCTAATCAATCTAGTCTTCACCATATTTTAACTTAGATTAAATTGCAAAAGAAAGCCCAAACTTTGAGCCACATTGTAACAATTTCGTCTCCGATCTTAACACCTTTACCCGTGCCTTTTAATTCAGCTGATAAATCGTTTAGAACTGGCCTTCGTCGGGATTGAAGCGATGTAAACCACAACATATGTCGCCCGGGGATTCACGTTTACATGCATCTACAAAGCTTTACTATTAATATTCATATCAGAGATAATACTAGCTTGTACATGGTTTGGTTAAGATAACAATAACGACCCTCCACAACTACATATATGCAACGTTTATATTGTGGGACTTATTTCAAGATACATAAAAGGAATATTTGGAAGGATGTTTCATTGTCACTACACAAAACATGACAGATTGCTTGGACATAACAACATGTGCACCGCCTACTCAGAGCAGTATCGTCAAGTAAATTAGCAAGTTTATTCTTAATTAATAATCATAATTAAAATGTGTATATGTTGTAATTTTGAAGCCATAAACACGAATTATTATGAGAAATCGTGAAAATGGACGCACAGACATAGAAACCGCCAACCTGTAACCGATGGACTTCCGCACCGCAACGCACCGCACCGTAGCGTCCAGCAACATATAAACGTAAACACGCGTACATGATCGTTCACACACTACACAAACATATAAGTAAAGAATTAGAGAAAATCAAGACATTCACTTCCCCCTTCTGGCACCTCGATTGCTGTCGACGGTAGCCACATAGCAAGGGACAACAGCAACGTCAACTGGTACTTGGGGGGTAAGAACCTGCAAACGTTACGTGGTGTACACGATAACGGAGTGTTCATTACGAGCGTATTTTGTTACGATACCATCTTTCTGCGTCTCTCCGTCTCTGCCTGTCTGCCTGTCTGCCTGTCTGCCTGTCTGCCTGTATGCTCTCTCTCTCTCTCTCTCTCTCTCTCTCTCTCTCTCTCTCTCTCTCTCTCTCTCTCTCTCTCTCTCTCTCTCTCTCTCTCTCTCTCCCTCTCTCTCTCTCTCCCTCCTCTCTCTCTCTCTCTCTCCTCTCCTCCTCTCTCCCACTATGTCTGTCTGTGTGTGTGTGTGATTGTGTGTGATGATTTAATCAATATACTTATGTTTCGTGCTTATTAGTGTATAAATTGTTAAGAATTCACGTTTTTATTTCATCTTCAGTTTTCAAATGGCAATGTGTACAAGATTTAGGAGTATCTGCTCAATTCAAAATAAAAGATAATGGTAAAAATATTGCAGAATATCTTGTTATATTAATCGACAATTCTATCAAATCGCGTTATCTCCTTGCTTTCTGATATAAAAACACCTTATATCTTTACAATCAGCGCCGCATATACATTTTGTATTTGTGTGTGTGTATGTGTGTGTGTGTATGTGTGTGTGTGTGTGTGTGTTTGTGTGTGTGTGTGTGTGTGTGTGTGCGCGCGCGCGCTTGTGTGCTTATGTGTGTGTGTGTGTGTGTGTGTGTGTGTGTGTGTTTGTGGGCGTCAGTGCGTATGTGAGTAACGTACAAAATGGATCACACGTGACTGACAAATCATTGCATTAGTGAATATTTAAAATGTAGTTATATCACACTTATGTCTAGACAATACTTACATGGCTGTTTCTAGAAGTATAGCGTGGCGATCATCAACGATGTGGCTATATATCCTACGTAGAATGACCACACCTTCCAATTATGACATCAAATAGGTAATCAACACTTGGTAATTGATATGTATACGTGACACTTATAAGTCGTCATATATATATATATAAATATGCATATATCTATATATACACATATATAAATATATAATTATATGCATAATGTGTATACATATATATACATATATAATTATATATATATGTATATGTATATATATATATATATAAGGTTAGCGCAAGACAGGCATATTTGGAAACGACATGCTGAGGCCTTCGCCCACCCAACTACGGCTGCACAATGATGATGATATATATCATATAAAATATTACGTATATAATGTATGTATATATATATATATATAATTATAATATTATATATATATAATAATATATATGTATGTGCTTGTGTGTGTGTGTGTTAACTGGGCTTATGTTTAATATATATATATATATATATATAACAATTTTTATTTGTCGTCATTAGTGACAATTTAAACCAGTTAGTCTGTTATAAATTAGTTTTAAATTGGTCTCAATCCTTCGTGCGAGGCTACTGTTATAATGCTATGCGCTGGATTCAAACCATTGACAACATAGTCCTACTACACGAGAACATCAACCAAGATATGTTCAACCTTGCTTAGCTATATGAAATATTGTGCAAAAACAGCTGTATGACGCATTAACGAAAACACAGGAAAGCTATATCATGTTTCAAATTACTGTTTCAAAACAAGTACCAGAAAAACACCTCACATTAATGTACATTCTTTTGTACAAGTAATTGACTATCGTGTGTCTAAATGCGTTGATTACAAGCAGAACACATAAGTATGCCATCAGCATTGCTACTACGAAAGCGCTACATTATTTGAAAGAGAACGGTAAAAAAGAGGATCACCAACAACTGAGCACAAGTCGGATACAACATTTGCCTGTTGTAAAAAGACATGTTATTCAGTATAGGGGAAACGCGGGCGTAATGGGATAATAAGATGAAATGAAATACTAATAATATCTAAAGAATCGTGCGTACTCCTTTGTCCATCTATCGTGCTTGCATCTGCTGACTGCACCACACATAACTTGTTTGCTTAGCTAAGTATCTAAATTGGCTAAATAACGATGTGTCACATGTCATATTCTCCCCTACAAGATCGTTTGCTTTTCTTCGTGGGATAACTTGCTTGCCTCCGTGAGCTTCGTCCTACGCCAGTCGGAGTCTCAATTGTACTCCTGATAGGGTCACCCATACCGGACTGGTTAAAGGGTAGAGCACAAGTTATAAATGAGATAAAATCATACAAGTTACACATTCTTGGAATCAGTGAGGCAAGATGGACAGGTTTTAGGAGACATGTCACCCCAACAGGAGAAACAACCTTGTTCTCTGGCAGGGACGACAACCGCCATGTTGCAGGGTGGCGTTAATACTCAAGAAAGGAATAAACAAAAATATTGATATAATGGAAACCTGTCAGTGCTAGAAAGAATACTGAGAGCCAGGTTCTTTAGCAAGCACAGCAAACATGCGATCATTCAATGTTATTCGCCAACCAATGATGCAGAACCGGAGGAGAAATAAGCTTTCTAAAGAATGATGCAAGCCGAGAAGGAGAAAATGCCTGCACGCGACGCTTTGATCATCATGGGCGACCTCAATGCAACCGTTGGATCTGACAATGTAGGAAGAGAACGAATCATGGGCTGTCAAGGGTGTTGCACCATGAATGATGCTATGTGACGTTTGTGGCTTGAACAACGTGGTGATAGGAGGAACCCTGTTCTCACACAAAGACATCCACAAACTGAATTGGATTTTCCCAAGTGCACGGGACCAAAATCGAATCGACCACATTATGATCAACAGCAAATGGTGGAGATGCGATGTTGGCAGTGATCATCATCTACTTCAAGCAACAATCAAGCTGAAGCTCAGAAGAATGGCTTCTGTTAACAGACAGGCCAAGGACGATTTAATATACAACTGCAGTAGTATAGAACACAGGCTACAGCTTTCATTGATAAGCTACAGAACAGACTTGAAATGTTGAAAGAAGAAACGTATCCAACTGATCAAGTACAAGGGAAGTAGAAAATCATAGAGAAAGCATATTATCAAGCCAACAAAGTGACAATGGGCACTAAAACCGGACAGCAAAAAGATTGGATTAATGCGGAAGCATGCGAGCGCACGTAAGAGAGAAAAAAACTGAAGATCGTAATTGGACAAACAAATATGAAAGAATGAAAGAAAATTGCTAATACAATACTGTCAGGTGAACTAACTTGTTAAGAAGTAACAAAACAAAGCAGATAGAGGAACTTGTAAACAAAGCTGTAACAACCGCTTCCATCCGTGATATAAGCATTGTATACAAGATAACTAAACAGATTTGTAAAAACACCGAATACAAGTTCAGCTCCACAGTCACGGACAAAGACGGACGGCTGTTGGCCAATGAAGAGGAACAAGAACGAACATGGATAAAAACATTTCAATGAGGTATTGAACCGACCAGACCCACAACACCTAGCAGAAACACAACCTGCGGAAAAAGACCTGGAGATAGAAGTGATCCCACCAACGAAGGCTGAGACTAAATCAGCTATAAATACGCTGGGGAACAACAAGGTTCCAGGGACAGACGCATTATGAGCAGACATTGTCAAGACAGACCCAGAAACGGCAGTCGAGATACTATACACTCTCTTTGTCACAGAGTGGTTTGAGTAGAATTAGTCTGGCTCAAAATTCCATTGCATGGTGCTGCCATCCCTCGGGTGCTTGAATGCAATATGTTACACTAGGGCCATCTTGCACCCAAAGCGCAAATCATATTATTGGCTGGCTAACAAATTATATTTAATTAGTTATTATACTAATTTTATGACAAGGAACATCAAATTTAGTATGAGTAGAACGGTTTAACCTAATTAATAATGTGGAGTTATTGCAAGTCACTGTTAGTGACATTAGAAGAAGTTTGCAGCGTGAATTGGGAAGGTTGATGATCGCGCCGGGCAGGTGCGAATGAATGTTTCATGCCTCATATCTGAACGGAATATTTGTTTGACTAAAAATAATGTATTAAGTTGTGAGCGTTAAAATATGGTACTGTTATCGTTATTATCGCCTCCATTCGGGGATTCTGATGATGTTAAATGTATATGTAATTTATGTATTTTTAGGATTTTCAGGAGTTGACGATTGGGGTGTGTATTATGCCACACTGTTTTTTTTAACCGAACGAGTTGAATAGTGTCTGACCGAGGTTCCAAATATTCGGAGCGCAGTTCCTATGATGGCTTAGTTTGTGTTAAGTTTTGCTATTGGCTAGTTAGAATTCTGGCGCTTGGACGTCATTTGAGTATTTAAGACACTATTTATTTATACGGTCATTTTAACGTCAGACGATCACGATTGCATGGCTGTGAGCGTGTGTTATCTTGTCTCCACGACATCGGACTTATTAGCACAACAGTTGACGCATTAGAAACTTTGCCTTATGTTTTTTGTAATAAAGGACATCAATGGGAGCCAGAATTGTAAACAAGATATACGACGAAATGTTCAAACGTTCCTCGCGTTTGACATCCATGTTATGATAGGTTGACGGCCATTTCTAAAAGTTACAGGTCACGTAAAGGATAAGGTCACTTATAGTAGTAAGTATTGTCCGCTGCTGACGTCATTTGTGGTTTCTCTCTCACTAAAAACGAAAACTCTTAGAATAATTACTGGATACTGGTAAAGTGCTGCGTTTACATTTTGTCAATAAAACAAACAACTCTTTGAGATACATATTTTATGTATAACAAAGACACAAGATTGTGTTCTTTTTAATCAGTATATGTTTCGAAATAATGTATGCAGCCGCCATTTATATGTTAACATGTGCGTTTTTCCTACTCTCGATCATTCCGTAACTAGTACTGTTTTGCAATGCAATGCCTCACCGACTTAATGAAGATTGACAATTTGGCCTGCCTCGCAGCGATGGGAGAGGTAACTGTAAGCCATCTTGCCACAGCAATCAGGCTCGATCGGCTTGCCCTGAACTTGACCGTCGCAGCACATGTAGGCGTTGGACGGGTAGAGGCGGTTACCGCAGCACACGGACACTGCAGGGTTATATATATCTCCCCGCTACACAAATAAGTGACGGGAGGAGTCATCTTCGGTACGATCTTGTATCCACAGCTGTAGTGAACCTTTAAAGAAACATGACGCGGTGTTAACGCAACATTCCTCACTTTCTGGCAAACCCTGCGAACTTACAAAATGCATACACCGGTGTGACAAATACGCTGAACAAGTCTTGTACCAAGGGAAAGTAAATTTGTAGTATTAACAAATGCATTTTAACAATTCGTTTGCTGTGTTCGTACAATGTTTGCAAGCAAATACCATTGCATGCGTTATATGAAAATATAAAATAGGCGATGGATAGTATATGTTATTACAAGCATTGGCGTGAACATTACGAGTGTTCGCAAAGGAGACACTTTGACCGCATTTATGTCGTGTATGTGTGTTTCACCACCCGGGAGCATCTGCTTAGTAGTTTGTCATGTTTACCGTACGCCACCTTCGAAGACATGACGTCAGGTACGTAGTCTTGACGCCAACGTATTTATATTACAAGTTCCGTCCCGCCGTGTAGATAACTACCTCTTAATTATTTGATCTCGCATTTCGGGGTTTTGAATGACGACGGCGCGGCGAATTAGACAAACAGTTATCTGTGGAATTCAAGTGCTACTTGTGTTTCGCTTAGGCATATTTGAGCGGTCAATGTGTCAGATATAATTTGTACTGTCTAACATGGTTTTGTAATAAACATGAACAGAAAACTTTCTTCAAAATCTTAACTATCATTTTCTGACAACAAACAAATTACAAACAAACAATAAACATATATTCAGTGGGAAAGACTGCAAAACCAAGTTGTTACTAACTTCTTCTGTCGGGAAATCCGTGGCTATCGCTGTTATAATGTATCCACCCACACATTCTTGATGGTTGGGATCAACGGCAGGCTTGTCTGTACAGTCTTCATCGGCTGGATTGAGATTCATTTCATTATCAACTGCAAGAGAAACCAAATAGGATGACTGCTGTAATTATAATCAATTGACAAATTATGTCCTAAAAACTGACTATGTGAACTTAGCTTAAAATTAGCATTTATTTTTTTAGATTTAGTCTAAGCAAGAACAACTCAGCAGAAACGGACATTATCAATTTTAATGTTGGTCTTGTTATGGTTTCTTTCAATACACTATCTACATTCTTTCTGATACTGCAACATAATTTCATTGGGATACTGCTAAGATAAAATATATCCGAGTCAAACCGGGCTTATCACAGGCACATTTTTTTCATGCCGGAACAGTTAGCCGTCTATAAATATTCAATCGATTAGATTAAGCAATTTTAGAAATTGTGCTTACTGATGAAATTACTGCAGCAAGTATGCAATTCTACGGTGTATCCTCCACTCCGCAATATTGCATATCTATGTTGATATCGTCGTCCGGTATTTCGCATTTTTTCATGGGCATGTTAGTAATGATGCCACCGCAGAAGAAGTAAATGATTTTGCCTGACAGATCTGTTATGCCAATCGTCTGGCCATAGGGACAGACTTGTGAACTCATATCTTAGGTAAGCGCTAATATTATATATGCATTTGTACTCAAATTTGTACACATTTAGGTTCTTAAATATTTGAAATTCCATCTGGCAATAATTAATTTTACTTTGTTTGATAAAATTACTCTTAGCAAAGTTATTCTAGGAATTATCTTAAAAAGACAGAAAGCGAAAGTGGAGAAATGCTCTCAGAGGATCAGGTTGACTTCATACTAAAACAAAGCACCATTGATTACATATTTAACATACAACTTCTGATTGAAAACAGTTTGAAGACAACATAACATAGATGAAGACCTTGTCAAAGTAATAGAGACACTATATGAACGTTTGACCAACATCGTATTCAATGGAAGGCAAATAGGAACCCTATTCCGAACAACTTTTGGATAACGCCAAGGACGAATACTATCATCAATACTACTCAATATGTTCCTTGAAAACAATCGAAAAAGTTACAGTAGTATGGCCATACCACAAGCTACAACACCATTGCTAAAGAAATACTCCAGGACACAGTGAGAGGGGAGAAGGGGAATATAACGAAAGATGTGGCTCGACAACATCACAGAATGGACTGAGTTGCCGCTCAAAGATCTCTTACAATCAACGCGAGACAGAGACTGGTGGCGGTAGAGAGTGAGTGAGTGAGTGAGTGAGTGAGTGAGTGAGTGAGTGAGTGATTGAGTGATTGATTGATTGATTGATTGATTGAGTGAGTGAGTGAGTGAGTGAGTGAGTGAGTGAGTGAGTGAGTGAGTGAGTGAGTGAGTGAGTGAGTGAGTGAGTGAGTGAGTGAGTGAGTGAGTGAGTGAGTGAAGTGAGTGATAAAAAGAATAAATAAAACAATAAAAATAAAATGAAAATAAACAATCAAAATAAATAAATGTCATCGTCATCATCTCAAGATAATATTAATCATCATCATCATAAATAAAATAATCATCGTAATAAATAAATAAAATAAATCATCATCATCATCATCATCATCATCATCATCATCATCATCATCATCATCATCATCATCATCATCATCATCATCATCATAAATAAATAAATAAATAAATAAATCATCGTCATCATCATCATCATCATCATCATCATCATCATCATCATCATCATCATCATCATCATCATCATCATCATCATCATCATCATCATCATCATCATCATCATCATCATCATCATCATCATCTTTTTTTTTAATGAAATCAAATCAGAAATAAATCAAATAAGAAATCAAATCAAAAACAATAAGTAAAATTAATAAATTAAATAAAGTAAATGTCATCATCATCATCGTCGTCGTAAATAAATAAATAATCATCATCATCATCATCATCATCATCATCAAAATCATCATCATCATCATCATCATCAATCATCATAAATAAATCATCATCATCAATCATCATCATCATCATCATCATCATCATCAATCAAAATCATCATCATCATCGTCATCATCATCATCATCATCATCATCATCATCATCATCATCATCATCATCATCATCATCATCATCATCATCATCATCATCATCAGAGAAATCAGAAATCGAGAAATCGAAATCCGTAAATCATCATCGTAAAATCATCATCGTCATCATCATAAATCATCATCATCATCATCTTTAGTGAGTAATTGAGTGAGCTTGAGGTAATTGACGTTGACGGCTGAGCAACAGTGAATGAACGACACAAAGCAACGTAACTAGTAAAATATACTAAATGCTCCTAACGTAATTCTACAATTCCGATATCTACTAATACCCAACGTATAAAATCCTGGTTGCAAAGCTGTACTGAACGCCAAGCTGTCAGTAAAAACCGGTGACTCAACGGCTTGAAGATACTACCGCACCGCACTGTAGCACATCAACTCGTGTAAACGTAATCCAATTGAAACATACAAACACATGATCGCTCACACTACACAGACACATAGGCAAAGTAAGGTAGAAAATCAAGACATTTATTTCCACCATCTGGTACCTCGATTGATGTCGACAGTAGCCACACGGCAAGAGACAATAGCAATGTCAATTGGAACTTGGGCGGTGCGAACCTGCAAACGTTGCATGACGTGATCGATAATGGAGTGTCAATTACAGGCTTGTGTGTGTGCGTGCGTGCATGCGTGTGCGAATGCGTGCGCGTGTGTGTGTTTGGTGGGTGTGTAACATAGAAATGGATGATGTATGAGCGAGAACATATTATTAGTATGTATTTAAATTATAGTAGTTCCATACTTATGCCTAAACTATACTTACACGGCTGTATCTATAAGTATATTCTGGCGGTAAACAAAGATGCGGCTTATATGCTTCATATAACGACCACACCTTCAGACTAATCCATCAAATAAGTAGTCAACAACATAATACAAAAACTACTTGGTAATTGATATAAGGTACATTTGTAAGTCGTCAGCTTCTTGTTTAAAAATAAGATGTACGTCACGCAGACTCTACGCACACACACACACACACACACACACACACACACACACACACACACACACACACACACACACACACACACACACACACACACACACACACACACATACACACACAGAGACACACACATATACATTGTTTTTTTCATGTGTATGTTCCTCATACGTAATTTCCTTTTGCCAAACTGTTAATTTATTATGTATATCTGATTTATATAAGACAACCTAAACGAATTCCCGGCAAGCACGTCACTACAGCTAGATATGTTAGCCACCACTTCGTCATTGCATCACAAGATTAAAACAATGCTAAGTGTTGTTTTGAGTTATTGCTTTGTTAGCAAATGTATGTAAGTTTTAATCAGGTACAATGGGAGAAAGTATATAGTAGCCACAACTTAACCAGTTAATTCATTATAACGTAGTTTTAAATTTATCTCAATCTTTCGTGTGATGCTAATGTTAGACGGCATGTCCAGACTGATACACAATTAGCATAATTTCACAGTAACCACCTTTCTTATTTCAAAGGTATAGCAAACTGTGTTGAATTACTGACGACATTGTACTCCTACACGAAAACATCAATCATGATATGTTCAGTCAAATACTTAGTTTTGTTGTACATTGTACGAAAACAGCTGTACGATGCCTTACAACAAAACCAACATACTAGTTATGTCATGCTTCTAATTTGTTTATGTTTGTTTCAAACAAGTACGTGCAATAAACAGACCCCACGTTAATGTACATTCTTTTGTACAAACAAGGGTGTATCGTCTGTATACACGCGCTTGACACGCACTAGCACACGCACACACGCACACACACGCACTAGCACACGCACACACGCACACACGCACACACGCACTCACGCACGCACGCACACACGCACACACGCACACACGCACACACACGTACATGTATGAATGGGCATATCAATACGCCGAGCAGCAAGTAAAAACTGTTTTCGTAATGTGCCGAGCTACTCTCCGGATAAGAATAATGTTTCCCATAGGTCTGCTTCGAAGAGCAGTCCTGCGAACTGTCCATGACAATTTGATTGTACTTTTACAAGTACGAGCAAAATAGGTATATATATATATATATATATAATGACTGTGTAAGCACCAAAGTTTTTTGACAGAACAAACAACAGGTGGCAGTTTCATCAATAGGCAACAATTGTTTTGGCAAACTGTAAAAAAGTGTGTCTTATGACTTTGATATGCACTAGACCCTAGTCACACTAAAAAATTACCTTACAGCCAACTTTTTAAGTGTTGATCAAATGCTGTCCAATTATTTGTAAGTAGCCTTCCCAGTATACTTTAACGGTCCAATAGTTAGAGATAATAATTGTCTCTCTCTTGTAGAGCGGTGCAGTGGTGATATTTTCCTGGATCTTCCACTAGATACGTCATTAGTTAGACGACAAGTGGTATTCGTAAGATACAGCTAAAATATCCGACTCAAACTAGGTCTTAGGCCTGCCACATTAACATAAAATTTGTGTTCCTGCAGGAAGACTTATACGCCTTTGAGTATGTATTCAATTATTGAACCCGATTTCAAAGAGAGTACTTACTTAGAAAATTGCTGAAACAGTAATATACTTCCATGGTATATGGTTTTACTCTACAACAATCCATATTTATGTTGATATCGTCGTATTTCGCATATTCTATATATATATTGCATGTCCGCAATGATACCACCGCAGTGTATTGTATGATTGTATGTCACATGCGATAATTGCTATGCTCCAATATTATATTCTATGCACGTTTGTATACACATTTGTGAATATGTATGATACTTAAAATAATTATTAAAAACTGCACCTGGCAATAATTTATGGCATTGATACATAGCAACTTATATCCACTCATGTTGTCTCTCATGAAACTCAGTGTTTACATATATATTTATTATATGTTTATATTTATATTTAATGGCGTCTCCTATGCCGCGTTAGCAGCTATACTGACCACGAAGCTGTCTTTTATAATCGATGGACATCCGCACCGCTCCGTATACGGTAGCATACGAACTCATACGAAAGTATTCCACGTCAAACAAACATGCATATAATCGCTCACACACTACACAAACACGTACGCAAAGTAAGATAGAAAATCAAGATATTTACTTCCTCCTTCTGGTACCTCGATTCCTGTCGACGATAGCCATACGGCAAGAGACAACAGCAACGTCAACTGGAACATGGTAGGTGCGAACCTATAAAGGTGGTATACAGCACTGGAGTGGTGATTTCAAGCGTATTTCGGTACGTGAATTGCAACGATGTCATCCATCTGTGGTGCGTTTATTTTTGTGTGTGTGTGTGTGTGTGTGTGTGCGTGCGTGTGTGTGTGTGTGTGTGTGTGTGTGTGTTTGTTTGTTTGTACGTGTGCGTGTGCCCGTGCGTGCGTGCGTGCGTGCGTGCGTGCGTGCGTGCGTGCGTACGAGCTTGTGTGTGTCTTTGTTTTTGTGTGAGTGTGTGTGTGTCCATGCGTGCGTGCGTGCGTGCGTACTTACATGGCTGCTCCCAGATATATAACGGTACAGTCACCAAAGACGCGGCTTATATATACTACATTGATTAACCACACCTTCAGATTATTACATCAACAAAGTAATCAAATCCATTATAACTTGGTAATTGATAATTTATATACGAGATTACTGTTGTGTACCGTTTACCGCAATACCGGTGAGCCGGTTTTTCTATGCGTTTTGAAATCGATTTTTTTTCAGCCAAACTGGTATTCCATATGGTGTATATACATCGTCAGCTAATAGTACTGGAGTATTCCCAAACAATGCAAAAGTCACCGAATTTGAACCAAAATCAAGGACAGACCGCGAACCGTGCATGTCGTTTAGTCTAGCGGACAACCTAGCGGACAACCAGACAACGATGTGATCACCAAAATATGTACTGTCCGCACATTTAAATAATATTTAAATGTTACACACCATAATGAAACACAGAATTCATTGCGATCCACTAATTATTTTCGGTGCAAATTCTGATATTCCGCACCGACTGGCGGCGGAACCGGCAACTCGTCGCAACTTTGCAAAGTTTTTACGAAGGTATTTTCGTGTATTACCAATGCTCGGGACCACGATACCCCCAGTGTAGATGCATTACTCATGTGTGTTATTGATAGATAATGCAGCCCTTTCCCTGTTTGTAATGAGGTACTCCAACTATTCAGTACGTTGTTGACGGGCATTTCAAGTAATTAACAACAAGGATTGCCGCTCTGCACATGTAATATTTACATTATTGTCTGCCACGTCTTGTGCCTGGCGGTGAAAGCCTAATGCATTGTTGCCGCGCGCGTCTACAATGAATCATGGGAATGGTTTCGCATTGTATGAAACGATGCTCTCTGCTTATAATTCGTTCTTTATTTTATTTAATGACGTCTATACAAAACAATAATTTTATATGGTAATAAGTTTCAAATAATAATAATAAATAACTTCTTAAGCGCCAATATCCTCAGACAATCCGAGCTCAGTGGCGCACCAAAACCAAAGGATTAAGCATTCTCGTACTCGTGTGCTAGGCGAAATTCGTCAACAAATGGATGGATGTGCTAGGAAGCTAGGGAGGATAGGCGATATTGAAAAGATAGGTTTTGAGGTGACGACGAAATGTAACAATATTTTCTGCTAATTTAACATTAACGGGAAGCGAATTCCATATAGTTGGCGCGGCAACTGAAAAAGCTCGAGTTCCAGCCTTTGCCTTAACTCTAGGAACAGATAGCAACTTCGAACTAGGCGACCGAAGTTGTCTGGCTTGTCTGGCTGGTGTGAGCATTGAGTGTAAATAACTAGGTTGTTTGGATGAAAGGGCTTGGTAGGTGATTGTGCAGATCTTAAACATAATGCGATATCGCACGGGGAGCCAATGTAGTGATTTTAGAAGTGGCACTGAGCGGGAGAATCGAGGAGATTGTGTGACTACCCTTGCTAAACAATTTTGGACGCGTTGTAGTTTTGCAATATCCTTGATAGCAATATTATGAAGGAGGGAATTGCAATAATCTAATCTGCTGCTAACAAGAGCTGTTGCGATAGTCTTAGCGACAGAAAGCGACATATGTCGGCGAATGCGGCGAAGATCACGGATATAATAAAAACAGCAAATCATCGATTTCGTGGATGATCACGGACTTTCGCGTATAATGAAAAAACATATGTCTTAATGTAATTGCCTTCCTCACTTCCTCTTCAGTGAAGTCATCTGTATTGATGGGGAGAGTAGCTACAGGGTTTTCAGGCTCGGTAGGGGTAGCCGGTTGGGGCCGGTTGAGTACTTCACAAAAGTGTTCCGCCCACGTTGCCAGCTTCTCCTCTCCACTTGAAAGAAGTGTTCCGTCCTTGACTTTAATTCGGGTAGGTCTTGACGAAGTAGTGCCGGTGACTCTCATCGCAATACGGTACACTGATCTTACGTAAATGCGGGCAGCTGCCTCCTCTGCTTTCTCTGCCTGGCTAACCAGCCACTCCCATTTTGTATCGATGGGCACTGTGTTTGACTTATCTGTCTCAATTTCTGTTGTCACTTTTTACTGGGAAGTAACCACTATGTTAAACAATAAAACGTATCAGAAAAGAGCATATTGAGGAGGACGCATGGTATTAATTTGTATATACAGAAGGACATCCTTGGAAAAGAAATCATATCATGTGTACATGTCTAAGTTTAATGTTCTACTGAAGTATTATTAAGTTACCCATATTCCATAGTCTGTCGTCGTTAAACACCGTGTAAATGTGAATAAGTGCAGTGTTAACATGTAGAATAGTTGAGAAGCCACTAAATTATATGTAACACTGTTCTAGAAGGCGATGGATGGTAGCGGGTGATGTACAGTTCAATGTAAACGAGAAATAATTAGCAGGTTCTCTTTCCTTTGAAATTAAACTGAACAAATTAGAAAACTGAAATCCAAATTGTCACTTTCTTAGCAAAGGTAGTTCATGAGTGAACACCCTGATGTTCGGAAGAAATTCTAGTTCAAGTGCACAGTTACATATTTAGGGGACATTTGGTCGCGGCCCACCTTTGTGTTTTATTGTTATATAGCTTCATCATGTTGAACATAAACCGAGTATCTGCAAGCGCATTATGGTGTTATTTTCAAAAATTTGGTAAATATTACTATCACTAATGTCATCTACCAAGGCATTGGATCAGGTGACGGGCGTTTTTGCTAGTACTATGTAAGTATGCTGGCGCACTTAGAATAGGCGATGAAAGATTACAAATTCGCTGAATACTATCTCAAAGAAGCTTAGTTATTTTCCGATAAATCGACCAAAGAGGAACATGTATCTTTAACAAAGAATTATGTTTTGATGTTCACCGTCTCTCCATGCTCGTCATATTCGTATTACAATCAGCGTCAAAAAAGTGACCACAGCAGACTATTGCAGAGCAAATCGCAGTGTTATCAGAATGCCAATAAATAGGCCTATGCGGCGTCATTGAAACTTCGATAAGTGTATAATGTGTTGATTCATAAAACTATGTAATAACATAATTGGGTGTGTGCATTCTATAAGGTATTACATATTCATTGTAATAAGTAAGGTGCATGAATGATGATGTCACCGTGTAAAGGTATTTCGCACGTAATCGTGCACCATAACACAAGTTGTCATACTCAGATTCTTTCTTGCGACGAACAAATACAATCTTACAACATTATGCTGCATGACAACTTCCGTCATCAGGTGTGGATGCTTGCTGTTCGCAGCATCAATGTAATACATTTCTTTTTGAGAAGGACTGCAGACACACACCCTATGACACGAGAGATACTCTCACTGTACACCAAAACGTAATCACAAATTAGATCATCTTTTATTATTTGGTCATGATTACTCCGGCCACACATTTATGGCTTAGGAGGCTGTAGGCTAGAGGGCCGCAGCAGGCGGGCATGATCGGCTTGCCCTGTACTTGACCGACACAACAGATGAAGGCGTTGGACGGGAAGACTTGATCACTGCAACAGATGGACACTGCGGGGTTGAAGGGTATCGATCCGCACATCGTATCGTCCTGCTCAGCTCCTGTTTTCGGCCGGATCTCGTGGCCGCAGCAGTAGTACACCTTAGAACAAACGCATCATGCAGTCAACATAGCATGATGTTTCATGAGAATCGTTGCTAATGTAGGACTTAAATCACACAACGCGGTACTGCAATTATAGACAAGAGACCCAAATTCACATCCTCTTGCATGGATCAATTGTGTCATCTGACACGACATCTGGAAAGTGACTAGTGATTGCGTATCGATCATGGCCATTTCGTGTTTGTGTATGTACGTATGTATGTATGTATGTATGTATGTATGTATGTATATGTGTATGTACGCAAGTTGTATATTACATTGGGTGGCTCTTTAAGTAACCGTTGTCAAGGACGTCGTGAGCCTGTGGAGTATCTAGGGTCAAATTGTTTTGTTCGTCGATGTACAACGACCATTGGTATCGAGCTCATTAGTAAAACATTTTGAATAAGATTGCCTACTAAACAAAACACCAAAACTTTGACAGCATAGCTACGGGCTTATAAAATGTGTGCCATCTTTGTTCAACCTGCTTTTCTTAATGTAGGTTATCTCCGCTGTATTCCTTCCAGCACGGGTGAGTTCATCCTACAATACTGCCTCCCAGCTTGTTAGCTACACAGTATTCTGTGTGAGGCCTAAATATTGCAGAACATATATTTACAATTCGTTATTGCCCTTACATGTAATATAATTTGTTATCGTGATATCCACGATCCCACCATACAATACAACTGTGTTTTATAACGTATCAATCAGTGTTACGAGCCAGATCTTATACTAATAATATTACTTTGCTTAAGTGCAGCAACGGAAGCACAACAACAGAATACCATTTTCAGGTAAGATCTATCGATAATGTTGGACTTACCTTGCCACCAGGACAGGCCGGAGCATCTACAACTCTGATGCTGCCGCCGATACAAACTTGCTTGTCCGGATTCATGGCGGGCGGCAGGTCGCATTGGGATTCGTAAATCTCATTGAATCCGCCAGATGGATCAACCACTGAAACACGTGCAAGAACAATGTTTGTGCATTCAGGTGACACGGACGTATCTAGAATATTGGGGGGGGGTGCCAAGCTTACGCCCTCATCCGGTTGTCGTGCTATTACTTATTGATGCTACAAGTTATAATAGTATACAAAAGAAATTAGTATGGTCATGGTCATATCGGATTCCTAAATACACCACTGACACGTAACTAATACCTTATTCCAAATGCAAGTATAAAATTGGGCTTAGATGCCAAGTCATTAACACAGCCCAAAATGTGCGGTGTAGAACGCTGCAAACTAAGTTACATGGCTATTGGCACACATCGCAGTAGTCCGGTGGGATGGAAAACTATTTATTCTACAAGTGACACGAAATTACGTTGGACAAGGTGGCATAGAGAATAGTGAGCCTGGTTATCGATCGACTGATCTGCGGTTCGATTCCACATCTTGCCGTATTGAAACTAGGGCAATCTCCTTCACCCCACGTTGCCTCTGTCGTTCAGAAGATAAACTACAATGCCGTTAGTTTCTTCAACGTGATGTCTATGAAAGGGGACGTTGAATACTCCACAAGTGGGACAAATACATAACATGTTCTAAATTCACAGAGCCAGTGATCTATAGTAATTGTGTAAAATCTCGCACTAACTGTAGATATATTCCTGGATGTTGGGGATATCTATGAACTACAATAATTATTATAAAGAAAGAAAGAACGTTTAAAAGAAGATACATTTTATCTCTGCGTATAGTAATCTCGCATGAAGTAGATAGTTTTCAGAGCCTGCCTAATTTGAACAGAGGATCAAGTGACAAGATGCGACTGTATTCAAAACTGGACACACTAAGAGCGCAATCTGCCCTCCTAGAGGAAACAATTGCTAAAAAGCAAACGGCGCGACAGGCTCATGAAGAGTAATTGCAGCAAGAGCGCTCGAGGATTTCATATAGTACGTTTTTCCGCTTCTATGAAATGATCTTCTTTCATCATAATTTCTGATTCAACTTTGACCCAAACACAAGACGATATGTAATTTGACAGGCAGTGAGTGTTGTCAGTAATGCCGCGAGAAGAAGTGTACAACTTCTTCAATGCCAAAGATGAGTATCAGAAGCAGAATCTGCTGCGTCGTGTCGCAGATCATTCCCTGGTGCCATGAAGAGACATAAAGGTGAATAAGACATTCTGCACTTATGTCATATGAAGACGTTTTAATGTTTACAGTAAGTTTTCATTCATATTTTGGTATCATAAAAACATGTATTTAGGGTATATAAGTGAAGATGTTCATCAAACTGTATAGTTCAAGTGAGTGATATTTTGTACTTATTTCACAGTGTGAGGAAGACTGGTGAAAGCAGATGATACATCACGGAAAAGGTAACTTGACTGAAATAAGTAAACATATCAAGACTGTGTATTTAGAATATTCTTACCTTTTGTATATAAATATCGATCAACGTCGGTGAAGTGTTAAAAATTATTGCCAAAAGGAAAGTTGTGTATATTATAATTATATTATAATCAACTATATCTACGTGTACACACATTGAAGGTGGATGGTTTACCCAACCACGATATTGAAAGTGACACTTAGCGATGGCCGTGGACAACGCGAAATAAACAATTGACACAGGAACATGTGTGCAGTTTATGTGATACTTTACCCTAAGCTGGGTGTCTTACCTAGGTGACTGCCGCAGCAGGAGTGGTACTCGACGTTGTACCAAACCACTCCACAGCACAAATCGTCGCCCGTGGATTGGCATTCTTCCAAAGGAGCTTTAGTGATGTGACCACCGCAGCAGTAATGCATATAACCTGCAAGATGTTAATCACACGTTACTCCGTGTGTTACAGTATGTGGTACTGTAGTCCGTGGTGATGTTTCCACATCTTTTCATCACATTAACTATCGCTAGATGGCTTCACCGTAGTAGGCATACGTGACGTCACCGGTACCCCTAGGCATCCGACCAGTTGTCTCGTATGAGGTACTGAGGGACATGTATCGGCCATCGTGTCTGTTCTTACCCACCTTCGATTTACGGTCCTATATGGGTTTTCTGTTTCTTTCCCATGTATACATTGGGAAGAGAGGAAGCTTAGCTGAGGCAACTTATAATTTCTTACCCAATCAAGTAACGAAGATTATGTGTTAGTGTTGTTCTGTCTATATGATTCATCGTGGAAACTCTGCGCTACAGTTGCATGATGCACTGAATATGTTCAATAACAATCCTATGCTTATTGTCAAGTCATATAGGGCAGCATGAGTGTCCAGTTGTGTAATATACAAATTGATGTTAAAGCAGTATATTCAGTAGTTCATTAAGAGTACATCAAAACGATACGTATATAATATAATGTAGCTACATATAGGCACATGATATAAACATACAACACTTAAAACTTTGTTCTTAGTATACGTTATCTTTTAAATGTGACTTGCTTCGTACATTATTGCAGTCATTTTTAAATTTGATATTTTCTTCCCAATTTAGTTTGCTCACTGGAGGTAATTATAGTATATTCAATGCCTAGGAAGCAATCGAAACAAAACACATGTGACATTTACTCTGAAAACAATTCAAATGCACCGTTGCATTCTACAAACCGGGAAATTAAAAAATTTCGGAACCCTCAACGAAATTGCATTCGTCGGCCACTGGTTGAATGTTCAATAATAATGTTAAGCTTATTGTAAAGTCATGTAAGACAGTATGAGTGTCTAATATATGAATTGATGTCAAAGCAGTTATCAGTAGTTCATTAAGAGTTCATCAAAAGTATATATATATATATATATATATATATATTATATATATATATATATATATAATGTAGCTACATATAGGTACACAACATAAACATATAACACTTTAATCGTATAAGTAAATAGCCATAATTAATTAGTAGAGCGTGCAATATCTGTCCCCTTGAACTTTGTTCTTAGTATACTTTATTGTTTAAATGTGACTAGCTTCTCTTGGGGTTGGTATAGTCTATTCAATGCAGAGGAAGCAGTCGAAACAAAACACATGTTACAATTTCTCTAAAAACGATTCAAATATATCGTTGGGTTCTACTAACCGGGAAACGAAAACATATCGGAACCCTCAACGAAATTGCATTCGTCGGCCACTGGTTGCCTGATGGGTACGCCTGAGTCGCACACTTCACTCGTCCAATGATAGGCGGGCGCCTTGATCTCACACTCTTTTATTGGCAGTGGCAGAGGCACCGGCAAGCCGCCACAACAGAAGTGAGTGCCCTTGTAGAATGCGTGGAGACCACAGCAGGTCTGAGCCAGACCAATCTTGCTACACGCATCTGTAAAAATTCGCACCGATGGCATTTCGAAAGTGTTTATTTCGTGTGTAGAAGTGTCTGATTCATTGACGTTTTGTATTTAAATATACATTGAATATATTCTGTCTATGAAACTCATACACATTATGTTCTGTCACACCTGCTGTCAGTAAAGACAGGTTTCACCTAAGTATTTTATTCATTTATATATCCAACCCTAGGTCATCATGTTGTTAGTTCGGTATTGACGTTGATACAGAAATTTGTCAGCACAAAGGTTGAAGGCTGTTGCTACAGCACAACATTTATGTCGTTGTTACTTTCGTTCAGTCAGCAGCATATATGATTACATTACTATAAACGTTTAAATGTGAATGAATTGTCTCCGCGCACTAATTGCCGCGTTGCTTAATGTTTCCACAAGAAGGTGGGTTTGTCAGTCGAAAATAAACAACAGCTTTTGATGCAATGAAGTAATCGTTTATTTTAGTGACTAACTTCATCGAAAGAACGAATTGAATCACCGACAATAGTCAGTGATTTAGTTCGTTGTAGCGCGCAATAGCCAATAGATAGCGCGCTCGTAAAGTGTAGTTCTGAAAAATGCGACAGGCGGCTCAACGGCGGGAAACCGCGTTTCAACGGCGGGAAATCACGTTTCAAATTGTCTTCTCTTGCGAAACGGCGAAAGTGTAGTGAAAAGTTTCAAAAAGAATGGTTAGAGAAGTTTGGAGGAATGATTGTATCAAGTAAAGCAGGCGAGCAGTATGCCAGGTGTAGTATATGCTCACGCGATGTTAAGGTGGCCGCCTCAGGCGTGTACGACGTCAACGAGCACTTACAATCGAATCTACACAAAACGAATTTGAAAAATCACGAGGAAAGGGCAACCGTGAGGGCGTTCTTCAAGCCGCAGACGAACTCTAGCGACGCTGCCAACGAGGTGACTTCGTTCTTAAACGATGTGCGCGCATTTTATTGTGCGGTTGTGCGCAAGATGGTCGCAAAGTTTCCGTTCGGCGACCAGGTGTTGCGCGACTTGAGTGTTCTCGACCCTGCAGCCAGTGTGAACCTCACGTACGAATCGATTGTTCGTCTGGCAGCCCGCTTTGTCCCCGACGTTGATGCCGAACAGCTGAAAGATGAGTATGAGGACTTTCAGTTGTTGGCCGACGACATCATCGTGCTGGAGGAGGATGGCCAAGCGCGGCAGATCGACCTAGTCTGGTTTGAGATCCTCTCAATCAAGACGCCGTTGCAGGCCGTACGCTTCCCGCTGTTGGCAAAGGTGATGGCACCGCTTCTCTGCCTCTCACACAGCAATGCTGATGTAGAGAGGCTGTTTTCCATCTTGCGAAAAATACACACAGACGCACGCCACAGCTTGAATGCGGACACCATTACTGCATACCTTCAACGTAAACTGAACATCGACAGCCCCTGCCACCAGTTGGCTGTGTCAGCTGAGATGCTGAAACTGGCAAAATCTGCACCTCATGCCACATGTAGTTATGGTATGCGCAATAAATATGTATACATGAATGATACGGATTGATACAGATTCTTACAGAATTGTAGGTCAAAAATACAGATTGCAACCAAAAAAATGGCAGGTCTGTAACAGGCAAGTTATACAAAGACACGATCAAGACACCTATGTCGACTGTTGCTCTGGGAGATGCATGCATGCAAGCTTATAGAAATATGCATCTTATGTGTTTAAAAAATCTGATAATAAGTATTAGTAAATTTACATCCCTCTTCCCTGACCACTATAAAGTTTACCTCCCCCTTCCCTGACCACGATGGCAGTTGCCGGAAGCCACACGAGAGTTGAGCACAGAAAGACGAATCTCTGTAGCGCGCCCCTGCAAACAATGGACGATACCAACGTTGTCGGCCAAAACAAGCATTTCTATAAATCCAAAGGAAACTATAGAAATATATTTCATAAACTATAACGTGTTTAGAACTGTGAGAAATATATTGTTACATTCGCTGTACATCTAAGAACTACTCAAACAAACGTACACAATACGCAAGTACATTTAAGTACAAACGCTGAATGAAACCGTTTACACAAAGCATATATAAACAGATAGAGATAGCAGCGAACGGCTAATGTGCCCATCGCTCCATTAGTATTTTAGCATGAAAGAACAGACGCGTACATATACTTACATATTCCTGGATGACTCCTCCCGTTCACATGTCGGGGTTATATGGAGAGAAGAGAATTGCAGTCGAATGCCACGCCCTCAACTTATCTGGATTACATGTCGTATCGTATGTATGTTTTATGCGGTTCGTGATAGTAAGAAACCGTTATTCACAAACATGTTATTCGAATTACAAAGCGAATACAACTGAAGAACACTTGACGTTCAACGTAAGTAACAATATATGTTTTTTGTGGTGTAAGATAATATGCATATATAGTAAGAAGACAAAGACAAGTTAAAAAAAACCATGGATTAGTTTCTAGCGATGACGAAATACGGTTCATTTTTTTTGTATGTCTGAAAACAATCATGAAATTAATCTTATTGTTATGGCTGTTGTAGACATACCAAAGTTACTTCATAACTTAGATAGATATGATCACATGTGCAAGTGTGTCCGTTCAAATCACAACTGAAGAGAACTTGACGTAGAATGTAGATAACGAGTTATTAACTATCTGTTTGGTGTACGTAATATATAGTAAGATGATAATGGTCGGTTTAAAAAGTCCACGGTTCAGGTTCCCGCGATGACGAAACGTTTCTGTTCACTTCCTAACTTTGAAGACATGCTGTACTTCTACTCATAGTACACAACAACATGAAAACTAACGAACGCGATCTTCCTAGGTGACTCCCCGTCCACCGGCAACAAGTGATAGGCAACATCTAGTAACTAGAACATCTAGTGCGTTCGTTATATTTCGTGTTGCTGTGGATTAAGAGTAGAAACGGTAGAAAATGAAGAGGAACGAGCAAATGTTATATTGATGTTGTACTTCGAACGCTTCTGTGTTTGTATTCGGGGATCCAATTGTATGATGAGTACAAATGAAGCATATATCATGAATTTACTGTACATTTGTAATGAATGCATATATCTTCAATATACGTCATGTGCATATCCCATATACCTGGTATTTCAGGTATAATCTTACACCACAAACACCGTATGTGGAGGGGGAGGTGAGTTTGAGTGTTTGTGCGTGCTTGTGTACTTCCATGTGTGCGCTCGTGTGTGTGTGTGTGTGTGTGTGTTTGTGTGTGTGTGTGCGTGCGTGCGTGTGTGTGCCTGCGCTTGCACGTGCATGGGCATGCGTGCGATTGCACGAGTGTGTGCAGGTGTGTGCATGTGTGTCTGCGTGCGAGTGTGGGCGGGAATTAGATGATGTTAGATGAAACCGATCAAATACAAAAACGTAGCCAGCATTGAATGTGTGTGTGTGTGTGTGTGTGTGTGTGTGTGTGTGTGTGTGTGTGTGTGTGTGTGTGTGTGTGTGTGTGTGTGTGTGTGTGTGTGTGTGCGTGCGTGTGTGAGTGTGTATGTGTGCGTGTGCGTGCATGTGTGTGTGTGTGCATGCGTGTGTTTGTGGGGTTTTTTCGTGTGTGTTTGTGTGCGTGCGATTTACTCCATAATGTATTTTTTTCGTCTAGAAAACACAACGCATCCCTGCCGCTAACGCCATACAAAACAAAATGGCTGTGCAATATATGTTGATATGTCGCATAATTATATAAACATGGAAAAAAACGTAAATCACGTGAATGTGTCAATGGCTACAATTCCTGCATTCCTACTACAATAACGACAGCAACTGGATATTATATCTAAACTTACATTGCATTGTTTTAGTTAAAATTGATGATAACCAATTTCAGCTTAATGTTGTCGTTGGTATTTTATTACAATATTTTACGAAGACGTATTTTCCAAAGCTATCTTCTATGAAAATGTCGTTTCAATCAGAAGTCCTGCCGCGAATCGGTCCACAGGTTTACAACACTTTAAAGCAACAAAGTCAACTTAAGCGTGACTACTATTTCATGTTCCAGATAGTAATCATCACAAACGTGCAAGGCACATCACAAGCGTATTCTTCTTTGGTACACACTGTTTGTGAGACTGGCAAACCGTCTTGGTAAAACATTCCATGTATGAGAGAATAGCCGAATATTCGAATATGTTCATTAAACAATATGATTATGTATGATCCTAGCCAATTAAATGTGCCATGCGTGTGAAGCTAGCGTGGTTTACACACGTCTCTACTATTGACACGCTGATTCAGACCGCCTGATAGCTCAGTATCAATTACAGAGTTCATTCCCACAACATGATTCATGAACTCTCCTCTTGCGATGTACGCGCCCAATGCAGCAGATCTCCCGTCGAATGTTGTAGGCGGTTCGACGGCAGCATATCGTGTTGCGCGACGTTGGATGCATGACGCCATTGCAACAGATCGACCGTCTGTGACTGAACATCTTGTTCCCGCAGCAAGCCATGCCGAAGGCGTATCTACAAGGAAACAGGCCTAGAGCTGATGCTGCTCAAGGTTCTTCGTTTGGTTGTAGTGGTTATTGCGATTGTGGTTGTGATGGTTGGGTTGGTCGTGATAGTTGTTGTAGTGTTGTAGTTGTTGTTGTTGTTTATGCTACTGCATTGTGTGCCTGTGGTAATGGGGTCGTTGTTGTTGCTGTTGCTGGTTACCATCATCAACATCATCATTATTATTACTATCAGCATCATCATCATTAGTACCATATGAAGAAGCAGTGTAAAATAGTGATACTCGAATTACTCGTTACTAAAATGTAATACAATACAAACTTCCCCAATGAAGGCACACACGCACGCACGCACGCACACACATGCACGCACACGCATACACACACACCACGCTCACGCACACACACGCACACAGGCTATCAGTAATGAGACCAGCTGACGTGTGTAGACATAGGTGGACGGCGGTTCCCATACGTCTGATTACTTACGCCTTCGTGTAGAGTTTGTTTCCGCAGCAGGTCCTCGTATTGAGAGTGTACACGGTCGTGCCACAACATCCCTGTTACACAGAGGAACATTAATACTCTAATTAACATTTACTTAACTTTTTAACATGGTAACGGTGTTAGCGAAGTGTAACAATAGAAGAGTGATGTGGGTTAGCACACGGGCAACCATTATATGGGTGCATCGGATATATGCAGTCGAGTTTGGTAACACCTACTAGGTCTGAACTCGATGTATTAATCGATATATGTGGAAAAACATTCAGAAGAATATTCGCTGTGAACGTTAACAGTGTTAAGAGTAGGTATCTTGTTTTAGAGGTCGTAGTGTTAAAGACAACAACAGAATAGTGGGCCATTGTTACTGTGCAAAATAGTTATGTTGTAGTTGCTATTATTATCATTATTATTATTATTGATTATATATTATGTACATAATTTCGCTGGTTACGATGGTAACTGGTAATCATGATATATGCTAACTGCATCAAGATGACGACGGCGACAATGAAGACGACGACGACAATACAAGGATGTCAACCTACCGTGGCCATCGAGCTTGACCGTATCCTCGGGACGCCATTACAACAGAGCTGAGATCTGATGTCGTACGTCGCGTTTCCACAACACAGTGAGCTCCGGGTGGGCGCGGGACGGATTTTCCCCGGCATACGCCAACCCGGCACGCAACATATCTCATACGGGGGGCGGTACACCTTCCCGTCGCAGCACATTAAATGACCAGCACCGCACGATGGCCGTCCACTTAAATTGTCGTAATCTACAAACACATGCAGTTCTAATATTAATAATAATAATATATTTATAAGCTTGCGTATGTATGCGGGTAGATTAAAGTTATCCTCTTAGACGGCTTGAAACTCGAGCGCAAAACTTTCACGTATTAATTTACGACCACCTAGGATCTTTTTTAAATATCTCATTTATGTCAATACGCTAACCATATATGGGGAAAATCTGCTTTTCGGAACATAAAACGTAATGTGCGTGTAATACATAAAAAATACATAAAACGTAACCTAACAATCGCAGGAATCACGCGCGCGCGACAAATACGGCCCCTGCATCATTGACTTGGCAACATGGAGCAGACGCTGGCACAATAATGCGTATGTCCACCTTCATGTCCACATACACAATAACACAGCAATATGAATAGTATTTGATAATTCTATACTATCACGACTAGGGCCTGCCAATGGACGTTAACTTTATCTTCTCTCCGACTTTCGTCATTTTGAACTTACACCGAGTAGATACCTATCTGCGAGCGCGTTATGGTGTTTATATAAAACTACTGTTTGTTTGGTAACATATCGTACATATTACTACGGAGTATTTATATTAATAATAATGTACTTATAATCGAGCTTGCATATGTAATGTTTTCCTCTTAGACGGCTCAAACCTCGAGGGCAAAACTACGACTCCTAGAATAGGACATAAGATCTACATCTTTTAAAAATACTCCATATATGTTAAATAATAATAATAGTTATGATGCCTTATATAGCGCCGGTGTAGGATGCTCAAAACACTACCCCGCTGAAAACACCACGGTAGTGTTTTGAGCGTACTTTCAAAACATTATCGTAATGTTTTGAGCGTACCCTCAAAACACTACCCAATACATGTATTAAGTTCATAACACTACCCCTAAGTACGATCAAAACACTACCTAATTTCGAAACACTAGATTTAACAAGATTTAACAAGATTGCCACACAGAGAATTAACTCTAGGTGGCAGATGGACAAGGAAGCCCTTTGGCTTATCGAGAGTCCAACCCTTTTATCTATGTATATCCCACCCTTCTGAGGTATGTGTCGATTTTATTTTTAAACATATTCACGCTACTAGCACCCACACAATCAGCAGAAAATATATTCTATTCATTTACAATCCTTTGTGAGAATGAGAACTTTCTTATATCTAATCTACACTGCTCCTTTGCTAATGTAACTTCATGTCCGCTAGTCCTATCTTTCTTAACTGAAAAAAAATATTTCTTTCAATATTTTCATAACCATTTATTATTTTAAACACTTCTATCTGATGTCCTCTCAATCTCCTGGTCTGTAGAGTTGTTAAACCACATTCTTTTATGCGAATTTCATAACTAAGATCCCTCAGTTTTGGTATCATTTTAGTCGCTCTCCTCTGTACTCTTTCTAGCATATCTATGTCCTTCTTGCGATATGGCCTCCACGCTTGTATACAATATTCTAAACGAGGTCTCACTATTGTTTTGTACAGCGGTATTATTACTACCGTCAGTATATTTAACCATCCTTTACAGTTTACACCAATCATCTTTGGGAATCGTCCTATACACTAGGGTCAAGTTCGTAATTGTTGGAGCCAATTAGGTAACAAAATAAATGGTTAGTGAATAACATATTAATTATGCTTATTATAATAATTATTTATGGTTTGAGTTAGTTAAGGTTGGGGTTAGGGTTAGTTATATCGTAATCTAGTTAGTGTGATAATCAGACACCTGGAATAAATAATTATATATTAGGGTTAAGATAAGTATAATTAGTTATGGTTGCAGACAATAATGGTGAGTTAGGATTATATACAGTACAGTCTTTATATATCATCAGATGGTGAGAGTAAATAGTTAATGTAACATATCGTAATTAGTTGGATTACAGTTATTATTATTACCTGTGTTTCAGGTTAGATTAATTGTTGAAACCAATCAGATGATGGGAATAAATAGTTAATCTGATATATCATTATTCATATGGGATAAGATTATTATTATATTTAGTCATGGTTGGAGTTAGCTATGGTTGGAATTGATAATTGGAATAACTGGAATGAGGTTATGTATGGATAGGGTTAAGCTCCTAACGATTACTTCGACGACCGCCGTGTATAAGCTATACTTATAAATACATTTTTGACATATCATGTTTCGTTTTACTAACCTATATATATCCAGCCAGTAATTACACTAACATCATTATTAGGTTATTAAGCATACTAAGTTGTATTTAGAACAGATGACACTGATGTTGTCCTGCTAGCCGTCAGCTTTGCCGTCGTATGGTTACCGATCGACAGTGAAATCATTCCGATACGTCGATGCAACTGTTATTGCACACAAGCTTGGTCTTAACAGGTGCAAGGTACTGCTTGTCTTCCGTGTATTGACCGGGTGTGATACCACATCGTGTTTCGCTAGAAGAGGCAAACGAACGGCTTGGGCGTCACGGAATGCTTTCAGTGATGTAACGGCTGCGCTGAGTGCTCTTGAAGACACTCCTTCGACAGCTATCATGAGGGAGGTACGTTGTTATACTGTACGACCGGGGCAGTTCTGAGGTTCACAGGTCCTCTTCACATAGTAAGGAAGGGAGATCGAAAAGATATCATCAATACAGCATGCCATCATGCAACACCTGCTGCGAGTGGGCTACCAGGTTGGACACGTCTGGGGCCAGGTCCTTCTAAAAAACCACACCTTCCCAGTCCATTAGCGCCATTTTTTAATGTGGCAGATATAAGCATGTCGACGAAAATAAAAATAAATATATTTTGAAATCGCTATCATCCAAGCTATTCAACAACGTAAACAATGTGGCTCTACGTCACGTCGCTATTAAGATATCGTAACATTTGTATTGACGACCGCCATCTCTAAAAATGGCGGGTGTGTATGTCGCTGGTCTCAACAGTTGCCAAACTCAAATGAGTGTATAGCATTTGGTATTTGTTCTAACCACCGCCTACCCTTCAATGTTTGGCTTGGGACTTGAGATGATATGTATATTGCCAATCTAATTACCATGCATTGTACTGTACATATACTTATTATTGTCATTCTAATGTTCCCACTGAAGCACAAGCAGCGCACTACATGAAAGTATCACTGGAATGAATACACGGGAATGATACAGTCCTAAGTTGATGTGTCCTTACTGAGATGAATTATCGAATTATCTGGAGGTGGAAAATCATCAATTTAATTCACTCATGAAAATTTATAAAATAAAACATGTGCTTCGTGTTCACATGCTTTTTAAGAACAATAAAAGGAGCTTTGTAGAAAATACGTGAAACCTTACGAACAACCATACGTATATATGTAGAGTTCTGGATTTCGGCTAAAAGCCGGAATCATCCGAAGCGAAGAACTGCCCTGAACTCTGTAGATTTCAAACAAACTCCATATTTGTGTGAAAACAACCGCAGATTTTTAAAATATCGAAGTTGTTCTTACTGTCATAAGGATGACCCACTATTAAAAATAACGGTTCCATTGACTTTTAATCAACCAAAACCAGCGTTCACAAATAGAAAGTTGCGCCAGCGAAACGTTCACGTTCTAAACCATCCTGGACACAACACTCCAGAGAAATTAGACATAGTACAACTAATTTACCGAACGTTCTGCTGGTCAGTATATAACTGAATAGATAACCTCCGTATAAAAGAGTTGACTTACGGAACGAACCACCTTTCCCGAGTCCGGTTGCCCTGTTCGCATAGGTTAAGATCATGACGATGGTGACAAGTACGAGTTTCATCGTGGTGTCCAGCCGGTGTTCCTGATTAGCCTGCATTTCAAATAATAAGATGTAATTGTCTTCATTCATGGTGTACACGCATTGTGACAGTTTTATTATTATCGTTAAAAGAGGGAGTGGTTTCTTTTGAAATTAAAGAAGCAAACAATATACGATTATTTTAAAAAGTCTCGAGAAATAACTCAAAGAATTGTATACCACTGAGGTTAGCATAAGTAATTTTACAAAAAATTAATTAAATATCACGTAGTAGACTTCCATGTTAAACTGTATTACTTCCTCATGTTTGATCTCACATATAAGTTATGCATATCGCTGGATTCGTTTAGACGATATCTTTCAGGATGATGTGTATACATTCCCTATAGCAAAATGCAATTCTATGCTTAATACCAGCCAAAATGGGATTTCCGTTTTTAAACATTTACTTCAGATACCTCCAAAATACAACATATTGGATACTGGATCGTATGTTGAAGCTTAAATAAATAAGCAACTGACAGGGGTAGCAGAGTAAACGTGGCCCAATATTAAGAGAATAACAAGATAACAATGCAAAGACGTCCACTGCGAGGAAGAGGTCGAACATGCAGGCTGGCTGTAGCAAGTATGACGCTGTATACGAAAGACATGACTTGTTCAAGCAGGCTGCTGCACATAACACCAGACATTTCCAAGTATGCATACAACATAAAAGCGATCCTATATTGCACAAGAGGAAAAGAATGAAAGGAACTTGTCTTGGTCCAGCCAAACTATTAAGGAGGTCCCAAGTCAGCGTATACCAGCAGAGAACAAAATAATTTTCAATTGTTCAATTGTTTATTCTAAATTAATTTGCGGATATCCGTATTAATGATTATGCGACTACATCAACACTGGTGAAACGCTTGTATAGAATATGAGAACATGTTAACGACGTAGATCCTGACCATTTCGTGTAGAAGCATCGAAAGAAGGATGTTGAACAGCTCCACAAAAACAGACCATGTCAATATGCCAGAATACAAATTAATCGAGATGGAGAATGGTTACAAAAATATATTTTCATGACATAGGATGAAACCGCTGCGGAATTTAAGCACACGTTTTCCCAGGAGGAGTTTTTTCAGACTCAAACAAACTTACAAATTTCACAAATCAATGGCGCAAGAGGCCAAGGGCAGCCTTAACGAGGCAACGTGTAACCTGTAGTTGGATTTTCGTTGCATAAAACTTCGTTTCTAGTTACCATGAATGTTATTGTTCAGGACGAAGATAATGAGGATGATCTAGAGTGAAAATCATACATCGCCATAGTATATGTGTGTATATGTGTGTATACATACATGTATATAATTATATATATAAATACATGTCAGGGGCAAATTTACACAAAAGTCAATGACTTCGTATTTACCCCCTTCAAACATTGTATATTCTCACTTGTATTATAGTTAAACTTGTTTGGTTGTCTTGTCTTGTATATATTGTTATCAATGTTCTGAATAAACGTTCATTCATTCATTCATAGTGGCTGATAGAGCACACAATGTAAGCACCATATTTGTTATACTTCAACATTTCATACCCATAACCAAATAATATCTCCCATACACCCGACACAATTATTCATTACCTAATGGCCTAGCCAACGAGTCAAGGAATATGTTCATCACAAGCACTTTGTTGACACATGACGTGTTGTTCCTCGAGGCAGGCCACGGCAAAGATCCGTGTGATGGTGTTGGCGTCGTCTCAAAAAAGACGTGAGGAGGAGGTCAAAAAGAAGCAAGTCACAGTTATTGAGTGTGCATGCCATTTCATATGGGCCCGAGAAGATACCACTAGTAGGATAAACTATTTCTTGGTATCAGAGAATGGTATTCTCAATGCAAAGAGGCATATGGCTGGGTGTCAATAGCATCAAGTGCCATGTATCATGAAAGTGCATAGCATCATGAGTTGTGCGTGGTGGCGTTGTAGTTAATGCGTCGGATTTTTTAATCGACAGACTACTCAACACGCCAACTTCACTGAACGTTGCCGACATACAGCCAGCAGAGGAATATTATTAGCGGCAAACAGTGACAACACAAGGAGGGACGAAATCGGGAAATACATCATCACATTGAATAATGGGAAATCTGCAGGGCCAGATTGAATACCTGCGAATCAATGAAAGCATGTATAAACACATCAACTCATAAGCTCTAGGGAATCATTGAGAACATCTCGCATGAAGAGGAGATACCGGAGGAGTGGAAAGAGGAATATTTAGTCACACTAAAAGGGAAGAATCTCGTTTCTTTCGGTACCAGGGAAGGTCTTAAATATATTTATTCTGGAGAGGTTGAAAGCAGCAGTTGACTTAAAACTAAGGGAAATTAGACAGGATTCCGACAGGGAAGATCATGCATCGACCAAATAGCAACCCTTCATTTAATAATCGAGCACTCTAATGAATGGAACTCTCCATATACATTAATAGTATCTACTTTGAAAACGCTGTCAACAGCCTAGACCATGAAGCCATGTAGAATTTGATGAGATGTTGTGGAATTACAGAGACGTTCATGTCATTAATCAAAACCATATACAAGGAATTTGTATGCAGAGTCCTGCATCAGGGGAATACAGCGGACACGTTCGATGTAAAGAGAGGTATGAAACAGGCTGCATTCTGTTACCGGTCAGTTCTCTTTCTGATTCGTAGTCAATATTTAAATGCAAATATCCAGTCAATCAATATTCCCAATATGCTGTACATAATTTTTCTCAACACCATATTAATTTTATTCATATAATATATAGTTATAAAATAAAAGGAGGCAGAGGGGGCATAATAATATACACTGTATACTAATATTAATCGAATCGAATAATAATTATAATAAAATAATAACAGCTAATACAGTTAGCACGTACAATAAACGGCATTTAATTTGTCGTAGGCTTACAACATTGTATCACTGAGTTATTAATCAGTTACGTTACGCTAATAGTTCCAGTCACCTGCTAATATGCCCTTTTGTCTTCCCTTTGTAGGAAAAAGATTAGTCTAGTTCTTATTGTTATTAATGTGGGCCTCAATTGGCAATTTACATCTGTCTAGTGGAAGGTTACCACCCGTATATTTCCAAGTTCAATTACCACTTTGAACTTTAGGCAGATCAGTGCCTGTGGCTACAACGTACAGGTGTGATCTTACTTGCACAGAATTGAATCACATTGAACTACATTATCGTGTATCTCAACTTACCGAACAGAACCGGGCGATCCAGGAGAAACTGAGACTTCACGTGGATGTAAGTAAACGTGTTTGGTGCTGCTTTATATAAAGTCGATCTCAACCGGTGAGGTTGGTGCGGGATGTACCCAGAAGAGATTAAGTTCCATGGCGGATACTGTCAACATGTTTACTTAGATACATGATACCGAAATAAAGTGTATAGTGTATGCTAAACGCGCTGTAATTAAATAACCTAGTAAAAAGACTAACATACTATATTTAAGGTAGACCAACAATACAAGCACGATTTTGCATATAAATGTATGAAAATGTAAAACATATAATCCACCAGTGCATGATTAAGTGTCCTTCCCTTAAACTTGTTTGCGAAATATGTAAATGTTTTGTTTGTGTGTGAATAATTATGTTGAAATGCATTTGCATGGCGGATACTGTCAACATGTTTATTTAGCTACCTGATACCGAAATAAAGTTTATAATGTATTCTAAACGCGCTTTATAAAGTCGCTTAGTGACGAAGACTAACATGCTATATTTAAGGTAGACCAACTATGCAAGCACGATTTTGCATATAAATTTATGAAAATGTAATACATATAATGCACCCATGCACGAGTAGGTGTCCTTCCCTTAAACTTGTTTGCGAAATATCTTAATGTTATGAGTTATGTTATGTGTGTGAATAATTATGTTGTCCTTAATTGCGGTTTGTTCGACTAAACCGAGTTGAGTTGGAGTTCGATTGAACAGATCTGCCAGGGAGTAAAGTGTAAAGTGCTTTGAGCAGTCGTGAGGACTGGATATTGCGCTGTATAAGAAGTTACCTTTTTACTTTTATTCTTTAATAATACAATGATCGCACTTCCCAAATGTCGTTGTATGACCGTAGGGCTATACGCGGTGTCTTTCAACATACGCATACAGCAAGACAAAAGTGTACACGAGTTAGAGTGGGGTGGATGTTTACTTACTCGTTTGTGTACAAGTATTTTCTTTCGAGAACTGTACATGTTATTTTATTCACAATCTTTGAAGCGAAACGTCAGTACGATATTTTATTATGTATTATAGCATATATTAGCATTCAGTTTATTTTGTCAGCAATATTGAATATAACATAAATTAATAATGAACATTACAAACGAATTTAATTTGGCACGGATTATTTAATCATTTTGCTAGATTGAATTGCAGTTTATTTCCTCGAGGAACCTGCTTAAAATCAATTGTTGACGATATGTGTACATATTTTTGTAACTGGCCGTTTCTGGTGCTCCCGTAAGCCCCACAATTCCAGCGCCATAACAGCTGCTACAGCCAACAACACTTTAAATTGGTGGAAACAACGTCATTACAGTAAGTACAATGTAGTTTTCAACATTTTCAACTACTTTTCTTTTTGATCAAAATGTCAAAGTTAGATGTATAATGATAGGCGCACAATGTTCACGTATGATAGATGGCAGCTCCGCGGATACTCTTGGCAAGGTCAAGGTGAAAAGCGACGGTGTGAAACCTTCGATTTGCCCTTGGGTTTGCGAGTAATTTTTAAAGTTGACACGGACATCTCTTCGTCTTCTAACTTGTCCCTCTTGACGGACTTTAAAGTCTTCATTAGCGGTACACTTTCGTCGTTGTCAATGGCAACAGGAGGTTCCTCAATCCGGCTGAGGGAAGAAGCGGTGTTTATAGAGACGTACAACATATATATATATATATGTACACGCACGCACACGCACACACACACATTTATATATATATATATACACACACACACACACATATATATATATATATATATATATGTAAATATACATATATATGCAAATATACATATATATATATATATCAAACGAGGATTTACGTATTAAAGAATGAGTGTCGAAGTAGTCATAGTGCTCGTGATACCGAAGTGTTCTTCAGAATCAATGTTTTACACTATGGTGATGACACCACGACACAGCGAGAACACCTAAAGTCTGTCAAGAATTGTTGCTGCATTTCCCTGTTATATCAGACATCACACTTGATAGATCATACTGCCAAAACTACAATGGTTATTTTCTCACGTCGTAAAATTACGCACCATACCCATACTTCTTAATATCAAAAAGGCAAGATGGCGTTGCAAAAACGCGTAACTACATTTTACACGGATTGCCACACGACGTTTCTAAAGCAAAATGCGCGCCTATAAAGTCTAGACAGATCATACTATTAAAAACCATAGCGGTTATAATATTTCTCGCATTGTAAAAGTGCATGTCACATCCAAATGGTTTAACATAAAAGCCGAGCTCACCTCTTTTTGTAACGGCATGTCGTAATTATCAAGAAGCCTTGTACGACGAACGCCGCCACCACGGCGCTTATTGGCAGACGAGATTTAAGCTGAAAGACGTCGGCCGTCATCACGACGCCTACAAGCACCATTCCAACTGATCACGTCACCACAATAGTGGTGACACAATACATTTCATGTTGATGCAAAAGCTTATAGTATGGTCGTTTTAGGTTTGTACCGAGAATTATTTTTTACCAAGGCATATATGGTATCAAAAGAAGCGCAATTTTATGCTCTACAAGATTTTGAAAACTCCTCTTTGATCCTCTTTTAACAGAACGATTAATTCAACATTGTAACAGCCTTATGTCAGGGGTATGACATTGTAACAGCCTTGTGTCAGGGGGTATGACATTGTAACAGCCTTATGTCAGAGGGTATGACTTTATTAGTGTGTTTGCATTATATCAATATTATTTGTGAATTATAAAGGAAAATGAGTGTGATTTTCTAAATATTGTTTTATTAACACAAAAAACTAATACAATTAAATAAAAATATGAGGGACACATATGGAATCCCCATATAGTGCTATCTAAGAGATACATTTAAAATAGTAGGACAGTGACTAAGCAACATTACAAAAAAATAACAGAGAACAAACTTGAATGGTATAGATTCTACGGAATAGGTAATATCTAGGAAAGACATATAAAATTGTATCTAAAAGATGTTCGCATCGTCACGAATGTTGTCCTCTTCCGGTTGCCCTGGAACAGCATTCTAACACTCTTCACCTCGACAGTCACGACAAGCAGTTACAAAACTGAGCCCACATATTGATGAAGATGCGTGCACCGGCTTCTCCGACAGCATCTTTGGTCGCATCCTCCTGCGCAACTAATGCACACCATTGTCGTACTTCTTGCGATTTCTGGACAAGCTTGAGGATCCTACATTTTCCGTGACCAAATACAGCAGAGTTCGTTTCGCAGCCACCCCATGCGCGAATTAACAGAAGGTAATGAAGAACGGGGCGCAGTGGCCGGGTGGTTAGAGTACCGGACTCTCGACTGGAGGGACCGGGGTTCAAATCCCGGCGCCAGCTGAGCAGTTGTTCGGTACTGGTTCGGCTGCCGTGTCGAAACTTGCGCAATTTCGTTCACCCTACTTCTCCCCCTTCCAACCCGCACCGGCCAGCGTGGAAGGGTAGGCCAACAACACCAGCATGCAAAGTACAATGACGCCAAGGCCCCCAGACCCCAGCAGCATCGAAAGAGTCTATGACCAAGAAGGCGGTTCGGGTCAAGTAAGGCTACGTGCAGGGGGTGCTAAGAATCTCTGGGTCAAGAAGAGCCGCCGAGAGAAGGTAAGTAGACTGAAGATAGCAATATATAAAGTAAAAACACTACTAAGAGATGAACAGATACAACAACTGGAGGAAGAACTTAGGGAAACCAAGTTGGTATAGGATGTGATCGGGATCGGAGATGTCAGAAGAAGAGAGGAATGCTTCACTACCTTACAAAGTGGCCATCTATTATACCATTCCACAGCGAACAACGGTCAAGCTGGAGTAGGCTTTCTCTTAAACAAGAAATGGAAACACAATATAGTGAGGGATAACAGCATCAGCCCCAGAGTAGCAGAACTTGATGTTGCATAACAAAGCTCTAAAAGCTGAAGATAGTACAAGCAAGACCATCAAAAAGAAAGCGAAGGAGGACATCAGAAAGTACAAACAATAGATCATACGAGAAAGGATTATGTCATCAAAGAGCCTGAAGAAAGCACGATAAACGCAGGGTAGAGAAATACAAGACCAATATATGATCATGGAACGAATAGAGGAATTCTACACCGAGCAATATGACAGTGAACAGAGTACCATAATTCACACCGACCCGAAAGAGGTACTACAGATAACACCACGGTGAAGTGGAAGCTGCGCTAAGATATATGAAGATTTGGAAGACATCAGGCAACGACCATGTAAACATTGAAACATTAAAACCAGGAGAAGACATCATCTCGAAAACACTGGCTAAGCTGTATACTAAATGCTTATCAGAAAACGAATACCCACCGCTTGGAAGAACGCAAAGATGGTAGTAATCTTCAAGTCCACCTACACAAAAGAGCAACAAGAGCAACATCAAGACAGGAGTACGACAGGGTGACACCTTATCGCCCAAGCTGTTAACGGCAACACTCGAAAGCATATTCCGAAGACTGACCTGGGAAACTAGAAGTTTGATGATAGACGGAGAATACTCAGCCATCTTCGCTTCGCCGACGACATACTCATATGCGCTACTACACTGCAGGAGCTAGCTGATGAAAGTGAAAAACAAGGGCTCAAGATGAACATCTCGAAGACAAAAGTGAAGCCAGAAAATGACACACCAATATATATCAACCCGACGCAGATCGAGAACGTTGAAAGTTACGTCTATATGAGACAGCGATACAGTATCAGAGACAAAAACCAAGACAAGAAGATTCAAAGAAGGATCTGGACAGCATTCGCTAAACACCGCGACATCTTCAAGGGTAACTTTAGATCCTGCTTGAAAAGACAAGTCTACAACTCATGCGTACTTCCAGCGATGATATACGGCGCGGAAACATGGGCACTCACCATCCAGGCAAAGAACAAGCTAGCAGCAGCACAAACAAAGATGGGAAAAAGTATGTTAAACATCACATATCGGGAGAGAAAAACAAACATCTGGGTAAGGCCGAAGACAAAGGTCATAGATGTGATAGAACAAATCAGAAGACAAAAGTGGACTTGGACAGGGCACATCAGCAGATTACGAGATAACCGATGGATATTGCATCACGTATCACAACCTGGAGACCTTATGAATAGTCCGGCAGTCAAACGCCCTTTTGAAGGTGGACTGTGCGTTAGGGTCCGCACGATATTTTCTTGGATTTTTGTCCTTCTAACCTTCTAGGGCAACTCAGGTACCCTTGAGCGTTTTTGTATAAACTCATTAATATGTAAATTAGTCATCGCCTTTAAGATATATACTACTTTTCTGAATATCTCGAATTGTAAACATTCAAACAATCAAAATGATGTGTCTAAATGCATGTTTTCAGGGTATCTGGGTATGATTACGTCAATGAACAAATCGTAGTATGCATATTTGTCGCATGAATATGCAAATTAGGTCTGACCAATATAACTTCATGATATTCGTTTATATTTCCTCAATAGGCGAGCGATAGGCACTACTTAATGGGCAGACTTAAATGCCCCCCTCCCCATACAAAAACCCAAATTGCATACCCTAGATATCCCCATCACAATGAGGCCAATCGTACAACTAGCGTGACTCCAAGGGAAAATAAGGTCACGGTCAAATGATAATATTTCGAAATTGGCCGCTTCTGCAAACGTATTATAATTACAATAGTTGCATATCTACTTTTATTAATAATAAAACAGCCATGCCATACATTTGTGGAAAGCTTATTGTATCCCGGTCAAAACAGGATACGATATGGAGCTATTACACTGTATAGTAAGTGTGGAGCTAAGGTCAAACAAGGTCACCATGAAATTATAAATATCCGAACTTTTGCAATACCGCCAACGTTATTAGGTTACAATAACTCTGTATCAACTTCATTTTTATGGACATGTTACATACATCGCGAAAGAACAATTTCTTCACATCAAAATGAGATATCATTTGGAGGTTTGTGTGGAGCGGCGGCCAAACAGTGTCACCGTCAAGCGATAAATGTTCGAAATTGCACCATCCCGCAAACGTTATACTGTACCAATGGTGGCTTATAGCCTATCTATGTTACCTACTTACTCATGACCATGTGATATACATTTTGAAAGCAGTAAGTGTGAAGTGAACGACAAGCAAGGTCATCACCAAGTGATGAGTGTTCAAAACAGCGCCATTCTGCAAACGTTGTACAATATTTGCATAATTATCTACTTTGTCTATGTACACTGGACCATGTTATACACCTACGCGTATAATAATGTGTATAACATATCCTTAGAAACGAAGCAGATACAGAGTTATTGTAACTTTATGAAGTGTGCCATATTGCAGAAGTTCGAATATTCATAATTTCACGGTGACTTTGTTTGACCTTAGCTCCACACTTACTATTCCGGGTAAAAGCTCCTTGCCGTATCTCATTGTGACGGGGTGACAATAAGCTTTCCAAGAATATATGACATACCCATTTTGTTTTTAAATAAAGTATATGTGCAATCATTGTAATTTTAATACGGAAGCGCACTATTTCGAAAATTTATCATTTGACGGTGACCTTGTTTGACCTTGGTGTCACGCTTACCGCATCATTTGACAGTTCTATGAGAGGTCTCACTGTGATGGTGATATACTGGGCTTTCAAATGGTATACATTTGGGCGTTTTGCACTTTCGGGGAGGGGGGCATTTAAATTGGTACGTTAAGCAGTACCTACCGCTTGTCATTTGAGGAGATACACACAAAAAGCGTAAGGTTATATTGGGCAGAGCTAATTTGCATATACATGTGACAAATTTGCATGCCATGATTTGTTCACTGACGTAATAATAACAAGAGATCATGAAAACATCCGCTTGGACACCTTATTTTGATTGTTTTGAATGTTTACTATTCGATATATTCAGGAAAACAGTATTTATTTTAATGACGATGACTAATTTGCATATTAATGGGTTTATACAAAAACGCTCAAGGGTGCCTGGGTGGCACCCGTCAGATTATTGACCTACAGATGTAGAAGGTCACACAAATGAAAAAAAAAACATCGTGCGGAACCAAATGCACGCTTCCCTGGCTAACGCCCGGACTAGAAGAGTAACGATCTAGAGGAAGACCGGCGAGACGGTGGAGAGGCGAACTAGACGAGTACTGGAAAGGCACTATCTGGCAGAGGATAGCGCAAGGCAGGCATATTTGGAAACGACATGCTGAGGCTTTCGCCCAACCATGGAATACTACGGCTGCACAATGATGATGATGATGATGATGAATGAATGAAGAACAGTCTGCTCTAAGTTACCTACAGCTTCTCTGATATGAATGTGCTTCAAATGTCTCTTCTGTGCTTTTTTGGATTCTGATCGTAAGTGGATATCAGCCATGTCTGTGTTCCAGTGAAAGATCACTATCACTGTGGCATTCTGGCCAGCTGAAGCTAGGTCAAGGGCTGCAGAAACGATCTTGGTATCAGCATCGCTCTCACTCTGAATCACTTCATGACCGTCCAACCTGAGATAGTGGCTCAGTAGGTTGATGAACTGAGACTTGTTCTTTTCGTTCGCGAGAAAGAGCTGCTGATTTCTGTAAGCGTGTATTTTTTCGCTGATCTGAACATCTGCTGAAGCTTCCCAGCCCTTCTCTGGTGCTCGTGGTCTTTCACTGAGGGTCCACTTGCATAGCCATCGAAAACGATGCTACATATTCTATACTTGTAACGGACATACGAAAATTACTGCATGATCACTTCTGTGTACGTCTTTCCAGCCAGCCATCACACACGACGAAGCAAGGCCTCTCTATCTAAAACAGCTGTTCCCAAAGGGGGTACGCGTACTCCCGGGTGTTCACGAGAGGTTTTCCAGGAGTACGCGAAGGGTTGACTGAAAGTAAGGTTTTCGCCATCTTGTGTGGTACCCGTGTTCGCGCTTTGCACCAAAGATGGAGACCGCATGTGAGAGTTCTTGTTCTGTGGGACCGTTCTATCCTTCCTTAGAATTAATCAAGAAAGGCAAAGGCGTCTTCTGGTAGACTTCCAAATGTTTTGATGCCGGGTGATTATCGTGGAACAATGTACGCACGTTTGGATGTTATTTTTTACTACGTTGAATGAGTTAGAAGTGGTCAATAAGTGTACATGCTATAACAACCAAAAAACAGAACTATTCAAACAACGCGTCCTAACCATACTTATACAAATCAGGAATGGCCATTTCAGTATTTGTATGGTTATTAATATTGTTTTGACAATTTTCGTGGCATAATTTTCGATTTCATCATAGTACATTCTTCATTTACAGACATCAGTGAACCACATCTATAATGTTTAAATCACTAGACACATAAACAGTTCCGTTCACCACTGAAGTGACTTTACAATCGCATACTGGACATGCTTAACAGTTTCTCCCGGGTGAATGAAGGAGGAGGTATGTTGTACCATTCAGAAAATACTCCATTTCATGATCCATCGATACGATCTCGCATAAGAGGTAGTCCAGCCAGAACAAAGAGCATGTCTTGATTATGTTGTCAAAATGGTAAATGCCACCAAATCCAGCGCTCTCAATACTCGACTCCGCTTTTGCCAAGAGTTTCATGCGGACCAAGAGACACAGCTCTTCCACACCGCGGTCTATTGACTCTCTTGGAGAATATGGAGCAAAACAGAAATTGCGAAACGATCAGATCGCCGAATTGTTTCGACTCTGTGTCATGGATGATATCCGAATCTGCCTGTCCAAAAACTGCTTCCAGAACTGAAGCCTTGATTTTTTTAAAGGCTAGCTCACCCATCCAGTTTTTCATATTTTGTATTATAAATTCGGCGTACATTTTTGTTTGTCTCATCAATAAGGTTACGTGTTATCGTTGAACTGAGTGTAGAATATTGTTTTAAAGAGACTATACAACTGATGGGGTGTACCCTGACGAGCGTATGAAACACCTGGGGGTATGCGGGTAGAAAAAGATTGGGAACCGCTGATCTAAAACGTACGTCGAGTTTTGTACTGCTATCACCATGGTTACGCCACTAGTCAATGTGTTGGCCAAAATTGCCTTATTCGGCTTACGCATGGCAAAGTATTTGACCAGAGATGTCGGGGACTGAGTAAGCTCGAACTGAAAGTAGGGTGCTGTGTCTTCGTATCGTTCTAGAAGGACCAGCACTCTTGAAAACAGAACAAGTGGATCAACATGCACCGTCTGCTGATCAATCTTGATTCATTTTGTCAAATGAATCAAAGTGCGGATTGTCTCACTGCGTTTCATCGATGCTTCTTGAACCTTGACGTTATCAAGCTTTTCCTGGAGCAACAAACCAACTTCTTCGACCTCGTCACAATTGACGCCGTCACCATCGGTAGCAATTAACCCTGATGATAACGATCTCAATTCGTGCCTCTGAACATCAAAGGGATCATGCTGAGCATGCCAGATGAAGATTACGTTCAAATCCTCATAATCTCAATTACAGCGGACGCTCCCCAGCTCCACATGCTGCATTCTGGTTCTGTGGACAAGTCCTGTGACGTCGGTCATGGCCTCGTGCACCTCGGCACACTTATGCATACTGTACATCCGTAGCAATCTGACCGTCTCTGCGATCCCTCGTTCTCTAGTTAACCCTCCTCGGCTCTTTATAGATCGCATCATTACTTGCTCAGTTGTGAAATATGTGTACAAGCCGGCCCAGTAACGATCGCTACGGCGCACTGTGTGATACCCATATTCTGAACGTTGTGCATACAACCAGGGGTGGCTAGAAGGCAGCTCTAACATCCACTGGAGATACATCCGAGCACTTTTGACATAGTTGAAGTGGCCGGTGGCAGCAAATAAGTTCACCATACGACTAACTGCAATTATATGCATATTACACCTGCCTATCCTCTCTGCACAAATGAACAGCTATAAAGTGTCTATGTACTCCATGTATATCAGCCACACTTTTCCCCTTCTTGAACACTTCGTTTAGTCACACTTGATGGCTTGCATGGTGTCTTTCAGCTTCAGCGCCAGTACTCTCAACACCGATTTCGTGATTTCTAAGCTGGTCGTAGTACAACGTTGCTCATCTACTTCAGTCTCCCTCTGTTTCCGAGACAGACATTCTGAGACAGCACCACTGGAAACCTCCTGACTTTCGTTCTCTAAAGTGAATCCCCCCTTACCTTCGTCACCCATTTCAACGGTTGTCCTGTGATGCACCACGACAGGATCACCGTCGCCGCCGTGACCTGATTTCCTCCGATGCACCGCTTCTGTGAGTCTGGCCATGAGTGCTGCTTCAACTAGAAAGTGTCCTCTTAGAATTATGGCCCGCAGTATCTAGGAGGACCCCAGGAACCACAAATTAATTATACAAAGATAAATCAGAAACATTATTTAATATGCCAGTGGGAATCTTAGACTGTCAATTAAAGGTTTGGAAAAGATTAGCACACTAAAACACACGTAAGTTCAGAACATAATACATTTTATATAATATATCCGCTAAATAGGCTTAAAAACGTTGACATGACTAGATTAAAGAATGTCGACAGTGCATCTAGGCGCAGATCATGTATGCTTATATGGTATATGTGGTTTCCGACATGGGAAGTCATTGAAATTTGACTGAAAAGGGGTCCTTCACTAAAACGCCCATAACTGTTTTCCCTAAGGAGGATTGAAGAGGAATTTTCACCATGTTAATAAAAGAACACAGACTGCCCATCATTTGGACATAGAACGACCATACTATTACTTTTTGGGTACCACCTAATAGGTTGGAGCTTAAATAATATTATTGTCCGGGTGTACAAAGAGCACACCCCTTGGGGGCCATGGGAGGCACTTTTAAGCACACATCATGAAACGACCCTAACTTCTGAACCATTCATCCTACACCAACGTGTTATGTCTCTATGGATTCGAAATCAAGAGTAGCAACTTTCGTTGTTGTAATATTTTTGCGTAGAGGCAGTCATATTGATGTTATTTGTCATTCCGACCCATAGCTAATCAATCTAGTCTTCACCATCTTTTAACTTAGATTAAATTGCAAAAGAAAGCCCAAACTTTGAGCCACTTGGTAAGTTGAGTCGCTCATGTTGCCCAGAAATATACAGCGCTGACCTTTGTTTGGCATCGCCTAGTGATTGAACATGTCATTAGACCATGATTAACGTACACGGTGTGACATTTGTCACAATACTCCCACAATATGAGTCAAAAGTATGTCTTTTGATGCATGTTTATCGAAACCTTTGGTGAGAGTGATTAATATGTGCTAGTGTGTAAATTGTCAATTGTTGTTTTTGCAATTACAAAATGGTTAATTATGCATTTGTAAGAAGTTTATTTTGATCGAATTATTAATTATAAATTAATTATAATACATTTAATGTCGAAATAAGGCTAGTTGAATATTTATTAAAGAATGATGACGTATGTTACTTTATTGGAAAATACACCACAGATTTCATTTGATCGCATTAATATAAAATTGGGAGAGACCGACATACATGCAGTTAGTTACATTGTGGATGCAATGGACCTTTACTTATATCTTAATTAATTGCGTTGACTTATTAATTACGCGCGTTAATTTACATCCACACACATAATGTATGTATTTATGTACGTATGTATGTATGTATATATGTATGTATGCATTTATGTATGTATGTGTGTATGTGTAAGTGTGTATATGTGTATGTATGTATGTGTGTATATGTGTATGTGCGTATGTGTGTATGTGTTTATGCGTGTATGCGTGTATGAATGTGTGTGTGTGTGTGTGTGTGTGTGTATGTGTGTTTGTGTGTATGTGTGTATGTGTGTATGTGTGTATGTGTGTATGTGTGTATGTGTGTATGTATGTATGTATTATGTATGTGTGTATGTATGTATGCATTTATGTGAGTATGTGTATGTGTATGTGTGTAAGTGTGTATGTGTGTATGTGTGTATGTGTGTATGAGTGTATGTGTGTATGTGTGCATGTATATATGTATGTATGTTTTTTGTTTTTTTTTATAATATAGATATACACATACATACATACATACATACACACATATTAAATATTTGTTCGAATCGAGATCATACCACGCACCTTCACAGTATAATCCCTTGAAGCCTTTCCTGCAGTAACACGTTGTTGGACCACTTTCGTTATAAATACATGCACCTCCATTTTGACACGGATTGTTACACGACGTTTCTAAAACAAAATGTGCGGCTTTAAAGACGACGTCTTTAATCATCCTTTAATGCGTGAATTTGTGTATATACAAATGTGTATTTTATTGTAGGTAATATATTTTGGCAAAGTTAATGCTGAATGTAACTGTGTTATTTGTGTTGCCGTTGACGACGACAAGGAAGCATATCATTTATAATAAACTTTAATAATAATCTATGTTGACACTCACATCCAGGGCACAACTCATAAATAAACCATACATAATAATAAATAAATAAATGCACAATACAGTATTAATGAATAAATAATGTTTAAAATAATATAATAGAGAACTAAATAATAGTAATAATAAATATTATGATATGATGATGGGGAGTTAGTGTCGCATAAAAGTAGTCATTAAAAGCAAGTTTGAAATGATAAGTACTAAGAATTATAAGTGGATGAATACTGGTGTGTCGCGCGTGGGTTCTTCAAAACACTAGGTTTCCCCAGGGCTGTTCGTCTTACATCAATGCACTGATTCCTTTTCTGGCCAGGGTGTTTCTTTGCGGTGCGTGTGTGCAAAGTTTACCCAGTGGTCAAAATTATGTTCAAGTATCTTGACTCTCCTAGTGGAATTTTGACACCCATTTACTATAACATTCAATTTTACCAATAGCTCTTGTATTTTGGGTATACTATCAATGCATTTGTGTTTGCACCGCTTGCGCCAAATGCTCCCGGCGTATTGTTCAACCCAGTTGACATAATTTGTAATTTCACTATATCATATTGTTGTGCGACGCACAACCGGAGACAATTTATTTCGTGTTTATAGCAAGTTGACCTTCACGCATAATACGACCCGCAAGCCGTGATACGCATGTACAATTAGCTTCATACGAAACCATTAGGTGACAATGGGATGAAAATAGAGCGTCCAGCGTCTTTATGCACTGTGTAGTTAGCTTCAGAAAATGTGTAGACATTATATTCTGATCAGATTTGTTACCAATTGTTGATGTTGTTTAATATATTATTCTGTGAATTCTACTTTGTCTTATTGTTATTTTTATTATTATTATTATTTGTAGTAGTAGTAGTATTTGTAGAAGTAGTAGTAGTAGTAGTAGTAGTATTTGTAGTAGTAGTAGTAGTAGTAGTAGAAGTAGTAGTAGTAGTGGTAGTAGTAGTAGTAGTAGTAGTAGTAGTAGTAGTAGTAGTAGTAGCAGTAGTAGTAGTCGTTGTAGTAGTAGTAATAGTAGTAGTAGTAGTAGTAGTACTAGTAGTAGTAGTAGCTGTAGTAGTAGTAGTTGTAGTACTAATAGCAGTAGCAGCAGTAGCAGGAGCAGTAGCAGTAGCAGCAGTAGCAGCAGCAGCAGCAGCAGCAGCAGTAGCAGTAGTAGTAGGAATAGGAGTAGTAGTAATAGTTGTAGAAGTAGAAATAGTTGTAGTATAGTAGTAATAGTAGTCGTAGAGGCAGTAGTACTAATAGTAGTAGTACTACTACGGCTAGTAGTAGTAGTAGTAGGAATAGGAGTATTAGTAGTAGTTGTAGTAGTAGTAGTAGTAGTAGTACTAGTAGTAGTAGTTGTACTAGTAGTATTAGTAGTAGTAGTAATAGTAGTAGTAGTAGTATTAGTGGTAGTAGTAATAGTAGTAGTAGTAGTAGTAGCAGTAGGAATAGGAGTAGTAGTATTACTAGTAGTAGTAGTACTAGTAGTATTAATAGTAGTAGTAGTAGTAGTACTAGTAGTAGTAATTGTTGTAGTAGCAGTAGTAGTATTAGTAGTAGTAGTAATAGGAGGAGTAGGAATAGGAGTAGTAGTAGTACTAGTAGTAACAGTAGTAGTAGTAATAGTTGTAGTAGTAGTAGTTGTTGTTGTTGTAGTAGTATAGTAGTAATAGAGGCATAAGTAGTAATGGTAGTAGTACTAGTAGTAGTAGTACTACTAGTAGTAATAGTAATAGTTGAAGTAGTAGTAGTAGTAGAAATAATAGTACTAGTAGTAGCAGCAGCAATAGCAGGAGCCGTAGCAGTAGCAGTATCAGTACAAGTAGCAGAAGCAGCAACAGCAGCAGTAGCAGTAGTAGTAGTAGTAGTACTAGTAGTAGTAGTAGTATAGTAGTAGTAGTAGTAGGTGGTAGTCGTAGTGGTAGGGGTAATAGTGGTAGTGGTAGTCGTAGAAGCAGTAGTAATAGTAGTATTAGTAATAGTAGTCGTAGAAGCAGTAGTATTAGTAGTAGTAGTAATAGTAGTAGTAGTAGTAGTAGTAGTAATAGTAATAGTAGTAGTAGTAGTAGTAGTACGAGTAGGACTAGTAGTAATAATAGTAGTAGTAGTGCTAGTAGTAGTAGTAGTAGTAAAACTAGTAGTAGTAGTAGTAGTAATAGTTGAAGTAGTAGTAGAAGTAGTAGTAGTACTAGTAGTAGTAGCAGTAGCAGCAGCAATATCAGTACAAGTAGCAGCAGCAGCAATAGCAGCAGTAGCAGTAGTAGTAGTACTAGTAGTAGTAGCAGTAGCAGCAGCAATATCAGTACAAGTAGCAGCAGCAGCAATAGCAGCAGTAGTAGTAGTACTAGTAGTAGTAGTAGTATAGTAGTAGTAGTAGTAGTAGTAGTATGAGTAAAGTAGTAGTAATAGTAGTAGTAGTAGTAGTAGTAGTGGTTGTAGTAGTAGTACTAGTAGTATTAGTTGTAGTAGTAATAGTAGTAGCAGTGGTAGTAGTGGTACTAATAGTAATAGTAGTAGTAATAGTTGTAGTAGTAGTAGTAATTGTTGTTGTTGTTGTAGTAGTATAGTAGTAGTAGAGGCATTAGTGGTAGTGGTAGTAGTACTAGTAGTAGTAATAGTAGTGGTAGTAGTGGTAGTGGTAGTCGTAGTGGTATGGGTAGTAGTGGTAGTCGTAGAAGCAGTAGTAACAGTAGTAGTAGTAATAGTAGTAGTAGTAGTATGAGTAGGAGTAGTAGTAATAGTAGTACTAGTAGTAGTAATAGTAGTAGTAGTAGTAGCAGTAGTAGTATGAGTAGGAGTAGTAGTAATAGCAGTAGTAGTAGTTGTTGTACTAGTTGTAGTAGTAGTACTAGTAGTAGTAGTAGTAGTAGTAGTAGTAGGAATAGGAGTAGTAGTAGTACTAGTAGTAATAGTAGTAGTAATAGTTGTAGTAGTAGTAGTAATAGTTGTTGTTGTTGTAGTAGTATAGTAGTAGTAGTGGTAGTAGTACTAGTATTAGTAATAGTAGTGGTAGTAGTAGTAGTTCTAGTCGTAGTGGTATGGGTAGTAGTGGTAGTGGCAGTCGTAGATGCAGTAGTAATAATAGTAGTAGTAATAGTAGTCGTAGAAGCAGTAGTCCTAGTAGTAGTAGTACTACTACTACTAGTAGTAGTAATAAAACTAGTAATAGTAGTAGTAGTAGAAGTAGTAGTAGTAGTAGTAGTAATAGGAGGAGTAGTAGTAGTAGTAGTAGTAATACTAGTAGTAGTAGTAGTAGTAGTAGTAGTAGTAGTAGTAGTAGTAGTAGTAGTAGTAGTAGCAGCAGTAGCAGTAGCAGTAGCAGCAGCAGTAGAAGTAGCAGTAGTAGTAATAGTAGTAGTAGTACTAATAGTATTAGCAGCAGCAGCTGTAGCAGTAGCAGCAGCAGTAGCAGTAGTAGTAATAGTAGCAGCAGCAGCAATAATAATAACAATAATAGCAATGAGGGACCTTCTTTAGAGCCTAAGAGCTCAGATGTGCATCAAAACAAAAGTGTTGGTCAACGTAGAAATCGATAAGCAGTGTTAAAGTTGTCGACAGATGATTGGATACTCTAGGGAGCTATGGTGATAATGCAAATTTATAAGATTAAATGTAAGTTTTTAAGTGACAGCGGAATCATGTGTCACCTGATCTAACACTAAGAGAAAGGAAATTCTGAAGTGTCGGCGCAGCAACAGAAAGAGCCTTTGTTCCAGTGTTGGTATAATTTATATTGACTAGGAGAGTCAAAATACTTGAAATATATTAAATAGCTTAATATATTATTCTTCGCATACACCCACTTTATTTTCAAACACTGCTTCGTTCACAGAAGCAAAAAACACAAAAAGAATGTCACGGACCGTGTAGCCCCATGTGGGGTGCCGTCTTGCCTCATGGTGTGGAGCAAGACGTTTTTGGGTACTCATACTACTTTTGAACTATACCTCATTTGTTTATTTTTCCTATGGGAATCATATGCGTTTGTCGTTAATACGAAAAAGACATGTAAGCATAGTTTTATGGTGGGTAATATGAATGTTTTCTTTGGGGTGGCTGATGTTTTTATTGATGTTGTTGTTGTTGTTGTTGTTGTTGAAACACAACATAATGAACTGAATTTCCCAAGCGATGAAACGACAGCAATAAAATTCGAACCCGGATGGATTTTATCGAATGAGAGACTGGGATTCTAATAACTAACCTCCCGTGCCGCGCAGTAGAAGTGAAAGTTTCGACATCGTTGATGATCCACACTGTTCATCGTTACTACAACAAACCTACGATATACATGCAATAGTACCGTTACCAATATGCTTTCACGGAAGAGCTCTCACCCGTAAAATTGTCCGGTCTGATTTTCATCGCAATAAAATCAAGCTCGTCGCTGTACGGATGCCACCTAGCGCGCGAGGGTGTAGTTGACATTGGCTCAAAGAGCAAAACCTGCGGTTTGGGGAGACAGATGCCTTCAAGCCACCCGCTATATTTCTGTGTCTCGGCACAGTGGTTCAACGTGTTGTCCTTGTCCGGGGCACTGAACTCACAGTTCGAGCACAGTGCGTTACCTGTGGGGCAAACAAGAACTTTGAACTGCGAAGAAACAAGGATGTTGTATTGCTCAGAAACAAGCAAGTTGAATCGCGAAGAAAACAACGATGTTGAAATGCAAAAAAAAAAACAATAATGTAATTTGAACTGTGACTAACCAGGGAAGAACAAAAATGTAGAAATGTGAAAAAAACAAGGATGTTGAAATGTTACCAAAAACAAAGTAGGGTAACTACAAAGAAACAAGAATGTTAAACTGCGAAGAAAGAAGGACGTTGACTGGTAAAATAACAAGGATGTTGAACTGCGAAAAAACAACGATGTAGTTTGATCTGCAATGAAACAAAATGTTGTGAAGAAAGAAGGATGTTGAACTGCCAAGAACCAGGTTGTTTAAAAATCAAGGATAACGAGCTGTGAAGAAACAGATATGTTAACTACAAAAACAAGGATGTTGAACTGCACGAAACGGCAAATACTTAGGAGATAAATGAAATAGCAGTTAATTAGCTGAATTGTTATGAAAGTATTATAAATTAAAGTATATTTTCCCACTAAAGAATAAATGTGTAGAAAAAGAAGAACAGTTTATTGTCAATAGTTCACTGCTGCTGACCAAACGTCATTGATACCGTACCTGCAACACAAGCATTTCTACGCAGACTGTCCCAAAGATACAAACAAGTTGTGTAAGTTCGGCTGCTTGCCTGCATTGCTGATGTTAGACAGGTATGTTGTGTATCGCAGCCGGAAGTTGTCCGTCTCCGGGCCGATGGTCACGTTGGTGTAGATAGCGGCCGCCGGATATTGGCCCTTTGTCCCTACCTCAAACCGCAGCGTCGCTGGTTGTCTAGCGGACACATAGCTAAGGTGATTGAGTCCGATCCAGAACTGTTTCGATGTTTCACCGAAACCGGCCCGGAACGTTGCCCAATTGTTCTGAATTTCTTTGTCATCCCTGGTTCGGCGCCGCAGAAGAACCTGCCTCGAACAAATGCAAATCTGATACAATTATGTCATTGTCACAGTTTGTGATATGTAATTTGATGTTGTGATTCAATAGGCCACTATTACATTACGGTATAGGTTCAGTGTTTTTTTTAAATCTTTAAAACGTAGTTGTAAGGTTTCATTTTTGTCGACTTAGTTCACATTGTTAACACGTCAACCAATCATACCAACGAACGACGGAGCGCCATTCTGCTCTTTATTGATTCGGAGTGAGAAATGTGTGCATTGTTTATTTAAACCATGCAATGTACATTTCGCATTAACGAATGTAAATAATGAATGTTGCAATAAAATACACATTTCGTATTGACGAATGTATGTAACCTAACGAATGAATCATTGTATATAAATCATGCTTATTTTCAATGGTTACCAGGTATCTATCGACTTGTTGACTAAAGCCATCATATTTAACTATAATCGAGCAAGCGCGTGTAGTTATCTTAATTTGTTCCTCCTAGACGGCCTGCACCTGAAATCGAATAACATCTAGATGATCAACCCGAAGCCGTGAAGTGCGACCAAAACGGGCCCATGAGTGGCCCGCTGAGCTAATAGTCCATGAGCCAAACAAGATTTGACTCTCAAATTGAGGGACTAATTCTCACTATGATTTTTAGTTACACAAATATCTGAGATTTCCGAAAAATAGTGATAGACATATCAGAAGCATAGCTTATTACCTTTTTTACGCCATCTTTAAACATGGCTGCCATTTTAAAGCGGAAATCAAGCTATTCAAAACTTGTGTTCTGCAGCCAAATCTAGCGATTGGATCTAAAACTTTGTAAACAAAAGTTGTTCACAATAAACATATGAGTACGGCAATATTCATATAATCTTTTTGTGGTCATTATTGTCAAAGATATAGGGGAAAATATCAAGAAAAATGCCAAAACAAATTAATTTTGCCACAATATGTTTACTTAAGTTTTTGTAATGTTTTAATGACATAAATTATCAATTGTTTACTTTCCTATGAAACATGATGCAATTTTCTGTATTAATGTCATTTTAGATGTCTTATGTGCAGCTTCTGTGTGTTGTCAAAAATGCGAAACTAAAACGTAACCCCTTGTGGTGTCTGTAAACGGGAACGTTACAATACAGTCTGTATTTCCCTCTTACAGCAAAACGGTTCGGCAGATTTGCATGAAATTGTGTGCGAATACATACATATGCATATGCATTACACTACTGTATTGTCAGAGATAAAAACAATAACTTTATATGTGATTTATATATGTGATTTATTAACGTAACTACGTCACCTGCAGTGCTAACATTAGCCTATGTAATTCAATTGCGAGATAAGATTTGATTCACAAATTAGGTGAATTCTTCCCACTATGATTTTCAGAAACATCGATGTCTGAGGTGTCCAAAAATGGGTGACTAACATTTCGCTAGCGTAGCTTAATATCTTTTTGGCTTTGTAGCTTACACGCAGGGGTGCATTTAAATCCATTTAGCAGACACGATCAGTCTGCCTAGCGGCAACTCCGTGCACATTGGCACGAGCTTAGACCAAGTACGACATCTGGGACTGGCAGACTTGTCATCCACTTGATTGCGATCTCTCCTTTTTCGTCTAAATCCCAGCCGTTTCCTGCTGATGGATCGGGAATGAGCGGGGAGCTCTCTTGGCTGCGCCTCAAGATAGCAGCTTGGTAATTTGCACGTTGTGTATGTCGCAGCAACGTGTCCTCGCATGATGGAAGTTGTCATGACTCGGTGTTGCCCTTCTTTGCACAGAACATCTGATAGCGAAGCTCAATGTTGACAGCTACCTTCGTATTCGTATAGTAAAGCTGACATGTGAACTCTTGGATTTGGCCGAACACTTCCCGTGGCATTGTCCACGATGTCCCAATAGTGATGAACGCTTCTAGGAACTTTGATTCTGTTGCACAATTTTCAGAGCTTTGATCTTTCCTTGGATTGCAAAGGCACTGGCTGAGTCGCATCCGGTCCAAGAATGAAGCACTGGCAGTGCTGAACACACGTCAATACTCCCCAATGCAGCAGCCACCTTTGGGACTTCAATCTTCCTGATGCGTGACAGTGTCCCGCGCCTGATGAAGATGTTGCTGTTAATTGCGCTGCGTAGTCTGAGGCAGATGATGAACACATCAGTGTCATCAGCCACAACAACGAGGGACTTATATTTCAGAGCAGTATGATGTGCGTGCAGGAGCAAAAGAGTGTCGGCTTCCTAATGGCTGGATCTGAGAGCCTCTACCTCCTTACACGTTTGTCGAGTAAGCTTGAAGCATTTGTCTTCACATGTGACGAACATTGTTCGGCTACCCAGCTTCGCTCTTTTCGATTCCACTCTTGATTCCTGACTCCGCCAAAAACTTGTTGAGCTTGTTTTTTGTTTTACTGCACGCCAACAAACGTCTCCAATTTTTGATTGTGTGGCCTAGTATGAAGCACATGGTAAAGTAAAGTGCGGTTACAATCGATTACTGCGGCAATGGCTTATACCGCAAAGGATATTATTGGGGCATGTTCAGTGGATACACATTGAAAAACAGATTACGAGGACAGAGACATGTAATCGCTAATCTGATATTTTTATTTACATGTTTTATTTAACTTGTGTTCGAAGGCAGAATTGTATACATAATATTTATATGTTGGCACTACTTATTAAGTAGTTATCATCTTAATAAATCGTATACACAACTTATTGTTTCTATTTCTGACATAATAGTTGTGTAACACATATACATGTATGTATTCATACAAAATTTCATGCACATCTGCCAGGCCATTTTGCCATAAGAGGAAAATGTAGACTGTATGGTATCGTTCCCGTTTACAGTCATCAGATGGGGGTACACTTTTGTTTCGATGTACCGACAACATACGTAAGCAGTAAAAGTATCTGAAATGACAGAAATATAGTCAATTGCATAACGTTTCATACGAAAATAAACAATTGATAATTTAAGTTATTACAACATTGCAAAAACTGAAGTAAAACAAATTGTTGAGAAAAAAAACATTTGTTTGCGTTTTTCTTGATATTTTTTCCTATATCTTTGACAATAATGACCATAAAAAGATTATGTGAATATTGCCGTACTCATATATTTTGTTAACACAGTTTTAGGTACAATCGCTAGATTTGGCTGCAGGACATTAGTTTTGAATAGCTTGATTTCCGCTTTAAAATGGCAGCCCATGTTTAAAGATGACGGCAAAAAAGGTAATAAGCTACCCTTCTGAAATATATATCACCCATTTTCGGACACCATGGGCATCGGTGTCACTAAAAATCATAGTGGGAATTAGTCGCTCAATTTGAGAATTAACTTCAATATTTGCAGGCTTGGCTCATGGACTATAACAGGGGTCCGCTATTGTTGCTATGCTGTTGGTACGATACACACACCTGCATTTGTTTGGACGCACACTTATAAATTGGCAAACAGCGGACGGTGTTCGGAAACAACTTTTAGATATAGTAACACTATTAAAAATACGCCCAATTTTAACATAGGCTTAGTTGGATAAATGAAGAAGACGTTAGAGGAAATTAATTAAAGTAAACGCTGTTTACTTGTATCTATATATATATATATATGTATATATATATATATGCAACATATTGGTTGGTTTATGTAATGGATTTTCGGTTTATGTTAATTATTAGTTTAAGTTATATTTATGGTCATTCCGCCATGCCAATTTCATAAGAATGTGGCGGGATTAAATTAATGAACAAGGCAGTGTAGCATGGAAAGGGGTGACCGAAAATTGATGAAACAATAAATTCAGCAGTGGATTAAAATAGATTCAGAACTTGTTCAAAATGAGATTCTTTGTAGCATGTAGTTATGGTGTAGCATATTTAACAGGTACATTCCTTTTGCTATGTTATTTAGACATAGACATAGGTTACTGCCATAGAGCAAAATCAATCGCCTACCGTCCAACCGCCGCCGTCAGTGACCATATCGCACCATGGGATATAACGTATCGTTCCAATATACAGGATTTCGGGGACCGCATTCGACATGCTACCGTAACATCGCAAATCCGCACAGGACTCCGCTTCAAAGGGAAACACTACCAGTGTGTAACTCACTAATGGCACACCGTGGTTTGAGAGAGAGAGAGAGAGAGAGAGACAGACAGACAGACAGACAGACAGACAGAGATAGGGGAGAGAGGGAGAGAGAGAGGGAGGGAGAGAGTGGGTGGGGGAGAGAGAGAGAGAGA
>CM034543.1:16049733-16318861 GCA_020002185.1 Paraescarpia echinospica | reverse complement strand
AGAGAGAGAGAGAGAGAGAGAGAGAGAGAGAGAGAGAGAGACAGGTTCAGGCAATAATAATTACAAACATATGCTCCACAAACATATGTTCCTTCAATTCACACACAACACACACACAAACAAACAAACAAACACAACACAACACAACACAACACACACACACACACACACACACACACACACACACACACACACACACACACACACACGCACACGCACACACACACACACACAGCTTGAACGTACACAAAATGTAATGTATGTGCTCATTCCTCGAATCCGTGACAATACTTCCGGATGAACAATTGGGGGACAAACCCAGGCATACACGTCACGACGCAACTGAGTTTTAGCTTTTTGTTTGTTTGCGACAATTTGGTGGCGGAAATGTGTCGCGTCGTGATGTGTATGACCCCCTCAGGGGCTCATACATGTTACGACGCGACTCGCCGACTCGACTGGCAGCTGCGACAGGAACTCCCGCCACTACCTGGCAGAATCCTGTGGAACTGTTCGAAAATGGCGGGGTTGGCTCACTTGTCTTCTCATCGGTGGCGAGCTATGGCGTAAAGCTGCGTCTACCTGATTATTCGGAGTCGTCGGCAGAGAAAATAACGTCGTCATTCGCACTGGATTAAACAGTGGTTGTTAAGGCACGACGAACATGGTATCTTAACATCCTGGTGGAAACGTTCAGCATGGACGACGACATTTGTTTGTTTGATGTTCTACGACGCGATTAAAAGTGGATCAAGACAGCGTCTAATACACTAAAGCTTGGTCGCGTCGTAACGTGAATGCTAGGCTTTAACGAATTTTCAATTCTATCCACTTTTAATTATTTCAGCATAATCTTTTAAGACACAAGGCACTGAGAAAATGCATTAAACACAATAATTCACCGCGTAGAATAACGATATTAGCCAGTCAATAACATAAAAAAAGAATAACCAGCTGATAACATGTAAAAACCTATCTTCCAGGCCACTAATGAGTAACTCTTGTCATACTAATGTGATGGTGCTGAAATATTTAGCAATAATAATTTTGATAATTGTGCTTTATAAATACCACCAATAATTACTTCAAAGTACTGTTTTTTAAATCAATTTTGGCATAATTTATTGTAACTGTGTATTCTACACAAAACGTTCACATTAAGTGTCGTTCAAAATGTATTTGTTCGTATAGTGGGAACGAAATGGGGAGGGACGTAGGCTCGCATACTAATTATAAACATGTCGACTGCATGTGAATTTCATAATTTAAAATAACAGTTTGTAAACGTTACAATGATGGCTGTTATTACAGTTTTGGCTTTTCATATACCGTGTTTAAAACTGTTACATTCTATATATTACCTACTTTCAATCTAGAACATTATCGAAATTTTAAAGTACTAATTCAGGGGTTGGGATGAAAATTAGTACGCTGTATATGAATATGTAAATGTCAACAGTTGTGAACTATTCTATAACTTAAGAAGGGTGTTGAAATGGGTACTAACGTCGACATAACTGGCCGATGACACTAGCGAATGTTTGCATTACTGTCAGTACTACCGGCCAGGCGTACGCGCGCATTTCTCCCTCGTTGGTGAAATGACACACTGCAGACAGCAATACAACTACTAAGCACCAATCACGCAATGGCCGACTCCGGTGGATTTGTCTGATTCTTATACAGCGTCGAGAAGCGGGGAAACGGAAATTACGCAATATATCGTGCATTGCATTATGGGAAATCGGCGACGCGTATCCGGTTTTTTATAATGACATGTGGACAACAAGATACATAGGAGTGACCCGGGCACAGTGGATCGGAAATCTTCTTGTGCAGCATTTCTCTTAGCGTAATGACAGCACGGTTTATGTGATTGGTGGAATAGATGATTTTTATTCTCTACAAAATATGTTTCTTCATATTCTGCCAAGTGCCACCATTTTTGTCTGAAAGGGGTTGAAAATTAATAACAATTCTGATTCAGTGTGTCCCTGTACTTGTAATCACTATCTGGGGCATTGTGAATCAAACATTAGATTCTAATTGATTATTCACAAATATTTTATATGTTCGTCTGAAATAAGCTAATTCGCTGTCACATTAAATATGCTTAAAATTAATGCTCTGAGTTATAATTATTACAATATTATGCTTACATTACAATAGTAGCCCATGCCTAATGGCTGTAGGCAAACATCGAAAAACAAATAGTGTAATTCAAGAGTTTTAAACAAACGTATGCAAACTACAACTACATTTAATGATATTGGAATATGTTCAGGATTATAAAAATTGAAAGATAACAAAAATAACACAATAATCATGCCTTGCAAATTGAGCCACTGTACCCCGATACACTGTACCCCGAATATGTAGATGTCTGTCTGCAGCTGAGAGAGCTGCAGACAGACACGATACATCCGTCTAATTACTAACATGTACTTGCTTTTGTATTCCTAAATCACACAAACATCAGAATCACGAATGTGTCCTTGTTATAGTAAAAACATACTTCACCTTGTCATTCGCTTCCAGCGAGATCTGTCTCGAATACAAGAATACATTTAGATGAAGATCGCATAGAGGTATAAATTGATGACATCATTCTGAGATTCCCGTGTATCAGTTTCTATAAATTGCCAATGATTCACTGTACCCAGGTCTCCCCTAGGCGTCAGCATAACCGCTTTCAGTAGCAAACACCTATTCAACTGGCTACCGCTTTCCCGTTTTCTTTAATATGGCCCGGGGGAAAAACAGTGACATGGATGTAACCCCCGACATCCCCAACGCCCCGCACGAGTTTCAAACAAATCTAAATCTACAAACCACTCCAATGGGTCCGCTGGATCGCATACAACATTTCAGCCCCATACATGCAAAACTGACGGAGAGAGGTGCCATTTTAAAATTGTGACCCCCAAGATCTCCACCCCGGGACGAATTTCGAAAAATATAAATATACGAACCACCCCAATTAATAGCACTCGCCAGCATTGAGGCAGTAACGCGTCACATTTAGATGACATCATTCTATTTTTAGCACGCAAGCCGCAACGCCGAATGCACGGGCCAATAAACGTGTCGTACAACAGTAAACATAGCGAGTCCGCGCCTTTTCCAACAAATAAGCTATTAGAAAATGACATCGCTGTACCGAAACTGTATTCTGCAAACGTAGAAAGGTACTCAAATATATAATTAATACGATGACTGCATTGTCGGGACTTTTCTTCTGGCGATGTTCCTTTGAAACTGGCAGAAAAATGGTCGTCTAGTTTTGTTATGCTTACAACATATTAAATATGACCCGTAATCTGTGTTTCTGTAATTCTGATAATTATGCCCGATACTCATAGTAAATACTGCCACTGACGTAAGTTTTTTGCATTTTAATTATGTATTTGTATTACTTGATTTATTTTAAAGCAGCGACTACGTGTGTTTGTTATCTATTAGTTTTATGTACAGCACTGCGAACACTAATGGTTACGGCGCTGTATAAAGTAAATATTAATATTATACTAGTTAAATACCTACTTTAGTCAGTATATATACTTATTTATCCGATACTTTATTTCACATAACGTAAGTTATTTCTTTACAAATGTATAGTTTCAATTACGTATTATGTTGGTATGCCATTATTCAGTTTCAGGTTTGAGAACAAATTACACAGTGATGTGTGTGTGTGTGTGTGTGTGTGTTTGTGTGTGCGTGCGTGCGTGCGTGTGTGCGTGCGTGTGCAATCTGAAATTTCCATCGCCATCACTAACTGCAGTATTGTTAATAAATTGTTCCTAGGCTTCAGGAGCCCGGCACTGGTTGTAAATTTGTGAAGCCTTCCCTCTGACTTATTTGTATTACAACTAAAAGATACAACTACAAGCCCGGGGTTACACTTGTGAAGTGTGCGTGCTTTTGGGAAAGGGAAGAAATAAACACCCGGCGTGTGCTGCCAGTAAGCGTATATCGAATCAATGTCGCAAGTCCCATAACTGCAATTCTTGTTAACCATGCTGGACACTCAGTGTTATACTGGTGACCTAGAATACACGAATACAACAGCGTTTATCGCCAACGATCTAACACGTAAACAACGCAGAAACGTCAATGTTTGCCCGTGTTTTCCGGTTTTTGTTCGCGCACGCGCAAAAGCACTACACGTCATGTACTATATTTAGCGCTACGCGTCAATGCTGGTGATTGGTCATTGTTATACCCTTTGATGTTTAACGATGCTCACTTTCCCACGGTCAACACAGCAGACTTCCAGTTAGAAATTACTACTCCCTCTAATTCCGAGTAGACGAACAAACTGCGTCTCTTTAAGGCTGCTTCCCCATCTCGTTTGCACATAGCAATTAAGATCCCTTTATGTGCAATGTGTCAATAGTAATTTTGCAATGTGTCTAACAAAAATGCGTACCTTTTTAATCGTCTATAGAAATTATTTTGATTGTTTCATAGACCCTAGAGCAAAATGCGAACGCCAATTGCCCTGCTGGCATTGAACTTGCCGGTCGGACACGATACTATAACGAAACACGTGCATCACGTTTGCCCATTAGCATTGCGCCGCAGCCTTCTTCTTCCGTTAATGACCATCGGTCAAGCAGTTGACCGTTATTGTCATATGGGTTTGAGAAATTAGACTACAGCTCAGTAAGTCCGCGACACGTTTTTTCCATTTCCCAGTGTGGGGACTTTTACTTCCCTTGGTATAGACACCAGGTAGAAAGGACCAACGGTTTTTGGTGTCTCTTCCGAAAGACACGGGCAACGTAGGGTGAACGAAATTGCCCAAGTTTCGACACACAGTCGCACAACTAGTACCGAACTGCCGCCCGGCCGGCACCAGGGTTCTAACCCCGGTTCATCGTAACGACAGTCCATCACTTTAACAGCTCGACCACTGCGTCACACTTTCCCAAACACATCCCTGTGATCGGCGACTGTATTTGGCTAGATTGGGCTTTAGCTTATTCGGTGACATTAGCACTCGCACGAACAATCTGGTAACTTGTCAAAGTCAGTTGCTAAGTCGACACTACAGCTAGGAATCCATGTGTACGGAAATGACATTCGAATGCTGTATGCAACGAAACAATGTGAATGCCTAGTGAAAATAAGTTACATTACATAGTTTGTGTCAGGACTGTACGAAAAATATACATAAAATGATGCATTAGCGCGAGAATAACTCTCGATAATTGGGTCCACCCTCTGGATAAAACGGCAAGAGCTGAATACCCAATGCTTTGATGGCGTGTTCGGCTACAGGATTTTTTATGATGATTCTAACTTGCCCAAATTCCAGCTGGGTGTCATGTTTTGCTAAGGCTGGGTCGTTGACCAATAAAACGCGAGGTCGACGCGGATTGTGATTGAACTGTCGCCAAGTAATCGGTGTTCAACACACACTGAAAGAAGGGGGTTGCAAAGTTGATCGTGCCGTTCACCATAGAAAAGCATGGGGAATATTTCGAGCAGAGTGTATGAAGATAGAATCTCGTGTAGAACGATGTTATGTTGGCAAAGCGGAGTATATCTGCAAGAAGAGCCCCCTACTGTAGGAGCTTGGGAGCTTGTTTGGATGACTATGGGTGCAAGTACGTTGGAATAGATGTGACATCTTGGCACAGCTGAAGCAGTTTCGTAAAACCTTATCAATGTCTGGTGCGACGAAATATATGTTAAAGATATACGCTTGAGTTGAGTCCGCAACGATTGGCAAAAACCTGACGTCTAGAGCGGATAAGAAGTCATCGATGACAGCACGGGGGACAATGATGCGCTCGCGTGCTGTTTGGAAAGGCTGACTATCTCTGACGATCAAGATGCCATCACTGGCTACGGTGACACTCTATATATATATCGCTTGACATCGCCGAATTTTGTAATCATCATGAAAGGGATAGTTGAGTCACGTGAACAGGAATACGCCTGAGGTCGAGGCATTCGAGCCGAATGGCATGGAAGGCCAGAACCATCGAGGACATCGCTGCTAATGTAAACTATCAGCACGACATGGTCCTCCATCCCTTCAATGAACTTACAAACCTGACAGCTAGAGTCCCGGCACTCACAGGGGTGGCGGCTTCCAACGTCTCATGTTAAGTCAGCAACACCATCTTCTGATGTGAGAACGGTAGCGGCTTACGGTTGACAGAAATGTGGTGACTCTTGAACTAGACGAAAACTCACCACGCATAAGCCCCGCGTAAGCTTGGATACGTGGGCGATTGTTGGTTAGAATATGTTAGCGCGTGAGGTTGGTATGATGAATGGAGCAGTGTTTGACTGCAGCGTCCCTATGTAGACATGACATTGTGATCTGATGTTTGCGTAGTTTTGCGTAGAAGTAACCTGTCAGTAACAGTTTTTTGCTTGTTCGAACGTACAATGTTGCTGCACTCCCTTTGTTCTTTACAGTTCCACCTGTGACAATCCATAGCACGTCGCTGGGCTGAGAGGTGGTAGACTTACAGGTATTTAGGGCTGACCATTCTTTTTTGAATGCACGCAAGAGCTCATCAAGCCAAATGACCTTCTTTTAGAATGTAGCTTGATCAAGTAGATATCGTCGCAGCTTGTAGATCACGGCTGAGCACCATATAACAAGCAACAACAAAGGAGCTTAGGCCTTGGAAGGTGAATGGGGGCGAGACATAAACATAAGGTCGTGATCTTCTGTGGGCTGGCCTGAAGAGCACTTTTGCACCATACCCACCCTAGGGTGACGGCGAACCCGGTGCAGTCTTTGGGACTGAGATACGTAGGTTGTGCCTCAGTGCAGCTAGCACCCGGCTCCAGTTGTAGAGCCTCACCGGTGGTGTTGCCGCCAATCTAACGAACGTATGCGACTGCTGTTTTACTCAGAATTTTTGTATTAGTTCTCCCATAACGCTGGACATCAGCTCTTCTACGCATGTCCAGTGCCGGTCTGGTGTCGACGCGAACCCCTTCGAACAAGGTAACCATACCGCAGTACTTCGTTGACTCATGAGTTAAGTGGAATATGGTAACACGTTTTACAAGATCAGCGACAATGATGTAATTCCACTTTACTCCTGGCGGAGGACACCATCAACATTTAGCAACAACGGTGGTTTTGGCTGATGAATTTAGCGACGGTACCAAAGGAAATGACGAGTCTTCTATCGCCATGAGCTTTCCGAACCAGATATGAAGGGTTGAGGTATTTTACTCCGACATTGACCTGCTCGGGTTTTGTGATGACAACGGCAGAATCAAGCGCAATGAATTTGTCTTGAAGCTCATTTAGGGTATTTCTGTTGTACTGTTGTACTGATGGAATATACTAACAAAAGACTGCATTTTCCCGCTAGCACCCTTGTGCGCGCCATTTGGCATGCTAGAAAGTTAGGGCGCCTCCTGGCGAATGAGGAGAAAGCGAGAGGTTCGCCATGTTGTTTATAGAATTGTCGAGGTGACAATTGCGCATCGAATTACGTAAAAGCAACGCGTTACGGGCAAAATCTGTCGTTGCCCCGTAAACGTAATAAAAACTGGTCAAACAAGGTTTGGGATGTTATCTATAGAGACGGTCTATATATTGTAACGCGACGTGAAATCATGAAAGGTTGAGTAGTAAGAACGCGCAGTTTGAACCTGTAGTGTGGTTGTCAGTTTGATCGGAGCCCTCTCTGTCTGACGTTGTTCAATGATACGAAGGGGTATTAGAACCAAGCTAGGCATCGATATGGCCTCACGTGGTGAGACTGACAGGACTGGTGTGACTAGGTCATCTAAGGCTGCAATGCATGCAGCCTACGATGAACTTGATACTATGGGAAGTGCGAGTCAAATCTCCCGTGGGTCTAAAACATCGTCAAACTCAAGAACAAGCTCTGCGGTATCATTGAAGGCGAAAAAAGCCCAAGTAGCAGCTGAACATGCAAGGAGGAAACTGGAGTTGGCTGAGGAAAGGATCAAACGGGACCTAGAACGAAAGCGAAAACAGACATGTAAGCAAGCAGAGTTCAAACAGATGCAAGCAGAGAACGAAGCAGCTGGGATCTTGAAAAGGTTCAGGAGGAAGTTGAACTTAAGGAACTTCTGGCAAAACTGTGGGAAGATGTTGATTTAAACGACTTTGCCCCCAGTTTTTCAAGTAAATGCAAAGACAAAGAAGCGCAACATGCTTCGCACACCGCTACTGAAATAAGCACAGCAGTTCCACTGGGTGTTGCATTCACGACAAGTACAGTGACCAGTCCTGTCGCAGCTCCTTTTGCGTATGCTTCTGCATCGCACAGTTATCTTGATCCAAATGCCTCCACGTTTGTGTCTCAGGGGGCACCGGCAGGTTTGCAGAACACCTTCAGTGGTATGAGAGGTATGCCAGGAAGAACAAGTTGGAATCCGCCATCAGTGCGTGGAAGTCCGACTACCAGCGGTACTGATAGCAACATCAATATGGCGATTGTACACACTCGATCAGATCATATCGCAATCACAACTGCCTGCACCTCCACCCATGACATTTGATGGCACCTCCGCTGAATTTCCGAAGTTTATGAGAAACTTCGAAGACCGGGTTGCGTCAAAGCCATTCTCAGATAGCTTCAAGTTGTCCCAATTGGTTTCATGTACAACAGGAGACGCAAACAAAGCAATCAAGCACTTCGAAGGGACGGAGCATGGCTATCGACAGGCAATTGCAATCCTGCAAGAACGATTTGGATGTCCATTCCAGAGTGTAAAGTCATGTATGGATCGACTTATCGAGAGGCCACAGTTGTCATTGTATGATAGGAAAGGCCTACTGGAGTTCTCAGATCAGCTCAAGTGTACATACCAAACGCTGGAGGACCAAGAGTTGCTTCCAGAAGCAAACACACAAACATATTTGACCGACTCCCTGTCAGTTGGCAAGATGGATGGGTGCGTCGTGTAATGGATCTTGAAAGCACAGGGCAGAGTCCGAAGATTGAGGATATGGTGCGATTCATTCATTATTTAGCCAGAGCGCTAAATCACGCAGTCTTCGCCATTCGGTCGACCGGTAGCAGCAATGCCAGTAAACCTATTGGCAGGAAGTGTAGTGACTTCAAGAAAGGTGGATATGTCCCTACTACCTTCAACAGAGTAACTACACTTTCTACCCAAGTCGCCAAAGGTGTGGAAGGTATGAATGGCAAGGAGAGGCAGAGGGACGGGTATTACGCGTCACGTACTAGAGACAGTAAGGACTGCAGTTACTGTGAAGGCAGGCATATCATCGGAGACTGTGCTGGGTTTAAAACTAGGACACTGGAATTCCGGAAGAAGTTTGTACGGAAGCATAACCTATGCTTCTGCTGCCTTGGAAGACATTACAGTAGGGACTGCGAACACAAGCAGAATTGCCCTGAGAAGGAATGCAACAAGATGCACCATCAGCTGCTCCACCCTACTCTGACAATTCCGAAAAAGGACCCAAAAAAATCGGTTGACAAAACCAAGTTGGAGGCGCTGCCACAAATGCAGGTCGGATCAGTTGTAGCAACAAAGCCAAAACAGTTTGTTCTCCTGAAGGTGATTCCACTTCGTATAACAGCGGAAAATGGAAACTCTGTGACGACACTTGGTATGCTGGATTCGGGAGCTAGTGTGACTCTAGTTACACAGTCGATAGCAAAGAAATTAGAAGTTCAGGGAACACCTGAAGTTATCAGCGTCAACACGATCCTAGCAAAAGGCCAAGACAAAAAAGTAACGGTCTTCGGATGTAGCCTGTCGCCCGTTGACATGGCAGATCCACAGATTCCCGTGAGACGAGCACACATAGTGACAGATCTGCATATTGATGCTCGCTATAGGCCGAACGCACTGGACCTTTCAGAATGGTCACACCTAGAGGGGCTAGACTTGTAAATAGACGTTGAGGAGGACTCGGTGTCTATACTCATCGGCGAGGATGTGCCGTGGGCACACGCAGCTTTGGAAAGCTGCTATGGCGATGACCCAAATACTCAACCGTATGCCGTAAGGACGCCGCTTGCCTGGTGCGTTGCTGGACCAACACACTATGACTCGGAATCTGATGTTAGCATAAACTTCTTGACCAAGCGATCAGATTTCTTCTCACCGAATTGTGACCACGACAGCATAGATCCAACATATGTTCAGGGTGGTGATGCTATCCATTCAAGCAAAATGACCTTGGAAAGGTCAGTGGAGCGGCTCTGGCAGTTGGAGAAACATGGGTTCGAGAGCGATGACTGCAAGACCATGTCTGTGGAGGACAAAAGGGCGTTGAACATTTTGCAAAAGGATACGAAATTGGTCGATGGACAGTACGATATTGGTTTGCTTTGGAGAGATGAACACCCCGCACTGCCAAACAACAGGGTTGTGGCAAAGAAGAGACTCGATCTTCTGGGCAAACGCTTCAAGCAGAAGCCAGAGTTTGCAAGAAAGTACTGCAAGGCAATGTCTGACAACATCACTAAGGGCTACGCGAGATTACTGTCCGATGAAGAAGCTGCTCAAACTAGCCCCAGGACGTGGTATCTACCACATCATGGAGTTGAAAATTCAAATAAGCCCGGAAAGGTCCGTGTTGTTTATGACGCAGCATCGCTATACGGAGGGACTTCGCTGAACCAGGAGTTGATGCAGGGTCCCGATCTGAATAACAGTCTCATAGGAGTGCTCCTGATATTCCGGCAGGATAAAGTTGCAGTAGTTGCTGACATCGAAGCGATGTTTCATCAGTTCAGGGTGCCTAAACACGACTGTGAGGCTCTGAGATTCCTGTGGTGGAGAGATGGATTCGAAGAAGCCCCCGCAACCTATCAGATGACCCGTCATATCTTTGGTGCTACAGACAGCCCAAGTTCGTGCACGTGTGGATTGAGACGGTGTGCTATGGACAACAAAGAAGACTTTGACTCACGAGTAGCAGAAGCCGTACAACGGAACTTCTATGTCGATGATTTGCTGAAGTCGTTTCCAACGGCCGAGGCAGCCATCAACTTGTCTAGGCAGCTGGTGAGGATGCTAGACCGAGCAGGACTTAGATTGACAAAATTTCTGTCAAACTCGAAGAAGGTGTTGGCCGCACTACCTGAACCTGAACGGGCAGCCGACTGCAAAGACCTCGACCTTGAACATTTGCCCACTGAAAGAGCCCTAGGGGTGAGATGGGACATCGAAACCGACTCCCTCGGGATTACTGTCACTAGCATGGACAATGCAAACACGCGTAGAGGATGTCTCTCAGCTGTAAGTTCCCTCTATGACCCATTTGGAATGGTGGGACCGGTAACACTCGTGGCTAAGAGAGTTCTGCAGATGAGTTGCAAGTTGAAACTTGGTTGGGACGACGAATTGCCTGGAGAACTGCTTCAAGAATGGGAGCAGTGGAAAACAAACCTAGGTAATTTGGAAGGAATTCGGGTTCCTATATGCTACTTCAGACGAGAAGGGTCCGCTCACATTGAACTTCATCACTTTGCTGACGCATCGGAAATAGGATATGGAACGGTGTCCTATTTGCGGAAGGTGGATGAAGATGGCCAAATTGAATGCTCCTTCGTCGCGGCAAAGAGTCGGACGGCGCCCACCCCGTTTGTTACTGTGCCGAGGTTGGAACTGCAAGCAGCAGTCGTAACCGCGAGGATGGATGGTCTCATCAGGAGGGAGATTGATTTACGTATTGCAAGGGTTGTCTTCTGGACAGACTCTAGAATAACTCTGCAGTACATACGGAATGAGACACGACGATTCAAAACGTATGTGGCAAACAGGGTGACGGAGATCAGGGATTCTTCAAAACCAGAACAGTGGAGACATGTCCCAGGAAAGGAGAATCCTGCCGATGATGCTTCGAGGGGCCAGACCGCGTGGTCTTTCCTTCGGAACAAGCGATGGTTTCGTGGGCCAGACTTTATCTGGCGTTCGGAAGATGCATGGCCTGCTGCTGACATTGGAGCCTTGTCGAATGGCGACCCAGAACTGAAGGACGAAAAGTTGGTTGGGATGATGACATTGCCTTCTTCACTTGATCAGCTACTAAAAAGATATTCTTCTTGGACTGCCACTCAGAGGAAAATCGCCATTCTGATCAAGTTCTGTTACATCAAAGCAAAGGGACAGAAAGCCACCGATCAGCAACATGACCGTTTTGAAAGGGAGATCTGTCCAGAAGAACTCACAAGGGCAACTCAGGCCATTGCGAGGTACATCCAGAGGTCGTCATATGCAGATGAAGTCGACGACGTTGAGAAGTTGAGCAGGGTCAAGACGTCGAGCTCCTTAAAGAAACTGAACCCAGTCTTGGTCGATGGCGTTCTACGCGTTGGGGGAAGGATTTCAGCGGCACCGCTCTCCTTTGATTCGAAGTACCCGATGATCATCCCCAAGAGTCATCACGTGGCGACCTTACTTGCTAGACTGCGAGAACAGTTCTGGATCCCGAAGGCGAGATCTACAGTTCGTCGTGCTCTCCGGTCCTGCATTGGATATCGGAAGCGCCACGCTAAGAAGATGACGCACAGGATGGCTGACCTACCTGGGATGAGAGTCACTCCTTATGAGCCCCCCTTCACAAGAACCGGGGTGGACTACTTCGGACCTATGCTGATCAAAAGAGGACGATCCATTGTAAAACGATGGGGCGCTTTGTTTACCTGCATGAACGTAAGGGCAATACACATCGAAGTCGCCGAGTCATTGGACACAAACTCGTTCATCAATGCCCTTCGTCGCTTCATTGGTCGCAGAGGACATCCACGGGACATTTGGTCCGATAATGGCACTAACTTTGTTGGAGGAGAGCGGGAATTAAAACAAGCCATTTCTGAGTGGAATCAAGAGCAGATCAAACGAGAACTCCACCAGAAGGGGATTCACTGGCACTTCCAGCCGCCAGGTGCTCCCCATATGTCGGGTGTTTGGGAACGCCTTGTAAAGTCGGTGAAACTCGCCTTGAAGGCCGTTCTCGGAGGATGCCTTGCCAGTGAAGACGTACTAGTCACCTCACTCGTTGAGGTAGAGAAAGTCCTAAACAGTCGTCCCCTGTGTAAGAGCAGTGATGACCCAAATTATGATGAAGTGCTAACCCCTAATCATTTCCTGCTCCAACGGGGAGCGTTGCCGTTGCCTCCTGGAGTCTTCTTTGACACCGACCAGTACCACAGGAAGAGATGGAGACAAGTACAAATTCTGGCGAACCACTTCTGGAAGCGATGGCTAAAGGAGTATCTTCCTGCTCTACAGGAGAGGAACAAGTGGCATCAGAAAACTCGTAACGCAGCAGTTGGCGATCTCGTTCTTGTAGCGGATGACGACGTCTCTAGAGGAAATTGGCCGTTGGGTAGAATCACCAGGACATTCCCCGGTCGTGATGGTTGCGTACGAACAGCAGAGGTGAAGACCAGAAGCTCGCATTTCGTGCGGCCAGTTCAGAAGCTGTGTCTTCTTGAGGAAAGCAATGGTAGATATTCTGCAGAAGATGACTCGGAGGGTTAGCACATTGTGTATCAAGACTCAATGTATTGAGTATGCACAACGATGTGCTATGGGTGTGTGTGTGTTCAAGTGTCAGTAACACGGTGAATGGACTCATAATTGCACTATTGGAATTATCTAAGTCAATTTGTAAAGCAGCAACTGTTCTGCGGTGCTTGTTTCCATTCAAGTGGGAATGTTTACTGTGTAATTCATTTGTATATGTTGATTATTGAACGTTGCGTCCTTGGATTCAATCTTGAACAGAAAGGTGGACTTTCTAGTGATTAATTTAATTAATGCTCCTAATTGTTATGGCACTTTAGAGTTTGATTGAATGTTTCGTTTTTGGACTCTCATGGGGGAGTATGTGCGCGCCATTTGGCATGCTAGAAAGTTAGGGCGCCTCCTGGCGAATGAGGAGAAAGCGAGAGGTTCGCCATGTTGTTTATAGTATTGTCGAGGTGACAATTGCGCATCGAATAACGTAAAAGCAACGCGTTACGAGCAAAATCTGTCGTTGCCCCGTAAACGTAATAAAAACTGGTCAAACAAGGTTTGGGATGTTATCTATATAGACGGTCTATGTAACCCTTATATAAGAATGGTTGTGAATCAAACACATCTTTGTCATTTTCAGAACTTGCCCGACACCTCCTTAGTTAAACATGCTTCAGGGTCAGTGGAAACCCATGTAGAGGACATCGTTGTACTATTGCTGTTTGAGCTGAATGCTGTACAAGTTGAGCAGAAGTAAATGTTCACAGCGGGAGTTGCGCAGGAATGCTTGCGTAGCTCTGACAGAGAACACTCAGGTTTTGCCACCTTCGGTGCCGTTGTGGACAATGTCGACATCGCCAATAATGATTTGCTCAAGGGATCATCTCAGAACGTCAATGTTCGATATCAGACGAAATTACTTCCGTTTGGGGAGGGTGTCAGGGGCAGTTTCGTTTGGCTACGGACATCGATATTTTACGCTTCGGACGGATACTGTTAATATATTGATCTCATCATATCAATGTTTAATAACTTTCGCTTACGGAGGATCGTGGGGGCTGAGGCCAGATGAGTTATTTCGTCTGATATATGACATCGACGTTCGGAGATGATCCGTAATATACAGATAGACAGGAACGGATTCCCTGCCAAAACATCGACATTATGTGTCTTGAATACCTGTGCATCGTGTTGAAACGACAAGTGACAACGGATGATGTTGAAGTATACTTCACCAATGAAATGCAAATGAGTCACCCCATCAGGCTGACGAGCAATCAGGGATGCTGGTGTGATGGGTCAATGACAGAAACGAACTATCAATGGTTAATGCAACAGAATGATGTTAGTAGAATGTGTACCACACAGGTGATTATACTACATTGACACGGCGTAAGGAGAGACCACTCTCAGGCGTGCTGAGAGGTCATCAATTACGTTTTCAGGCTCATCTACATGTTCAGATCATGCTATTTGTCTCGACTCTTGATACTTGTAATGTTCTTTTTAAAGATCCGCTATGGAAATAAGAGGATTGCTATTGTGAGATTTCTTTTTAGTATTCATGTTTATGGATTTCTTACAAGCCAAAGTATGATGAAGATGTAGTTCCAACTTTCGAATAAGGTAATGGGCTCATTCTGTGTTACCAACTGTTTCGGTTCTCGATGAGCGGCTACCATGGTTTCGTTATGCAGAGTAATATGGGACAGTTTTGTTACCTGCAACAGTTCATGCACACGATGTGTCGAGGCGAGCATATAAATGCACTAAGTATTTCGATAAATAAAGTTAACGGGTAATCTATTGAGCTGCCTATATATATCCTTCAAACACACCATGTAACTACCACGTTAGATGGCAGTTCAATGCTGAACTGTACGAAACAAACTTTCAGATATGAACCAACGAAGCCCGGGTGACACATAAGGGTAGACTACAATAACTGAATACTGGCCGTTGGGCCTATTGAGAACAAGAACGTATATTGTAATTTTATCAGATATAGAACGTTCATGAAACATTAGACCTACTGACTTCATGAAACACAAGGCTTACAAAACAACTCATAGTCACAAGTATAAATTTAATTACAGAACATTTTATAACAAAACAACAGTCTATAACAACAGCCAAGAGATAAATACGCCGAAAACCAGTTACAACAATCAGACCAGCACAGACATACGTATGATTCAATTTATATATTGGTTTCTCTACACAGTCTAACTTACAAATGAGGTAGTAGCAAACCATGCCTTTGTCCATGATCACTAGAGAGCTATTGTTTGATTTACTATTAACAGTCACGACGGCAGCTTATTGGTTTGAACCAACACATTAATGTATGTTATTGCGTTATGCTAGGATGGACAACTTTTTCTTCAACATATACCCACTATTTGTTGCATGGTTTCACAGAACCGTTCAAATAATGTAAAATTTTTATGTTCAAATAATGCGATTTATATACAGCTGTTACAACCATAATAATTTTCTTTTTGATTAGAGATGGTGGTTAAAAGCAGTTTTTTACGATTATCGGTAACCTGTGACAACCATCACGGACATACCTGAATGAATCATATAAGATATGTGTAATTATTAGAGGTAATTCTACTAGCAATTCAGGGTAGTACCATTAAACCACTAAATATAGCAGGTCCGGGAAATCACCTGATAGTAAGGACATCATTTTCAACACAATGATTGTGCAGCAATGTTCTTTCACAATAAAACAGTCGGGCTAACACTGAACAGTTCTACGACTTGTGTATCGGTCTCAGTTCCCATTGTGATGGATGCAGTGGCTGTTGCATGTCGGATTGCCACGGCGATGATCCCGGGTCGACGGGTGACGTCGACAGCCACTTGTTGTTGTTGGTGGCTGTCAGCGGATCGGTTGCAAGGGGCAGTGCAGGCGTCAGCATGACATGGTGGCTCATCGGCTCCGAGCGCGAGTGCGAGTGAAGCGTACGGAGTGGACCCATCTCGTCAGGGGCGACGGAGGAGGGGGAGGTGTGCATGACGGGGGGAGTGAGGGTGGTGAGGGTGGGCAGGGGCTTGTGCAGGAGGGACAGTGGTTGCAGCTTCTGCAAATGACAATATCACAGCGTGACGACATGCACAGATTGTTCGCGCAGACACACGGCACATATGTGGCACCTCTGAAGATACATAGCATAGAAAATAAAGGAACGTGTCTGAACAAAAGGTCGGCAAATGCAAGATGAATCAAGAATACAAATAGGAAACAACAGCTGCAAGAAGAAAATACTGTACAGTCGAACCTCACTTCATGATCACCTCAGTATTACAGCCACCTCGCAATTAAGGTCACCCTAGCACAGTCCCAAATTGTTTCAATAACAGCAAAGTGTAGGAAATTAGTCCCGTTAGTATGGTCACCTCACTATTGAGATCGGGAGTGTAACTTTAACAGTGAGGTTCCTTGTATGTCATATTACACGATTTGTTCAGTTCAGGTGTGACACACATTCCACATCATTAATATGCCCTGCAAACAGGCAATAAGAATGACTCCACTGAAAGTGTCCCACACGAGAAAATACAACCTTGTCAATGAGTCCCGGTAAAACAAGTACAATCTCAGATCGCTTGTATCTTAATCAAATTACGTAGCATAAACTGTATTAATAAATATTGATAGAAGAAAATGACTGTGTTGAAGAACCTTTATTTGTTAATAAAATTTGCCTGTTCAATGTTAGAATTTCTTTTCGAATATTATGTTTCCATTGCATGCTTCACAACGACATCATTGTTCATGAACAGTTTATTTATATTAAACAATGTAGTTCACTAAACACATTTCAGTGGTCAAGATGTCTGAACAGACAATACAGTTCATACAATATACAGTGAACTCCAGATGGGTCGAACCTGCAGGAACCCATGGAAATACTTTGACTTATCAGAAGTTTCACATATCAGGATCTATGTGTTTTGTTTTACATACGTTGTCATCAGTTAACGTTGCACTTTCTCGATCCACACACACTAAAATGCGCACAGATAACACAGTGCGAGAAACGGCGATATGTAAGAATGACTAAATCCTTTTAAAAATCACTACCAATATGGTAATAGCGTTTATATATCTGTGCAGGCAGACGGAACTTCATTGTTTTGTAGTAGAAATTTTAAAAATTTGAGTTAACCGTACGAAATAAATATGAGCGGGTGGTGAAATCGAGTCGACTTACCCAAAACTTTGACTTAAGAGAAGTTGACTTGTGCAGATTATTGTATACTATGTGAGATACAAAGACAGCTGAGACAAAAGAAAAAGAGTCGACTTAAGCAAAACTCAACTTAACCAAGTTCGAGTTATGTGGAGTGCACTGTATAACAGAAATAAAAGCAATCAGACTTTGTACTAGTAAAATAACTTATAATATATATATATACACATTAAAAGCACCCTCAAAGCCAGAACACGGGTGCAGTGGAGACGACAGAAGGTGTGGCAGCCCCAGTACGGGACGGGGCCCGACAGAGCTGCGAACTGCTGCGTGTGTGCGTGCGAGCTGCTGGCGACACCTGGTGACTAACAGAAGCAGCAGGTGTGTTTGTGATGGAGATGTGTCTGCGCAGGACAGAGGGGGATGCACCAGGGGAGTATTTGCCGAGGTGGGACTGGGCCTGGGGCAAGGGCTCCAAGTGGGATGCCTGCAACGAGCAAACAGAGAGTTGTAACAGTCTCTTTAAATGTACAGTTTGTCTTTAAATTATTCCTTAATTCATGGATGGTCATTTCGTCTGCAAATTTTCTTTACATCATGAGCAGTCCAGTTCAACCTTAAATTATTCCTTACATCATGGACAATCCACTTGGTCTTTAAAACATTCCTTAAATCATAGACAATCCATTGCTTCTTCACTTTATTTCTTAAATCATTGGCGGTAAGCTTTAAGTAATTCATTAAATCATAGACGGTCCAGTTCAAATCTAAATTATTCTTTAAATCATGGACCGTTATTTGGCTTTGACTTATTCCTTAAACCATGGATGATCCATTTCATCTCTAAATTATTCCAAAAATCATGGTCAGTCCATTTCATTTAAAAATAATTTCTTTGTATCACTTAGCCTTCACTTTTGCTGCCTACATCTTCAAATGCATGAGACTGAAGATCAAAATGACTATATAAAGTGTAGTAGACTACCATACTTTATAAAATGATAACAGGAAATTCCAAAGCTGACCGATATATTAAACTCACAAATGTCAAACCATTGGAATGGTTTTGTCAACATTTGGCAGTGATACTTCTTACAAGGAAGGTTTTTGTCAAAACAGAAGATGCAATACTCAGAAACAAATCCCTTGCACCATGTGTATAAATGCATATTTGTTTTCTTATATGAAAATAAATGCTTGAAACAATCTATATGCTTGTTGCCTGAACAAGACTTGCTAGGTGCAACTGTAGGATGATGGTCAGCTGCTGGCTTTCTTCTTCTCCGACTATTATGAGTGTTATGCCTGAGATGTTCAATGTTTAAAATAATTAAAAATAACTTTGAAAATGTGTAGCACTGTATTGAGTTTCTAATGAATGCCTTTTTGGAGATACAATGTTAGGAACAGGCACCTTATCCATGGAAGTCTGTGGTAGTTTCTTCAAGGGCATTGGTATCTGCGGATGAGGACCAGCATTTTCCCATGATGTCTGATCCCGATGTGTTTCCTTGTAGTTCTCCTCCCGGCCACCGGGTGCTGTCATCTCCCAGTTGGTGTAGTCGTTCTGGCTTGTAGGTAACGGTGGTCGGAGGTGAAATGATGTGGTTGATTCACTTGGTTGTACATTCTGGAGGAAGGAAGACACAGAATACACACAAGTGGAGAAGGATAAGAAGCAAGGCTATGCAGCAATACAAAACAAACATCCTCACCTCTTATGATGGGAACTCTGAGGAAAAACAACTTGTTGTTGCATATAATGATCCTGTCAACCAAATGCTATTGCAGAAGTTGCTATTTCAACATTCCCTGCTCTTGGAAAACCAAGAGTCGTGTTGCTATTAGAAGTTTGGACTACTGAAAGACCTACTGAACTTACACGAAGTTGAACCATCTTACCTCTGGCTTTAGAATGACTTTAAAGTTTCAACATTGTTCAGGTTAACCTGTTGTACCATGCATGTGCTTTCAACACAAGTATGCCCCGATGTCTACTGGTGACTCTGACAATGAATTGATTTAATCTAAAGGACTAGTGTTCAAGTCCATCTGCTGCTGTTATGAAGCTTATGCAACTTTATTCACCATAAATTGCATGTATCTTATAAGAAAATGGGGGGTACTGTTCTAAGTACTACTGTAAAAGAAAAGGACTTAGGGTTAACCATTAGTGCTGATATGAAGGTGTCAGAGCAGTGCGGAATTGCAGCTTCAAAGGGAAATCAAATCCTTGAATTAATTAGGCGAAATATAGAGTATAAGAAAAAATAATTAATAGTACCGCTGTACAAAACAATAGTGAGGCCTCATTTAGAATATTGTATACAAGCATGGAGGCCATATCGCAAGAAGGACATAGATATGCTAGAAAGAGTACAGAGGAGAGCGACTAAAATGATACCAAATCTGAGGGATCTTAGTTACGAAATACGCCTAAAAGAATGTGGTTTAACAACACTAGAGACCAGGAGATTGAGAGGAGATCACATAGAAGTGTTTAAAATATTGAATGGTTATGAAAATATTGATAGAAACATTTTTTTCTCAGTTAAGAAAGATAGAAGGACCAGAGGACATGAAGCTACATTAGTAAAGGAGCAGTGTAGATTAGATATAAGAAAGTTCTCATTCTCACAAAGGACTGTAAATGAATGGAACAGATTATCTCCTGATTGTGTTGGTGCTAGTAACGTGAATATGTTTAAAAATAAAATCGACACACACCTTAAAAGGGCGGGATACATGTAGATAAAAACTATTGGACTCTCGATAAGCCAAAAGGCTTCCTTGTCCACCTGCCATCCAGAGTAATTTTCTGGATGGCAATCTTGTTAAATCTTGTTAAAGAGACAGAAAAGGTTGTTGGTTTCTTCTACCTGCTGTTTATGCCTGGGGAAGAGTCCACGCATTAAGTAAATTCATGGACTCACCCAGTAGTGGTCTCTATCTCGTTCCTGCTTCCTCCCTACCACTGAGTAGAGGGTGGTGCAAACAGCTGCTTCCTCCCTACCACTGATAGTAGAGGGTGGTGCAAACAGCTGCTTCCTCCCTACCACTGATAGTAGAGGGTGGTGCAAACAGCTGCTTCCTCCCTACCACTGATATCAGAGGGTGATGCAAACAGCTGCTTCCTCCCTACCACTGACAGTAGAGGGTGGTGCAAACAGTTGCTTCCTCCCTATCACTGATAGTAGAGGGTGGTGCAAACAGCTGTTTCCTCCCTATCACTGATAGTAGAGGGTGGTGCAAACAGCTGTTTCCTCCCTACCACTGATAGTAGAGGGTGGTGCAAACTGCTGATTCCTCCCTACCACTGATAGTAGAGGGTGGTGCAAACAGCTTATTCCTTCCTATCACTGATAGTAGAGGGTGGTGCAAACAGCTGCTTCCTCCCTACCACTGACAGTAGAGGGTAGTGCAAACAGCTGCTTCCTCCCTACCACTGACAGTAGAGGGTGGTGCAAACAGCTGCTTCCTCCCTACCACTGACAGTAGAGGGTGGTGCAAACAGCTGCTTCCTCCCTACCACTGACAGTAGAGGGTGGTGCAAACAGCTGCTTCCTCCCTACCACTGACAGTAGAGGGTGGTGCAAACAGCTGCTTCCTGGTAGCAGTAGTGAGGTGACAATAATCAGTGTATCGCTGTTGCTAGCTCTCTACAGGGGTCTGTTGCTAGCTCTCTACAGGGGTCTGTTGCTAGCTCTCTACAGGGGTCTTCACTACATTCCTTCATCGTAGATGGTAGACGTAATTTTACTCATGACAACAGTGGCTCTATTTTCATGCGAGAAAGTCAATTTGTTGTCTCACATGGTTGTCTGTTTTGAATCACCTGAAGGACCTAAAGCAGTCTGCATGGATGGACCCTGATTTAGACATCTCACCTGAGACACGTATTTCTTTTTCTTCTTCTTCCGCAGGTTGTTTGCCTGTTGGGCTTGCATGCTACTGTCATTTGTCCTACTGCAACCATACAATACAAATACCAGTTTTTCTACAGCCAGTCCAATAAAGATGCACCAGGACAGTTGTGCAACAAATACTCTCCTTCAGAGAAGCAAACATGGTTAATTTAAATGTTTTAGAGGTGTGTAATTGTAATACAAATCAACCTTATTGATAATAAACATACATTGTCATACAAATACTGTAATGACTGTATGTTTTGGGACACCTAAAAAAATACTAATTTTTCTGTACCATATGTTTTGGGACACCTTAATAAATAGAATTACTTTTGTTCCTATGTATTCGGACACACGGCATACAGGGCCACTGAGACATACAAAAATAGCTGTCTGGTGGATACCAGAAGGGAAGCAAAAATGTGGGCGCCCAAAAACAAAATGGAGGCGGAGCTGAGGGAAATGAACCACACTTGGGGCACCATACAGCGAATAGCCAGAGACAGACAGAGGTGGAGGAACTTTGTCGCTGCCCTAAACACCAGGGGGCATAATGGGTAGTAAGAGACCCTCAAAAATAGTTAGTAGCAGGGTAATAGACAAGGACGACATGACATCAGGACTTGTTCGTGTCCCTAAGTATTGGGACAGTGAATCTGAGATTTATTTTTGTTCACAGTATGTTTTGGGACAGCTGATAATTTAACTATTTTTTAAGTGTCCCAATACACACGGTCATTACGGTGTGGCATAAACACATTTTTAGTATATTTGTCAAATATTACATTTCACCTGAAGCCTGTGGCATTATAGAGTGGTTTTCACTGCCATCAAGTTGATAATGGTGTAGGTGTTTTGTGGCAAAATACGTCATAGCACCCTATTAACTGACAAAATAACAATCAGAAACAAAGCAATATAGCATGTGTTTTTTTTAATTGTCTCATATAGGTTAACAGTGTTACCTATACAGATTTTTTAAACCCTCATAATTAAGTATATACTCAAAAGCATGACTTACGCAATGGGTTGAACTGTGCACACTGTCTCTCACAGACCAGATTATCTCACCTGTTCACATCTTGTGTCATGTTCCTACTCTGGGTGACTCCACCTCCATCTGAACCCCGCGATGTCAGTTGCTGGTTTGAAGACGGATATTTGCTTGAGGACATTTTTGTTTGTGACGCTGCCAGATTCATATGAGATGTCGACTCCCGGTGAAGCACTCCGTCTAGTGTCAAAATACAAAATATATTCCCAATTTTGTAAACATCTTGCGCAAGCATCTTAAGACTAGTCACAATGTAAGCATTTTGCAATACCGCAAGGAACGAACCAACTTCTAGCAATATTCAGGACACATCAGCCACAACTTGGCCAAACAGCAAGGCTGCAGTGATAAGACAATCCGTGTACAGATCCTGCATCAGTGGATGTAACCACACCATAACTAGTAAAGAAAAACTGAAAGTTTCCCAAACTGTCAGGTCCATAAGCTCAGTCAGACATAAACTAGATCGTAATATTAATATATGACTTCAGCATCAGAGACCAGCACAGTGGCAGTGATCAGTCTAAAGGCCAGTTTATACGAGGGATATTTGTCCTGATCTATTAGACAACACTGTGTCCACGATAAGGTAGAGCAAAATCATGTATACAATTTTAGACATGTGTAGGCACTGCAATCTAAATCTTGACTCATGCCACTCCTAATTTGAGCTTTGATGAAAGGTCATGGTGGGTGCAGCTGTTGTTGGTCATGGATTGGTCACTGGTTCAAAATCTAGGTCACATGTTAGAGGGGTAGGAACTACTCCTAGTCTTTCCAAGAATCTGTCTCAGTAATTCTTGCAGCTTGATACACAGCGCAATGTTAGTTGACAAACTCAACAACAATTGCTCTTGTAAACAGACCTTTACACGTGTTAGGAACAAGTTAAATAAACAAATATGTTACAGTCCCAGGCATCTTACCACATACATCTTAGCAATGTCACACCACTATAGACACAGCAAAACTGGATAAACTGGTGATACCAGAAACACTAAAATACCCCATCCTAAAATCACATGGTGCCATACAATAACGGGTACAGAATATGTACAGGAAATGAAGTTAGCATTGAAGAAAGAATGAGCCAAGTCAAAACAAAAAAACAAGATTAGATGAGTCTTATGCAAAGTAGGTAAGGTTGGATGTTATGTTGACTCACTATTTTACATATTATCTTTCAGCATTGAAACTTAAATGTTGTGAATACGATTTAATAAACAAATCAACAATATCATTAAACAACAACATGGTCCAAAGGTTCTAACTTCTATAACAGAAAATAGGGAAATATGAGCTTTATAATTATTTACATTTCTAGATAACAAATTCACCAAAATGGCACTGTACACATTTTTCATTTATTATATAAAGTAATGGCAAAAGGGGAGGAAATGGAATAAGCAATGCATTGTTACCTTACCACGGAGAATGCATACAAACTTTGAGGCCAATCTAGCAGTATATTTCTTGGTGGATACTCAAACAATTGGGCAGTATATATGACCAAAAAATGGCTCTCCCATAAAGTTTCCAGTTGAACTCTATTGCAAGCATTAGTGATACATGATCCGATGCCAGGAACCAGCAAAACAAGAAAGGTGATGCTCCATAGCTGAAGTGGGCAGACTAATTATGAGATGCATCACTTTCGAAGTTGCCTCATTAAAATGAGAGAACATGTTCCGAAGTTAGCATAAGGGTATGGGTGAGAGACATCAAAACAGAAATCGACACACAAGTGCCAAAATAAACAAACAAACAGAATAAGATATATTAGGACCAATGTTTGCAAATAAGATAATACACAATGATTAAGTTAGCAAGATTATGTGAGGCATGGTGTAACTGAAGCTGACACCAGTGCCAAAATGGGACAAGTTATAACGGGTGAGGAATGAAGTTGGCATGTAAGAACGGACAATAGACGTCCATGGTGAAGTTGGTACATTGGATTGGGTGAGGCGCAGGCATGGAATGAAAGATGGTATGGCGGTTAGGTATTAAAAGGTGTAACGCAAACATTAACTATGAATATTTGTAGCGAGATTAAAACCGCCTTAAGTTACCTTGATCGGATACAAGATCCGTATCGTTGGGCAGAAGGCTATGATCTGTGCAGAGATAAATTACAGAGAAATAGTATGAGATGATAAGTTATTGCACAGTTGAGAAGTCTATTTAATGCCTCTGGCAACTTCATGAAGTCAAACACATACACATGCACTGCAGATACACACATGGACTTGGACACACAGTATATATGGCGACATATATATATGTCCAACAATGTATATGCACAGACATGCATACATGTACAGGAATGCACATACGTATATATACATACAATACGAATACATGTAGGGACACGCAGACACACAAGCATTCACACGCACACACAAAAATTCATTGAACATGAACAAATAGATATGCAAACGACAACAAACATACATAGTTATCAAGATTGGTACCGAGAGCAAAAATTCTACAAGTGAAGTAGACAAAGAAACCCTTGACTTATCGACAGTTCAACAAATATAACACATATGGTGACATAATGATGGGTTCATCAGGGGACCAATGTTGACATACAGGATATACAGATTCAGACAAAGGTGTGACAATTTTTAATTTAAGGCAAACTACTGTATATGAGGTAAAAGATCAATAGATGAAATAGTCATCCGTGAGTGCTTTGATGCAGTGTTGTTCATCAGGCCCTTAGCTAGGCTTGTGAAACGTTCCACTTTACCCATCCTTTCATGACAACACAAACAGTGTCTTCACCTTGCTGTTGGGGAAATATAACCACTCTAGGGTCCAACACAAGATCATGGTATCTGAAAGTATCCAATGTCCAAAAAAACAGTGACAAAAAGACCCATTATTTGAAGAAAAAAAACTGAGATTGTTGAAAATTCAATGTTCCCGTAATGGGACAAAGGTCTCTGGGTAAGGGCCTGTTGCTCCTTATGTTTTGAAATCATCATTCTTATACACACAAACTGACACACAGGCACACAAATATTAAATTGTAGCTTTATACCTATCATAAAAGAAGGAAGAACTCATTTTTGCCTATCACACATTCTGTTGTATGACTAACTAAAAAATCTTTAAATGTATTTCTGTGCAAAACGACATACCATAATATTGACTCTTTGCTCGTCGTTCCCGATTGTACGTGCTGCCACCTATGCTCTTGTCCTTGTACTTGCTGGCAGGTGTAGTTGCCGTCATAGAGGGCATGTTTCCATTGTCAGCTATGCTACTGTACATGACGGGCTGGTTCTGAAACATTAAAAAGTATTTTAAGGTACGTTCATATACAGCACAGTATCCAGTCTTTAAGACTGGCAGATGTATTCAATCGAACATCATCTTGACTTCTCTGGGAAGCATTCAGCCATGCTGCTATTACTGCACAGACTTTTTGTACATAAATATCAACCACTGTCTATAGCCAGGTACTCATTCATAAAGCTGAGTGAACTGAAGTTACGGAGAGTGAACCATCTATCTGCAGATATCGGTTACACGCATCAAATTAAAAAAAAAAAAAACATTTGCATAAAAGCCATGTTAAAATGATCGCTTTATTGCATATATTCGTCATCAAATTCTGCATATTTGCATAAAATAGCTCTCAAAATCTTTAAAATGTATGCATAGATGTCTTCTATTCATCATTAGTCGATGTTTTAAACACTATCAGATGTACAGGGTGTATTTGATGGGCTTCTCACGTACAATTATCAAAGAAAAGATCGATTGTGCGAGCCGTGAAGTTTGTTTGTCATCGAGTGGTGCGATAACATGGCTTCTGGTGCTTTGTTCGGCACCGTCATCTTACGCACATATTTTCACGACATCATTGACTGGTGCCATTTTACACGATCAAAAAACAAATGTTTTTCTGTCGTCAAATGGACGGCAAAATTGCATTAAAGACTTCTTTTACATTAATATGTGTGATTCGACATCTCTGATCACCTTACAGTCTGGAGTGGCTGCTTACACAGGGTGCGCCAACTCTTTGTGCAGGGCGGCATCACTGAATGGGCACCATTCTACGCAATGTTAAGAGTTAAAAGTGTGTCTTGCAATGTATGGTATGTACGCCCTGTATTACTATTATGCAACATGTATTTTTGGTTTTAATACATAAATAAAAATGATCTCTTAATTCGTATGCAAGTTGAGTGTTGTTGTTTTATGAAAACACTGTTTTATCATGCACTAGTTTAGATACAATTCCCGAATTTGTTAGTTTTTTCTTATTTCATTTTATTGCATAACCCGTTTAATCGCATAAATTAACTGAGCAAATGGTGTATGTGTATAAGCGGGATCAACTGTAGTTACAAAACCTGAAACCTAAAATCACAGTACTACCTTTAAATATATACCTCATCAATATTAAGTATTAATCATGACTTCATCATACCTTGGCATCTCCAAATTTCTCTGCAAATGTTTTCGCTGGGGCTGATCCTTCTCTGCTTTTTCGCCGCAAACTCGAGCGGATTTTTTGTAATTCTTCTTGCTTTGATTGTGTGAAAAACTGGAATCAACATAACATTGATTGTAAAAACATTAACACACAAACATTGAAATATTTTGCTGCAAATATACAAGGTTTAGCATTACATTGAGATTGAGCCATGACACACACACACACACACACACACACACACACACACGCACGCATGCACACCCACACAACACAACACACGCACCCACGCACACATGCACGCACACATATACACACACACACGCACACACACTTGATACATGTCAAGAGCAAGTAATAATGGACAAATAAAAAGGAAGTTAAGACTTTTTGCAGGTGAGACACTAAACATCAATGTGTTTTAACATCATCATCACTTCATTCATTCGGCAAACCTCAGCTGGCTCATATTCTACATCTCTGGGTAGGTCAGCACTACCCTGTCCCATCTGGCTACACCAATTTCCAAACTGTTTTGTCCACCAGCAAATTGCAGTCATTTCATTCTTAGTATCATCAACAAAGGTGACAGGTCAACAGACAGTACAGCTGGTCATTGGTCATAATGTCCTGCCATTTGACATCAAAAGCTGGCCACTGAAGCTGGGTGTAGCATTGATTGACTTTAAATTTGCAGATAAATATATATTCTTCTGATCTGTACACTAGGTTGCTTTGAAAATGGTCAGTTTGTTTTACCTGGTGTCTCTTCTTGTAAGCAAAATACCCCACAAAAGGGATAAACAGATAATTTACTGTGGATTTGTATAGAACCAATATATATCCTCTTAAGGTCATCTCACATCAATTAGCCAGTAACATGGGTCTGCAAAGCAATTGGCTTAATCGCTTATCTACAACATTTCAAGCTTGATCCTGTTCAAAGTGTTTAATAAATGATGATGTCAGGTGAACAAAGGAAGCACTCTACCAGCTGTGCTTAACAGGAAACACAATGACGCACAAAATGCAAACATTTATCATTCAGATTATATTTTCAGATATGATCAGCTATATACTGGCATATAATTATATTGCATGTTAGTCAATTATTCATTTCGCCAACAATACCTCATCCACTGGGGATTACTGTGTCAGCCTTGCAAGGGTAGGATTGAACAGCTGAGAGTGAGGGGAAAATGTTGAAGATTGGGAGAAGGATTGTCAAGATGGTAGATTGGACGGCGTGACCACGTAATAGACCAAGGAAGCAGAATACAGATACACCTATACCATCTCCGACTGACTGAATTACATCAGTGTCATTGTAAAACCTATCATCATTGCCTCGACAAATTAATAAGACTATAAATCCAAATCAAAAATAATTTTATGGTAATCATGTCTCTATAAAATCACTAAAAATGCATTACCCGGTATTCTGGATCTAGCAACAATATTCTTTGCGAGATTAAAAAATGGGCCAAGTGGCCCTGAAGTCCTTTGGATTAATACGTCTATATGTGACCCCGGCTGACCAAATGAGTGATAAGTCAGAAAAATTGTAACATTGTTTTCTTACAGCCTTGTAAAGGTTTGGTAGGGTGCTTTACACGGTTTCAAAAAATATGACTGCTACAAAAATTGGCAAAGTTATGGAGCATTGAACATGGTAGTGATCAAAAAGTGAAAACGGCTGTTGAAATTTTACATTATATATGCAAATGGATTGCATGGAAATATTACATGCACAACATTCAAATGTGGCACACAGTATGTAATATGTACGTTATGTTGCAACGATACACTGGAAGTACAAATGTGCTGGTACAAAGACTTATCAAGTTATGCCAAATTATGTCTTCATGTGTAAAACTAAGAGGACAGATTATTTGAGAGCAAAAGGTAGACTCACTGTTTGACACAGTTTAAAACCTACAGGCAACTGTCCAGTTTAACAGGGGTCTAGTGGCTTAATGCTGTCTGTTAACACAAGCTACTGCCAGTGACCAATTACACATTAGTCAGTTTCCTGCAATACCAGGCAGAGAATCTTAGCTTCACAGCTGGGTGTAATACACAACCAGAGCCACCACTGATTCATGGTCAAGTAGATTAGCTCAATGCACCAACTAAGACAATACACAACACTGTGAGTGACAGTGTCCAGAGTGAGGCCTAAGCAGTGTCCTCATTGCTGAATAGATCAATTAAACCTGCCAAGTGGGTGACATTCTGCATTAATCCTTAGTGATTGTTCAGAACACCAGACTGACTACATACCTAAACAAAGCGAATGTAATAGGTGAAGAACAGGCAGTGTTCAAATAGGGGTATTGGTTGAATTGTATTTGTCTCAACGCAAAAGGCTTTATTGTGCCTTCATCGATTATAAGAAAGCATTTGATTTAGTAGACTGGTCCTCCCTGTGGTCTAAGATAATTTCATGCGGTATTAATGGTATTGTGTTGAAAGTTGTATACATCTACAAAAATGCTAAATCATGTATAAATCAGGGCCAGGTTGTGTCAGCCTTCTTCTCATGTGATGTATAGGTATGGCAAGGAGAAAACTTGTGTCCTTTGTTATTTGCTATTTACCTGAATCATTTTGAACACTGTTAGTCACAATTATAACGGACTTGACATGGCAGCTGGTGAAATTTACAACAACCTTAGTGATGATGATGTAGAAAATGTATGTTCTACTATATATTGATGACACTAGAATGATTCAATCAAGTACAGATTTCTTGCTTGTGTATAGCGGAACTATGTCAACTCTTCTAATGGTTGACATTTGGTTGTTTCAGGTGTCAACTATATTGTGAATCTGTAATTATTAGTCTATATTGATACAATTGATTTACACAGTACCATGTCTACACAAGGCATGGCAAGCGTAAACAGAACAGCAGAATGCATTTGATATCAATAAAGTGTAGGATATTTCACTCTACAGTTGTCCAGAATATTAATTTTCTATGTTTGTCACCTACAGGTGACAGAATATTAATTTTCTATGTTTGTCACCTACAGGTTTCTACAGACAATACATCTTTAACCAATAGACACCACAGTCACACCATTTTATAATAATTAAATGAACATCAAAATAAACACAACTTGCAATTATAGAAAATCAAGTTTTGAAGATAAAAAGTGTTAGGCAAATGTTCAGTCTAACAGGGGTCAAGTGTGTCTACTCTGCCTGGGCACTGTGACCAATTAAAGATTAGTCAAGGTCTCAATGGAACAGTAGCACTAGGCTGCAGAGTTTAGTCATGGTGTTGACTATGTGGCACATTAAACAAAATCTACTGTTGGGGGTGGTCTCAAGGGCCCTTCTCAAAACCACATCACTAGATAATGTAAAACTTTTGCATTTTGGCGGCCCCTTAGGTGCCCTTAGAATGATTCAATCAAATACAGATTTCTTGTATATAGTGGCAGCACCCTAAGATACATCTATACAAAATTAGAAAAAAAGTTGCTGAACAGTTTTTGAAAAAATTGGCCAAATGTTACATTTTTACCAGTTTTGGGGTCCTTGGAGGCCCTAGGAAGCCCTTAAAATGATTCAATCAAATACAGATTTCTCGTGCATAGTGGCAGTGCCCCAAGATATGTCTATGCAAAATTAGAGAAAAAGTTGCTGAACGGTTTCTGAGATACGGCAGCTAACGGCGGACTGCGGACACAGAGTGATGGCAATAGTCCCTTGGACCTTCGGCCAAAGGACTAAAAATGGAAATATACGAATTAAATTTGTCATGGAACATTCCATAAATTACCCCATCAGCATTTACAAGAATTATCTGGTTACCATAGTTACTGTAATGCAATTTTATTAGTAAGTGACATAAATCTGACAATATTTTCATGTAAATACACAAAAATTTAGATAGGATGAGTAGTTTCATTAGATGGGACAGTTACTTAAAATACAATATTTCACATTTCACGAGGAGCCCAACAAGTATAACAAGCAAGGGATTGAAAACCAATAAACAACACCCCACCTTATTGTTGCGTTTCTCCACCAGGGGGCTCGTCTGCCTGATGGGAAGATGTGAAGTCCGCACAACCTGTTCCGTCATTGACTCCGATTGTGAGCCCTGTTGTTTCACAGCGGCTGAGAAGCTGACCGTGTATGTGCTAGTGTTCTTGCCACACTGTTGCGAGCCTACCATCGCTGGCTCCAGGGGCATGTCAATCTTCGGCCTCGGCGTGTCGACGTTTCCGTCACCGAGGCTTGTGTCAGTCCGTAACTGGCGGAGGGTGTCACGTTTCTTTAAATACTTTGACTCATTGATCAACGGCGTCTGTGTGTCCTCGAGAGTGAGAGCTAACTCGTTCACTGTGTGTTCGCTCACGTGTTGTGTCTGCTTACTGTCGGTTGACGCAATGTCACCATCATTCGTTGTGTGTCGGAAGTCAATGAATGTGCTGTTGTACTTGTCGACGCCACGCGGTGGCGGCGATGTGGGGTTCGTCTCCGCACGGTTCTCATCGTTCTGGTCACTGAAGCCGGTTTTGTTTGCCCGTGTCTCGATGTGTTTATCGTGGTGTGACTTGAGATATTTGCTGGTCGCCATCGTCGAGTAGGTCTTGTTGTTGGTCTCCTGTCGCGTTGTGAGTGGTGTGAACGGGGCTGGAGTCACTTCCTCGATCTTCTCGCTCTGTGTCCGCATGCTGCTCAGTGGCACCATCTGGCTCTCGGTTCTGGAACAACACAACAGTATAAATTACGTAATTGACTTATTATAACATTTATTGTTGATAGACATAAAATGACATAGATACGAGTTGACACAGATACGAGATGACAGATATGAGCTGACACAGACATGAGTTGACACAGACACGAGTTCACAAAGACACGAGTTGACACAGACACGAGTTGACATAGACAAGAATTGACAGACATGAGTTGACACAGACACGACTTGGCACAGACACGAGTTGACACTGACATGAGTTGACACTGACATGAGTTGACACAGACACGAGGTGACAAACACGAGTTGACACAGACATGAGGTGACAGACACGAGTTGACACAGACATGAGTTGATACATACCCGAGTTGACACAGACACGAGGTGACAGACACGAGTTGACACAGCCATGAGTTGATACAGACACGAGCTGACACTGACTGACATTGACACGAGTTGACACTGACACGAGTTGACACTGACACGATTAGACACAGACACGAGTTGATGCTAACACGAGTTGACACTGACATGAATTGACACAGACACATGTTGACACTGACACGAGTTGACACTGACACGATGAGACACAGACAGGAGATGACACTGGCACGAGTTGACCCGACGTGTCACCTGTTATTTAGCTTGCTGCTCTCACTCTTCTTCCTCTTGACAGGGATGCGAGTTCGCTGCAGCAACTGGTCTGTCTGGAAGGAGGCATGCTGCAGACACTGCTCTATCGTCACCCTCTCCAGGGGGTGCAGCTTCATGGTACCCTGAGGGGTGCAAAGTGGGCTTGAGCAATAGTTATATAACTGTTTTGTCAACATATAGGCATCAGTGATTTGCTCTAAGATACAGGAATGTTTCACTATGGAATGGTGCACTAACATACTACAACATTCCGCAGTAACATACTACAATGTCCGACACTAATATACTACAGCTTCTGGTACTAACAAACAAAATGTTTAGCTCTAACATATTACAATATTCAGCATTAACATACTCTACAACATTTGGTACTAATAATTAAATACACTACAGTATTATGTATTAACACACTAAAACAATGGGCACAAACATACTAAGATGTTTAGCATTAAGCTACTACAGTGCTTCAATATACAACATACTAATGTGTGCTGTACTAATATAAAACAGCCTGTGCACTAACTTACACCACTGGGGTACTTATATACAAATTCACCTGCATTGACATGTACAAGCACTCATTCTTTCCAAGTACCATCAGATCATGGAACAATTACACACAACAGCTAGGTAGCAACAATCACTCGACTCATTTAGAAAGCGTCTCCTCTCCATGCCTGCCTAAAGTAATTCCCATATATCCACATAGCCGTAGGCACACTGATTATAGGGTCTTCTAATCTGTCTAAACTTCACAAAATAAACAATAGACCCAAGCCAGCGCTACACCACCCGCTACTTGCGACGTCCCACCCGAGCTCAACAATGCTCTAGCCACATACGTGTGGCTGATACAGAGTTCTGAGCTGAACATAGGTAGAAGAATCCACAAGTCACACGGTATGTAAATAAAAGTAAAATGATTTAAAGCCAAATAGTGCCACCAATTGAGATACAATCCCAGTTTACCTTCATGAAGTCAACGAGGACACCACTCAATATCCCCTGGTACCGTCTCTCCAAAGTCTGAGGATTCGTCACGGCGGGAAACTAAGTTAACAACAATAATGAATACATTTAACAAGACTGAAACTAAATTAACAACAACAATGAATACATTTAACAAGACTGAAACCCAAAGCAATCAACTCCATGTAACAAGTGGGCAGAGAAACCTCGGTGTACTGTGAGTGCAAATGTAGTTTGCTGTCAGGTATCTTTTTGTTGCTATTTTTTTATACGTTATTTTTGAAACATATTCATACATAATCAGTAGATAATTTGGTCCATTTGAGAATGAGGAATGTGAACAAGAATGCATATACATATATTTAATTATGTCTACTTTTATTCAAAGTACTAATTTAAAAATCAATGGAAAATATTCTGGACATAGCTTTCATGTTATGGGGTATTTGTGAGATTGAAATACTAATAACTAATACAGGCCACCAATTAGCTTTGTATTAGTTAACCAATGAAAATCATTGTATGATGATCCCACCTGTCACGTGACAAACTGACCTTCAGTCCGTTGAACCGCGGGTTGCTGTAAAATAACTGCATTTGTTCTGGGGGTAGGGGGCCCATCACTTTCTGGATCGTATACAACTGGTCGATCTCGCTCTCCCCCGGATAGAGAGGTTGTCCATCACTCAGTTCACCAAGGATACAGCCAATCGACCAGACGTCTACTGCCTTCCCATAGGGGGCGCTGCATACACACATACGAAACACAAATGTCATTGACATCTAACATTGTAGCAGTCATTGTATCAAAACGCCACTGAAACTACAAAGGGCAAATGTGTTTAATGAAAAAATAATTTTATATAGTTGGGACTATATTTAGTGTTAGTAACATTTTAACTGCAACAAAAGGTGTTTAAATAATCAAAATGTTGTGAAAGTCATCTGACCATTACATACATATGAACAGGAAGTTCCATATTCATAATGGATTGGCATATATATATATATATACATTTATATATATTTATATATAAACAGTATAATAATATATAAAATGTATAAACAAGTGTACACTTCAAAGTCCACCATAATAATGGTTTGTTCACAGCAACACACATACTAAATATTTAAATATACAAGAAACACTGGAATTCGTGCTTTTAATGATGGCAGACAGACTAGAATGGTTTGGGAAGAAAATCAAGCAGCTGCTTAGACCATAACGAGTAAGCTTGTGCAATTAGTTAGAAATTACAAAAGAACACTGAATAAATTACATAGATATGAATAAATCATGGATTTTTATCAACAGATATTTATCATGCAGACTCAGATGTATTTATCTGACCTACATAACAATTAATGTAAAATTAATGATATGGTCCGGAAGACTCCGATTGAGGTAGTAAATGTTGCATTAATTAATCTGTTTGAAGTGTTACCACCATCAAGCGTGTACCAACCAATGTTTACGTACCCTAGCAGAAGTTCTGGGGATCTGTACCAGCGAGTCGCCACGTAGTCCGTGTAGATGGCATTGTTTCCATTCGTAAGGTTCCGCGCAAAACCTTCAAACCCAGATACTGACGTCACAGCGTGTCCACTGACATATCCAGAAGTGTGTATGGCAATAAGTGACCAGCCAACACAAAGTGGGTAACACAAAGGTATAATGTTGTATTGTACCTTTTTAGATTCCACAGACCAGGTGCTTTAAAATGACACTTCACTTGTTGAAACTTGTTGAAATATCTTGTTTTTTTATTTATTGCTAAAACAGATGCAAACATTTTGAGAAATGACTTCATTTTCAGTCATATTATCTATAATTTTTATTCTGTGGGTATCTAAATGAATGTGCTTTATTAGTTTGCAATTATTTGTCGATGAAAATAAACTAGACATTGAAAGATGAGGTATGTGATTCTGCCAAAATCACAAAATTGATGGGACATGACCAAGACAGCTATTTCTGGCTTGTGTGCAGAGTAGGCCTGTGACTTAATACCTGGTTCACTGTGGCATGTCATATATGGTGATTGTCCTCAAAACCCTGCGGACTGGGTAATATAAACATTGCCTGGGGGTGTTTACATGTGGAATACTACATTGTAAAATGGTTCTCAGAAAAATACAAAAACACTACATATTCCATGATGGTATTAAGAAAATCATGGGAATATCCGACTACACAAAACACAATTATTAATGCATGCTTCCCAATTTGGGTTTACGCAAACAGCCATTATTCACTGATGAGCTCAGACTGTTTTCAAATGTGCACTTTGTTGTCCCTTAGAAAAATACCACAGACCCTGGACAAACTGGCTTCGATCTGATAGTCGCAACATGTTGTGTGAACTGAATACATTTTGCATAACACCTCATTAGTATTCCCTGTGTTAGAGAGTATGCACTTAAATAACATCGTTCCTTGCTACAATTTATCTGTGCATTTCCTTTCACCTGTAGGCATTCCTCACTAGATGACACATGGCCTGGCATTGTTGCCATAATAATAATACCCAGTAATACATTTATATAGTGCCACATCCAGTACAGTTCACAACATTTTAGGCAGATATAAAAATATATATATATATAAAACATAAAACACCTACCAAAATCACACAGTTTGAGCACATCATCCTTGCTGATGAGAAGGTTTTCTGGCTTTATGTCTGCAAATAAACAAGTTGAATAAAATAATACACAAAATGCACGCTACTCGATTCAACAGGGTGCGAAAACCCAGGAACAAATTGAACAACTATGACACTTCTGTAAATTACTACCAGGTTACACATATATAGATAACACATTCCTTTAAACTGGGACAGACAATTACACCATCTGGCTGCATCAGCGTAATTCCTACATGAACCTTAAACAACTGAACACGTGTAATTGTGTATAAATAATAAATTTAATTAATATTAATTGAAATAAATAATAAATAAAATCTATGGTAGCTTCTGTTGCCGAAGCTAGCAGCTCTGCCAGATTGTTGAACCCTTAGCAACACAAATTATTATACACGCTGTATAATGGAAAGTGGAAAGTCAATACGAAGGATTGTTGGCCGAAGCATCTTAGCTCTGCACTGTGCAAACCATGAACAAAAACATGCATAATTTGGTTCCTTCTATGCACGACACTTTTGTCAGGACATGCACTCTAATTTAAGAGTTTGGCCAATTGGTTAGCAACAGATGTATAGAAAATAATTATTTATAAAACGCCTATGTAAATGCATGCAAGCGAAAAGCAAAGTGAACTGACGTCACTGTCTGTGTACTCGATATTAGGAAGTTGCTTGAATTGGCATTGATTTCAATATAAGAGATGCAAATGTGTGGTAAGATATTTATGCAGTTAGATTACTTTCAATACCCCAGAGGAAAGGTGAAATGTGTGTGGACAGAATGTTTACACAATAATCTCGTATCCACAACAACATGTGTCTCATCCTAGTCCAAAAATAGACAACAATAGTTCATACTAGGAAATTATTGCTACACTATACCACAAAGAATGCTTATAAAGGTACTGCTATTTAGCAAGTATTACCCGGGTAGATTTAGCATGCAAACAGTTGTCAATGTGACATTTTTATAATTTAACAATTTTAACTTACATTTTTTACATATATTATATATATGAATTGTTTGTGTTTATGGCAACACCGTCATCGAAAATTATATTGTGTTCTTAACTATGATTATTTATTTTATTCAAGTAATTTCAGTTACTTAAAAATTACTCCTTTAATGCCAAACAATGAACCACAAATCACCAACACTGACACAGCCATTTCCTCATAATCCTGTTTCAAGGAAGATGGAAATAGCATCAACATCTACAAATCAGTGTTTCCCCTGGTATATGACGAGCGAGATAGGCTGCCTCGCCATTTTTCTATGCCGTCTCGCCAAAATTGCCGCCTCTCAGCTATTTCGTGCACTCATTTCAGTGTTCTGCCTAGGTCGAATTTGCAAGGTGTTACGCCCTGCCCTTCTTCAGTGACGCCCTGGTACCCAGAAAAGGCAAAAAGAACGCCCTGCATTTTTTACACGACGCCCTACTATATTTGCATCGTAACCCTACTTGTGGCTACAGACAGTTACACGATGAACATTAATTTGAGAGTGTCTGCAAGCGCCCCGATCTTGAAACATATCCCTATCCCGATTGGGCCATGTGCGCGGTTCAATTTTTCAACAATCCAACAGAGCATGTCCCGTGTTTGGGAATGGGATACAAAGCCAAAACCGGGGCGCTTGCAGACATCACGCCATGTATATTCGATAGTAAAGGTTAAAACATACGTCAGAATGCACCATTTTAAAGCTAGTTTTTAAAATGGTGCATTTGCAATGGGCAAAACCACCTCGCCCATCATTATACCTCGGGGAAACACTGCAAATAACTAGGTTTCTAGGAAATGTTAAAACAAAACAACAAAGTCTGAAAGTAGTGAAGATAGTTAGAGTACAGATTCAATCATCCTGGAATTTCCCAAGAGTAAACACGGTCGTTATGCAGTGGAGTATTTCCAGGATAAACTTGGCACATTGTCTATTCCCGACATACACATTAACTTTATGTAGCCATGGTGTCTATCGAACAGACTAGCTAATGATAATAAACCACCTCCCACATTGCATAAAATATCACCCATGATAAAATGTTCCTCACATCGGTCATCTCCAAACACCAATTGGCTGATTAAAAATAAATACAGCTCACTTTATGGCCTACTGTCCAAACACCATGAGAATAATTAACTGTCATCAACAGACATCTGATTGAGTTTGCAACGGGTCTGATAATTTTTAGACCACATGGTGTGCATGCATGTGTGTACGTGCATGTCTGTGCATTTGCATGCATGCACAGTGGTGGAAGTGTGTGTGTGTGTGCATGCATACGTGTGTGCGTGTGTGCATCTGTGGTAGTGGTGCATATGTATGAGCACGTGTGAATCTGTGTGTGTGTGTGTGTGTACGTGTGTGTGCATGCGTGTATGCATGTTTGTACATCCACCCAGCCATATACGCAAGATTAACAATGTCTTTTTGTCTATTGTATAAACAAATGTTATAATTTATTATATTCAGCCAAACTACTTCATACCAATTTACCATAACTAGATATACTATTTGTTGAAAAAGACATTTCATAAAAAGTGTGTCCATTAAGCGACCTGTAACATTGGATGAATAATTCAATGTAAAATAGCACAGTGGATGTGCTGGAAACAACTATATAAATAATTGAACAATAATCAAACCCAATTCCTTGTTTTTATTCGGCCTCAATTTATTGCAGCTCCGTACAGTTTTAACCCTTTAGAACTTGAGTGCCCGAAAACGTCCGGACGCCTACTTTCTCAAGTGCTCAAAAGCTTCTCTTAGTTTTCAATAAGCATGGAGGTGACATCATCTGGATATTTATGTAACTTGTGTCCATAGATTCTTCAGTGTATCTGCTGGGTGTTAGGAGTACTTGTTATACGGCTTTGCATTGGACATTTATGAATTAGTGCTGTTTGAAAATATAAACTGACAGAGTTTTAAAATCTTAATCAAATCAAAAATACTTTATTGTGTGTCCTAAAACAATACATTTTAAAACAAAAAATTGTCTTTAGGCTCATCCGTTGGGCACTAGTACGTCAATATCGGCACCTTCAAAACATACAGTGATAAGAAACTGTGTAATTAATACCTGATACATGCAGACTAAAGTAATATATTAAATTATATTCACATAATATAAACATGCATGTACACTCTCTCCTCCATCACTCACACCCAAAACTGCAGCTCTACTGACACATTATTTGGGTGCAGCATTCAGGACAGCAACAGCTGAAGGTACACATGACTTCTTATATACATTCTTTCATGCAAGAGGAACTTTAATACGCCTGCCAGGTGGAAGTTTCTGAAATGCTAAGTTATGTGGATGGGCATGGTTATTGAAAATGTGAAATGCCTTCCTGGCAAGGGCAGAGTCGTAGAGAGTGGACAACTGTCGCTGTTGCTGACCAATGAGTTTACTAGCTATGTTAACAACCCGGCCCAGTTTTGTCTTTTGTTAAAGAGTAAGATGCCCAAACCAAGTTATGATGTTGAATGATAAGATACTCTCAACAAGGCTTCTGTACACTAGTTCAAGGCATGACCCCAAAGCTTCTAAGTTTCCTAAGTAAAACGAGACGTTGCTGTGATTTGTTGTGCACCATGCCAGCATGTTCACTGAAAGTGAGTGTTTCTTATCAACCGTAATACCCAAGTATTTGAAACTATCCACCCTCTCCACCTCCCTCTGGTCTATCACTACTGACCTTCCCTCCTCTCTTCCCCTGCTGTCCACCCTCTCCACCTCCCTCTGGTCTATCACTACTGACCTTCCCTCCTCTCTTCCCCTGCTGTCCACCCTCTCCACCTCCCTCTGGTCGATCACTACTGACCTTCCCTCCTCTCTTCCCCCTGCTGTCCCCCCTCTCTCCATCTCCCTCTGGTCTATCACTACTGACCTTCCCGCCTCTCTTCCCCTGCTGTCCACCCTCTCCATCTCCCTCTGGTCTATCACTACTGACCTTCCCGCCTCTCTTCCCCTGCTGTCCACCCTCTCCATCTCCCTCTGGTCTATCACTACTGACCTTCCCGCCTCTCTTCCCCTGCTGTCCACCCTCTCTCCATCTCCCTCCGGTCTATCACTACTGACCTTCCCTCCTCTCTTCCCCTGCTGTCCACCCTCTCCATCTCCCTCTGGTCTATCACTACTGACCTTCCCTCCTCTCTTCCTCTGCTGTCCACCCTCTCCATCTCCCTCTGGTCTATCACTACAGACCTTCCCGCCTCTCTTCCCCTGCTGTCCACCCTCTCCATCTCCCTCTGGTCTATCACTACTGACCTTCCCTCCTCTCTTCCCCTGCTGTCCACCCTCTCCATCTCCCTCTGGTCTATCACTACTGACCTTCCTGCATCTCTTCCCCTGCTGTTGCCAAGTTTTTAGATATGCATAACATTCTACGCCAACACACCCTGTGGCAGCAGGGGTAGAAACTAACATTTTTCACCACTACTCCATAGGACTAGTGGCCAGTGAAGTTCACTAGTCTGCAGTCACATCTACTAGTCCCGTCAAAGTCAATGATACGGAGTCAAGATAACCAAAATATAAAAAAAAATTATTTACGAAAAGCACATGCATTAGAGACAGCGATACATCACATGTGACGAGGTGTCACATCTCACTCATCCTCAGGACCATCCAAGTACTCATCCTCATTGTCTTCCCATGCCACAAACTCGGGCCACCTGGCCCTAGGGCCACTGGCATTCCACAGGTGGATGGCGGCAGTTGGATTGAACTTTCCATGGTTCATGGAATCCTCGCTTTCTGCTCTCGTCGTATTTCGTGTCACGTTCGCACTTCTCGCTTTCATCTTTCGTTTCTTTGCAGGATTCTTCACGCCATCGATAAACTTCCACATGTTGTTAAATGGTCAAAAATGGTGGCGTGTTTCTATTATATACGTTTTTTTAATACTAAGCAGCTATTCAGTAGTCCACCGGACTATCGAGTCGTAATATTTGCACGATCTGGTAGTCTCGGACTAGCAGACCCCTTAATTTCGAACCCTGTGACAGGCTATTGTATTGCGCACGTTTTATTTAATATTCGGTTTGTGTATTTAGAACCATCTCGCGTGATATTCATTCAGTTATTAAGGTTACCCTTGGAGCTGGGCAAAGGTGACCTGAAGAGCGAAGTGACCATATTAGGGGAACTAATTTCCTATACTCTATTCTTACAAAAATCATTTGGGAATGTCTCAAGGTGACCATAATTTCAAGGTGGCTTCATTACTGAGGTGAATATAAAGTGAGGTTCTGCTGTATATTTTAAATAAGCACAACTTGCAATGTTAGGAAACGTTGTTGTTCTCCTTGTCGTTCCCTGTCTTCAGGAGTGAGGCTGACTTGGATTCGTCAACATTTTCTTTCTCTTCCTCCTCATTGCACTTGCACTACTTTCTCTACCACCCTTCAACAGTCTCCTCGGTCTTTTGCTATTTCCCTCCATTCCCCTTTCCCTCCCTCCAGGTCTCTCTTCATGCAATCCTCCCACCTCAGTCTCGGTCGCCCTCGTCTTCTTTTTCCCTCCACTCTCCGGGCATCTGCTTTCTTTGCCACCCGTTCTTCTCCCGTTCGCTCCACGTGTCCTGCCCAGTTCAACCGACGTCTCACCAACTTCTTCTTGAAACTTTCCTTCACACCAACATCCTCCCTCAGCTCTTCCACTCTTCGCTTATCTATTCTCATTACCCCCGTAATTCTCCTGACCCAGTTGTTTTCGCCCACTTGTACCCTCTCCTCTTGTTTCTCTGTCACTGCTATAGTCTCTAGGCCATACAGGTAGGCTGGTGTCACACTTGTACCCTCTCCTCTTGTTTCTCTGTCACTGCTATAGTCTCTAGGCCATACAGGTAGGCTGGTGTCACACTTGTACCCTCTCCTCTTGTTTCTCTGTCACTGCTATAGTCTCTAGGCCATACAGGTAGGCTGGTGTCACACTTGTACCCTCTCCTCTTGTTTATCTGTCACTGCTATAGTCTCTAGGCCATACAGGTAGGCTGGTGTCACACTTGTACCCTCTCCTCTTGTTTCTCTGTCACTGCTATAGTCTCTAGGCCATACAGGTAGGCTGGTGTCACACTTGTACCCTCTCCTCTTGTTTCTCTGTCATTGCTATAGTCTCTAGGCCATACAGGTAGGCTGGTGTCACACTTGTACCCTCTCCTCTTGTTTCTCTGTCACTGCTATAGTCTCTAGGCCATACAGGTAGGCTGGTGTCACACTTGTACCCTCTCCTCTTGTTTCTCTGTCACTGCTATAGTCTCTAGGCCATACATGTAGGCTGGTGTCACACTTGTACCCTCTCCTCTTGTTTCTCTGTCACTGCTATAGTCTCTAGGCCATACAGGTAGGCTGGTGTCACACTTGTACCCTCTCCTCTTGTTTCTCTGTCACTGCTATAGTCTCTAGGCCATACAGGTAGGCTGGTGTCACACTTGTACCCTCTCCTCTTGTTTATCTGTCACTGCTATAGTCTCTAGGCCATACAGGTAGGCTGGTGTCACACTTGTACCCTCTCCTCTTGTTTCTCTGTCACTGCTATAGTCTCTAGGCCATACAGGTAGGCTGGTGTCACACTTGTACCCTCTCCTCTTGTTTCTCGTTCACTGCTATAGTCTCTAGGCCATACAGGTAGGCTGGTGTCACACTTGTACCCTCTCCTCTTGTTTCTCTGTCACTGCTATAGTCTCTAGGCCATACAGGTAGGCTGGTGTCACACTTGTACCCTCTCCTCTTGTTTCTCTGTCACTGCTATAGTCTCTAGGCCATAGAGGTAGGCTGGTGTCACACTTGTACCCTCTCCTCTTGTTTCTCTGTCACTGCTATAGTCTCTAGGCCATACAGGTAGGCTGGTGTCACACTTGTACCCTCTCCTCTTGTTTCTCTGTCACTGCTATAGTCTCTAGGCCATACAGGTAGGCTGGTGTCACACAAGTGCATAGTACCTTTCCTTTGAGAAACAAAGCCCAATAAAACTAAATGTAGGAAATGAGGTATCCATTATGACCCATGCCATGGTGATTTTGTGCACTCATGATATGACATGGGGCATAAAGGGTTAAATGGTGAGATGTTTTACCTCTGTGAATGATGTCGTTGGAGTGGCACCAGTGGATAGCCTTACACAGCTGGTAGACATAGCTCCGGGCCTTCTCCACCGGAACTCCATTGGGCATCTCTTCCAGTAGCTCCAGCATGTTCTGACAACAACAAACAAACACACGTCACAGTCACACATACAGCTCCAGCATGATCTGACAACAACAAACACATGTCACAGTCGTGTATACAGCTCCAGCATGATCTGACAACAACAAACACATGTCACAGTCGTGTATACAGCTCCAGCATGATCTGACAAAAAAAAACACATGTCACAGTCGTGTATACAGCTCCAGCATGATCTGACAAAAAAAAACACATGTCACAGTCGTGTATACAGCTCCAGCATGATCTGACAACAAAAAACAAATGTCACAGTCGTGTATACAGCTCCAGCATGCTCTGACAACAACAAACACATGTCACAGTCGTGTATACAGCTCCAGCATGATCTGACAACAACAAACACATGTCACAGTCGTGTATACAGCTCCAGCATGTTCTGACAACAACAAACAAATGTCACAGTCGTATATACAGCTCCAGCATGATCTGACAACAAACACATGTCACAGTCATATATACAGCTCCAGCATGTTCTGACAACAACAAACACATGTCACAATCTACATACAGCTCCAGCATGTTCTGTCAACAACAAACACATGTCACAGTCTACATACAGCTCCAGCATGTTTTGATAACAACAAACACATGTCACAGTCTACATACAGCTCCAGCATGTTCTGACAACAACAAACACATGTCACAGTCTACGTACAGCTCCAGCATGTTCTGACAACAACAAACACATGTCACAGTCTACGTACAGCTCCAGCATGTTCTGACAACAACAAACACATGTCACAGTCTACGTACAGCTCCAGCATGTTCTGACAACAACAAACACATGTCACAGTCTACGTACAGCTCCAGCATGTTCTGACAACAACAAACACATGTCACAATCTACATACAGCTCCAGCATGTTCTGACAACAACAAACACATGTCACAGTTGCATGTACAGCTCAAACATGTTCTGACAACAACAAACACATGTTACAGTCGCATGTACAGCTCCAGCATGTTCTGACAACAACTAACACATATCAAAGTCATATAGACAGCAACAGCATATTCTCACAACAACAATCACATGTCACAGTTTACGTACAGCTCTAGCATGTTCTGACAAAAAAAATCACATGTCACAGTCTACGTACAGCTCTAGCATGTTCTGACAACAAAAATCACATGTCACAGTCTACGAACAGCTCTAGCATGTTCTGACAACAAAAATCACATGTCACAGTCTACGTACAGCTCTAGCATGTTCTGACAACAAAAATCACATGTCACAGTCTACGTACAGCTCTAGCATGTTCTGACAACAACAAACACATGTCACAGTCTACATATAGCTCCAGCATGTTCTGACAACAACAAACACATGTCACAGTCTACATATAACTCCAGCATGTTCTGACAACAACAAACACATGTCACAGTCTACATATAGCTCCAGCATGTTCTGACAACAACAAACACATGTCACAGTCTACATATAGCTCCAGCATGTTCTGACAACAACAAACACATGTCACAGTCTACATATAGCTCCAGCATGTTCTGACAACAACAAACACATGTCACAGTCTACATATAGCTCCAGCATGTTATCACAACAACAAACACATGTCACAGTCTACATATAGCTCCAGCATGTTATCACAACAACAAACACATGTCACAGTCTACGTACAGCTCCAGCATGTTCTCACAACAACAAACACATGTCACAGTCTACGTACAGCTCCAGCATGTTCTCACAACAACAAACACATGTCACAGTCTACATATAGCTCCAGCATGTTCTGACAACAACAAACACATGTCACAGTCTACGTACAGCTCCAGCATGTTCTGACAACAACAAACACATGTCACAGTCTACGTACAGCTCCAGCATGTTCTCACAACAACAAACACATGTCACAGTCTACATATAGCTCCAGCATGTTCTGACAACAACAAACACATGTCACAGTCTACATATAGCTCCAGCATGTTCTGACAACAACAAACACATGTCACAGTCTACATATAGCTCCAGCATGTTCTGACAACAACAAACACATGTCACAGTCTACATATAGCTCCAGCATGTTTCTGACAACAACAAACACACATGTCACAGTCTACATATGGCTCCAGCATGTTCTGACAACAACAAACACATGTCACAGTCTACATATGGCTCCAGCATGTTCTGACAACAACAAACCGCATGTCACGAATCTACATATAGCAAGCTCCAGCTGTGTTCTGGCAACAACAAGCACATGTCACGGTCTACATATGGCTCAGCATGTTCTCACGAAAGCAACAAACACATGTCACAGTCTACATATGGCTCAGCGTGTTCTGGTAACAACAAACACAGCGTACGGTCGTGGCTCCAGCATGTTATCACAACTTAACAAACACATGTCACAGTCTACGTGCAATCAGCATGTTCTGACAACAACAAACACATGTCACAGTCTGCATTATGGCTCTTGGCATGTTCTCTGGCTGCTGTTTTATGTCACAGTCTCACATTACGGCTCCAGCATGTTCTCACAACAACAAACACATGTCACAGTCTACGTATAGCTCCAGCATGTTCTCACAACAACAAACACATGTCACAGTCTACGTATAGCTCCAGCATGTTCTCACAACAACAAACACATGTCACAGTCTACGTACAGCTCCAGCATGTTCTCACAACAACAAACACATGTCACAGTCTACGTATAGCTCCAGCATGTTCTCACAACAACAAACACATATCACAGTCTACGTAGCTCCAGCATGTTCTCACAACAACAAACACATGTCACAGTCTACGTATAGCTCCAGCATGTTCTCACAACAACAAACACATGTCACAGTCTACGTACAGCTCCAGCATGTTCTCACAACAACAAACACATGTCACAGTCTACGTATAGCTCCAGCATGTTCTCACAACAACAAACACATGTCACAGTCTACGTATAGCTCCAGCATGTTCTCACAACAACAAACACATATCACAGTCTACGTACAGCTCCAGCATGTTCTCACAACAACAAACACATGTCACAGTCTACGTATAGCTCCAGCATGTTCTCACAACAACAAACACATGTCACAGTCTACGTACAGCTCCAGCATGTTCTCACAACAACAAACACATGTCACAGTCTACGTATAGCTCCAGCATGTTCTCACAACAACAAACACATATCACAGTCTACGTACAGCTCCAGCATGTTCTCACAACAACAAACACATGTCACAGTCTACGTATAGCTCCAGCATGTTCTCACAACAACAAACACATGTCACAGTCTACGTACAGCTCCAGCATGTTCTCACAACAACAAACACATGTCACAGTCTACGTATAGCTCCAGCATGTTCTCACAAGGTGGCTGTATTACAGAGGTGACTGCAATGTGAGGTTTGACTGTATGGAGGCATCCCAACAACCTGGTATAATAATAATAATGCAGTTCATTCCGACACTCTTATCCAGAGTACAACTGTGTTAAAAGGTGTTGACAATGTGTCTAAAAGGCTAGTAGTAGAATGTAGAATCACATAACTTTATAATGTGTACTAACAAAAAGGGAAACACAATAAAGATGTCAAAACCTAGAAAAAAATTGAGTACTCTCGAAGGGCTAAATGTATCGTTAATATTGTGATTACCCGCTCGACATATTCGAAGACCAAGTAGAGTTTTCCACGTCGACGGAAGGCTTCCCGCAAGTCGACAATGTTCTCCTGCTTGAGGGCACGCAACACTTTCAGTTCTCTCAGAGTGGTCCGCTTCACGTCCGCATTGTCTGAAACACAAACCATGTCATGCTCACATCACAATGTACTCAACGTTCCATGTCATGTCTAGTGGTAGATCGTCGATCTGTCGAATGAGAGGACAATGGCTTGAATCCACTTACCGAACGTTTTGTTGGTTACTTTATATACTATTATACATATTTATTTAATTGTTTCTTATAATGTTCATATCTTATTTATTTATTATTTATTAATTTTTACCACAGAATTTTACTATTTATAATAATATATATTAAATTTGTTTTAATTATTTATATTTTATTATTTATTTTTTGAAACTTATTTTTTTTTACTGATTTGTATGGACCAATGAATGGATTTTACCTGAAATAAATATTTTCATAATCATATTTCCATCAAAACATGGGTAATTTCATTCAGCTCACTTTGCCTGTGTTTTTTGGAAGAGACGCAAAGTTGTTGTCTCTTCTGCTTGGTGTTTAAGCAACAGGAAGTAAAAGATCACAGACAGGGAAATGGGAAAAAACCTGTCAATGTCACGGACTCATAAAGCCAACAGTATCGATCTAACAAAGCAAATAAGGGTGCTGTATTAGCTGCTACCAAAACTTGCTCTGGTAATGGAGCATGTGCCTTGGGTACCTGCTAGAGTCATATAGAATTCACACTCCCATGGAATATGTACCTCGGTGTATGCATTCTAGATAACAGAATGTGTACCTCCCCTATGGATTACATACTCCCCATAATTTTAGTATACTTGCATTTATTATCAATTGTTCACAATGCTACACATGTTTTCCGTGAGTGTTCTGAGCTACTGTCCGGAGGATGAGCATTTATCCTTGTATCTATTTAGGTATAATGTAAATATAGTGATGGTGTATGTTAGAAAATATAAAACATTAAAACAAGTATTATTTAATTACTACATGACTAAGAACAGATGGTCATGCTGACCATTTATTTATTGTTGTCCCGACAGTAACACACCACACTGCCTTGGATACCCATCTATTACTCTGCCAACATCTATAATAAATTAACTGTTATTGATGCGATGAACTGCTGATGCTGGCAGTGTTTAATAGTCCACTTGACTTAGGCTGTTCACTGGGTATTTATCCATGCAAAAAGCTGATCACTGAACACTACTGGCATTCATGTAACCTATGTGAACATTGCACACCATCAAATGTGTAGTGTCAACTTTTGAGAGGCCCCCTCTCCTGGTACAAGTGTGTGGGTTTGTTAACTGTGGTTTGTTAACTGTGGTTACCGGTGAGACTGGCTGTGTACAAGCTCACATTTCAAAACAATGTTTTCTAACCAGAAGGGTCTTTTAAAAACCCGGCAAAAATCCAACAACAAAATGTGAATCAGTTTGACAGACTGTCTGCACTTTCAGATTCACCAAATAAACAAACCGGGAGCAGGTAAATTTTTTACTGACGGGTACAAACCCGTCAACTATTTAAAGACCCGAACTAGCCCTTTATATACAACTGGCTGTGTGACAGGCACCTTTCTCGGACACTGGCACAGCCTTTACAGGGCACTTCCTGGAAATACTCTACACACCAGTGGTATGTGTATAGTTTGTAGCAATATTCAAATGAATACTATTTTAATGCAACAGCATAGATACATTGTTAATTACTGCTGTTAGTCAAAACCTGGCACTATAAAGACTTGTGTCAGCACTGTTGTGGGAAAGTTTCCGGCATTTGAAATGCCAATAAACAAATCGCCGACCGTATTTTACACCTTGTTAATGTTGCGTTAAGTTCGCCTCCTAAAACTGTTTTGTAACATGCGATTCAGTCAAATTATGATGGCATCGTTTTTGCCGAGTTTACAGTCGGTTTCCTTAGTTAGCATTCGCGTGCTGGCCCTTTATTCTCCGTACGCAAATACGAGTAATCGGTAGAGTTCAGATTTTTGGCACCCAATATACTGAACGCACATGCTTCGTTATTTCCCTAGAGGGGTCCGGTTAATTGAAAGCATGCGACACTATCAATTGAAACAGCAATATAGCATTTTTGTCTTCGCCATACCGTCGCCAAAATGACATTACGCGTCTTTCGAATCAAAACCAACAAACATTATGTTGACTGCCATCGTTCACTGGGAAGACGATGGTGTGGACTGAGAGGAGACTGCGCCAGTGTCGTCAGTGATGCCTATGCCCGTGTCGTCGTGTTCGTCATCATCTGTGCCTGTATCGTCACGTTCGGCGGCGTCATCTCTGCCCATGTTGTCGCGTTCGGCATCGTCATTTCTACCCGTGCCGTCACTTTCAGCGTCATCATCTCTGCCAGTGTCACCGCATTCAGCGTTGTCATCTCTGCCCGTGTTGTCGCGTTCGGCGTTGTCATTTCTGCCCGTGCCGTCACTTTAAACGTTGTCATCTCTGTCAGTGTCGCCGCATTCAGTGTTGTCATCTCTGCCCATGTTGTTGCGTTCGTCGTCATCTCTGCTTGCCCGGCTGCTTGGCTGTTTCTTATGTTGTTGATTTTGTTTGTCACATTGCAGGCTCTTGTTGGCAACACATTGATTTGTTCAATAAATGTTATGTTATCACTGTATATACATATATATATATATATACATATATACATATATGTATATATATATAAACTGAGAGCGGAATTAAGAATTGTGTCAACCCAGTCATTTGGCCGGGTACAATTTCTGGTACATGACAGGCAAAAATATTATCCTGCATTAGTCCCTGTTTATTCTGCCATTTAGGTAAACAGACACTGGACACATATAAAATATCAGACCACCAGGCAGATTGCATGAATAGGTGAACTTTGGTCATTCACAGTACGGCCTAAAGGATGGTAAGCAATATCTAAATAATGCATGCTGCAACCGTTGAGCATATCATTATATGGGCATGCTTTATGTTTATCTATAATAATCTCGTGTGTGAGAATTACTAAGTCACACTGTGTACTGTTTGCATAGAAATCAAGCCTGGGTCACGGACGCTAACACAACTATAACAGTGTCAAACAAAATAGTAGGACAGTGTAATAAAGTGAACTTGGTGACACCAGCAGAACCTACCGGTAATTTGTTTTTATTTCCCGTGCAACTTTTATACAAGACCGTGTAAGGAACCATTTCTTTAAAACTACAGTCGTCTGACTGGCACAATTAGAACAACTATTAGCAAAATTGCACAAATATGAAATGTTTCACAATTTTTTAACAGAATTGCAGATTTAGCAATCAGGAAGAAAGAGATTAGTAAAGATACTATCACATTCAGAAACTGATACTATCAGTATCATGTCGGTGTTTGGCATTTCCCTAAATTATTCATTGATATATAAACATGTACATAATGTTATTAATACTATGAGTTAATAATTGTAAACCTGATGCACTGTCAAATGTACCAATGTGGAATTATGGACGATACATAAATTTCCTGTATGTGCAAACAAACCACAAAACCAATACTTTGATGCATCCCTTTTTAATGCAAGTACTGACGCAGGATTGCTTTTCCTCTACCTACAGGTATGGGGTGATATTTTGTACAAAACAAATACTTATATGGCATATAACCACAACTTATTCATAAAATAATAATAATATTGAGCAACTTGGCGACAAACTTCTAGTCGATGTTGTTAACTACTGTAATGTCCATTGCACTGGGGCACTGTATGTATTGGGACACCCTAAATATCAAGAAAAATTATAATTTTTGTTCCGTAAGTTTTGGAACACTTTTGTTAATGTAATTATTTTTGTCCCTATTTATTGGGACACCAATTATTTGTATTTCTGATGAGCCCATATCCACTTTGTTCCTCGATGGAGACGCATAAATAACAATGTATCAATAAAACATTTTACAATCGCAGCAGCTCTTATGTAAACAGTACAAACTTTGGTGATGTAAATTACTGTAGCACCAGCACCGATGTTTCACCCTTCTCTCAACTACCAGCTGTGGCCTTTATACATTTAAGAAGTGTCACAATACGCATCTAAAATCCTAGTTGCCGTCCCCCAATGTTTGGCTGTAATGTATAAAACTGAGTGATCTCTCGACTGTGCATTGTCCCAAGACTTGCACATCGTTTCACGTATAGGTGACGTTTTAATCTGCATATATGGTCATCCACCAAGAAACTAGTAACTAACAGTGTAATGGATGACACCCTGTTAATACCAGAGGTATTGTGGTGATTACATGACTTCTTGTTGCATTAGCAGGGAAACAGATGAAGTAGCCATGGTCAAGTTAAAGAGCCAGGTTAACAACAGGGTAATAAAACAGGGACGACATGACGGGGACGACATGACGTCAGGACGGGGACAACATGACGTCAGGATTCATTTGTGTCCTAAGTTTTAGGACAGTGAATCTGAGAATTATTTTTGTACACAATATGTTTTGGACCAGCTGACAATTTAATTATTTTTAAGTGTCCCAATACATATGGCCATTACGGTAATCTGAATAAGTGGAAATTTTATGTAAACAGCCTAGAAACTTTGCACAATCTAGCATTTTGTCTGCATGGATCAGATCTCATCCTCCTGGTCTAGGAGGACTCTGTCATGTTGATGACACCTGCAGAGTATCTTGTGAACATGTGAGTCTAAATGTATTGGCCCTGTCAGGGACTTGTTAGAAGATTGTTCTCGAGAGTAGTTTGGTAAGAATACACAGGGCTGAAACACGCTCTGCTTGCTCAGTTCAACAATGTCACATCTAATATCCTAAGTGACAGATGTATATTTTATTACATACTATCTATTTTATTAGATACTATCTATTTTATGAAACACTACCTATTTTCCAAGAGCACTCCTTCTTGTTATATAATTGTATAATGACCTATAAATGTTCACATTCTATCTCTTTAATGAGGTCTACACTAGTTAATGGGGGTCTATCTACGAGATGGAAGCAATACTGAATCACTTTATCTGAGTACATCAAAATTATCCTACAGGTGAAATATATAACAATGACACACTAACAGCAATCAACTTATAAATTACACAGACAGCATAATACTTTTTCAGAGATCAACTTTCATCTAGACATAAATAGGAATCCTCTGAAGGCTATCCTCTTCTACACGTAAATGTCATTTTAGGAGTCAATAACAATGATAAAAATTAAAACAATTAAAATAACTACCGGTACGTACCAATTAAACCAACTATATCTACTATTTGCGATATATATTTTCTAGTTATGTAAGTAGCGTCATTAGCAACACCACGCAAAGGACAACCAACGACTGTATTGAATTCACCCGGTCACCTCTCACATCAATGAACGCAGTATGCAAAATCACTCCACACAGCTTTTAGAGAATAGAAATTGCATTAAAGGAAATGACTTCTGTCAATATCAATTTAGCAGGAAAATCTATGCTGCCGATGCATATAATACAACCATTATGCACTTGTGTCGCTGGCATCATTCAAAGGTGTGAGATTAAATCACCTGGAGCCACTCATGACAAGTCATGCAACAACAAATTTGGTTTCGATCAAAGTTCAGTGATTAATGACATTTTACTGTGTCATTTGCTGGTTCTAAATTACTGTAATTGGAATCATAAAAAGTCTTGCTACAGATCTAGTTTACATGCATCTGGTTTCTACAAGGAGACAAAAACAGTCAGAAAAAATGCTTTAAAACACGATCAAATGCCTAGCCAGGAGCATGGAAAGGGAGGGCCATATTTAGTTACCCACTAGTTTTCCAAGCTCAAATGTAATTTAATCATCATGGCCAATTGTTCCCCCTTAATAGCTGGACAATTCTTTTTAACATGTAAATGTATTTAATATGTCAAAATAGCTGTTATCATATTCAAAAACTGTTCTATTGTGATAAGTTCTGAGATAATTCATGATTTACAATCAAGAAACATAATCATAGTACTTAATATTTATCATCATCGACGCACATTGTGAGAAAAATCTACATGATCACTTGTGAACACTTGTTTGCAGACAATTCTACTTCACACACAAAACACTATTGTTTACATTAAACATTACAAATTATTTACTAATATTTTCAACATGTTACCTTGGGTTTATTCCATTTACAACCAACTATAACTTTTAACAGATGGTTAAAAACATGAAAAAAATACTGATTAATTAAGCTTTATCACTGGACTATAATAGATTACATGCTAACTATACTACTTTTTTGTATTACTGAGCTAACCGGAGGATTACAAACCTTACTTTTAAAATATGATATCAAACTTTTACAACATTTTTCTTAACATTATCAGAATAATGTTGCTGTGAAATTGATGCTAGTGACTCAGCTTAAATGTTATCGGGTATACATGTATAATATTTAGGACAATGTGCATTGCATAATAAATAAAGACAGTACACAAATTAATCGATACTAATCACATTGGACGTTTGCCATTTTTCAAACTGGTCTAGTTGTTAACAGCATCAACATGTGTAAAATATGTCAGCTGTCCAAATATACACTAATGATATGGCAATTATGACGTTCAATTAATTTGATGCAAAATTAATTTGGAAACCGCAGTGCCAAAATTGTGCAGCTGCCTCTGCAAACTCATAACCGAATTAGCTGAGCAGGTCACTTCAAGGGCAACCAATACACTTCTGACAACTTGCCATGCTTTTCATTAACCAGACTTCCAGGTATCAACATGTAGCATGACTTCCCCACCTTGAGTGCTAACATGTGCTGCTAGACCCTTGAAATGTCATTTAATGATTTATGTACCTGCATTTGGAAACTACATGGATTCATCTGATTAATTCCAGTGAATGGATTATGTTTGTGACTTGCAATAAAGATATAACACACGATTGGTTTTTTTGAGAAGTGCAGTGGCACAGTTGATAGAGCATCAGACTCTGCATTAATTGCAGCTATGCAAATATTGGTAAAATACTAAATAATGGAAAACCATGTACATTTTATATATATATATATATATATTACATATATTACTGATATTATAAAAACAGAACCGTTACTCCAATTTTGACAAAAGAAATTACTACTTTTTGTGTCACTGAAAATATAATGGCGATAACATTGTTGTTAATTGTAGTTACAATAATGAAAATGTAGTAATTATAAAGAGAAACTTCAAGTGATGTCGTGTACTGGTAGATGTAATGAATTCATGACAGCAAAAGGTAATAATAATGGAAAAAGATGCTAATGAACATATCATAATTTTTCATATTTTAAATAAATAGTCAAAAATATTTGATGTGTACACAAATGGTAGCTGATGTTTGGATAAGAAGGGATACATGTATTCCTTTAACTGTTCAAATGTCGCAACGCAATTAATACACTGCCTACCTTGACGTCATGGATGGGAATAAATTATTCAGTGATCTCGTAGTTGTTATGGACACGCCCTCGTAAACAAAATCCTGACTTGGTAGTATATTTTGTTATGCTTGATATACCATTCTTATTAGTGCCCAGCTAGAGCGGTGTCTGTGAGATAATGCATGGTCCCTCCACCTATCATCTTCCATCATCCCTGGATGAAATGGAAGCAGCAATTCTCTTGTTTTGCATCAGTGAGGAAACTAACTGTCTTATAAATGGCCTATATCTCTCACCATCAACATAAAGGCCAAAGAAGATTTCAATGGATTATTCATCAGTAGACAGTACGAATGAAAATATGACCAAGGGTTTTGTTACTAACGTGGGTGAATCAACATGTTGTAAGTGGGAGATTTCCTACTAGCAACTACGGAGCACAAAGAAATATTGATAAAATGAATGCACATCATAAGTGCTAAATAAGAAAGTTAATTTCATGCCTAATGGTCATGCTCAGATTACTTCTAGTGCATGCCTTGAATGCACACAACTTTTTTTAAATGTCAATGCAATGGAATTAACATAAGATTTATAACTACATGTTCACTAAAACTCTTGGGATGATGCCAACAAACTCACAAAACACTTGCTTACCTTCACTGTCTTTGAACTTCTTTATAGCCACCACTTCACCAGTATCCTGAAACCAGAATGCAGGAAAACTCTTAGTACCGAAGTTGTTAAAATGTTAAACTAAATTATGTTCTGCTTAGAACATTTGCGAAACGATTTTCTATCAAGCTCTAGATATAAATTATGCTGGCCACACAGCATTCCACCAATGCAACAGCTCTCTCCATCTCTCTGTGTGAATCTGGTATGACAAGGAGAAATATGACAGGTATTTACTAGAACTTGGCAAAATACACATCCAACTAAGTAGTTTGGAAGTGGCTGTAAGTGATTGTCTTCATTACTTCATGGTTAGGTGAGAAACCAAGCAACCAGTCCTTAAGTTATATATTATGAGCCACTGCCAGAAGGCACACATACACAAAGCTGCATGCTATGCAAATGTAGGATAACCCCCCAGATATTAACCCCCGGTCATTACCCCCTGGATGTTTAAATAATCCCACTAAAATTAAATTGTATAATAAAATAATATGAAATAAGTGAAGAAACATTTTTCACTCCATAAATATATGTTCATTAGTTAAGAAATATATTACATACAACATTATGTTGTAAACATTGATATACTTCCACACATTTTTTCATTTTTAAGTCTAAATAAAGATGATAATATATCTCCTAATGAGAGAGGAAAACAATTATGTAATATTTCTCTCATAATGTGGTTATGTGGGTGGAAACAACTGTCTTTTTATTTCAGTGGGGGAAACATCCAGGGGAGGAAAAGTCCAGGGGTATGGCCAAGGGAAAATGTCTGGGGCAAACATCCGAGGGGAAATGTCCGTACCCCATGCTATGCAGCCACCTGCACTTTGTATGTTTTCTACAGACAGTAGTTCCAATCAATGTAAACCATCCACTAATCAGTAAGTTTATATAACTTTGAACAATTGTAATTTGACAGTCGTAAGGTAAGTGCTTATAAGTTATATAGCGCAGTATCCAGTCCTCAGGACAGCTCAAAATGATTTACCCTTTACTCCCTTGCAAACCTGATCAACCGAACACCATCTTATTCTCTGGGAAACATTCACTTTAGCCCTGTTGCAATTCACGAAGTCTTTGTACACAAATATTCACCACTGTCTATAGCCAGGTACTCATTCATACATCTGAGTGAACAACTGAAGCAACATATTGTGAACGAACTTGGCCAAGGTACAACACGGCAGCACAGCAAAGTAGAAAGGGTAATACTAATAGTGCGGTGAATTTCAAACAAATTATTAAAGAATATAATTAAATAAGGGTTTTATAACATTTCTTCCTTCTAAATAAACATGATTAATTTTGCTTATCATGGACAGAGTGCATACATTCATAGGCTAAATATGAAATGTAGTTATTTGTGACTTCATCTGCCTACATTAATCCCCAAGCCTACATTTCAGTGGCGGGTTTCATGAAGCGGCCTAGAACGTTCTTAACACTAAGATGATTCTCTTAATGCTAAGATGATGTGATTTTGTAAATAAGCAAACATAGGAGTTTACGCAACCATGTCACACTAAGTAATTGTGTAACTTTAAGTACGTTCCATGAAATCAGCCCTAGGTTCAGAAAAGCATGCACTATTTATGCAGTGTACATAATGACAGGCCAATGTTCAGATGAAAATATAATGCTATATTCATAACTACTATGAATAATATACCTTTTTCCAATTTTGCAGAAGAGTATGATATATAACACCAACTCGCAATGTATCTAGGGACATCCAAATATGTACACACACCAAACAAAGCCTACAGGCATTCAGTATAATCAAACACAGACAGCGTTCACTGCTAAGTTTATTCTCATGTAGTTCGCATTGATTATACAAAGCTTGAGTCATACAACTCCATAATTGGCGAGATTATAATCTTATATAAAACATACATGGTTACCAGGGACTAATGCAGGATAATATTTTTGCCCATCCTGACAGTGCCATACATCATGTGCCAAGAAATGTTACCAGTCCAAATAGTTTGCGGTCAACAGGTGCACAATAAAAACCTTAACCGTTAGGCACGATATTGCAGTGGCAGCATAAAAAACTCCAAACGTGACAACACGGGCAGACGTGACGCCGCCGAACACAATGACACAGGCAGACGTATCACAGACGACACAAGCACAGCCACTGGAGCAGTCTCCACTCTGTCTACGCCATTGTCTTCCCGGTGAACGATGGCAGTCACCATAATTTTCAATGGTTTTGATTTAAAAAAATGTAATGTCATTTCGACATTTCTTCGATGGCGGTGGCATGGCGAAAACAAAAATGTGCACTTTCAATCGATAGTGTCACGAGCTTTCAATTAACCAGAACCCTCTAGGGAAACAACGCTCCTGATTACTCGAATTTGCATATATGGAGAATAACGGGCCAGCATACGAATGCTAAATAAGGAAATCGCCTTTAAACTCGGCTAAAACTATGCCGTCATAATTTTGGCTGAATCACATGTTACAAAACAGTTTTAGTGGGTGAAGTTAACATCACGATAACAAAGTGTAAGATACGGTCATTTTCAAGTATTTCACATCCCCACCACAATTGGTTCGTGTCAGTCTTCGGAAGGCTTTTTAAAATTCATGAAATAAAATATTTAAATTCATCTAATACTACATTAAACAAGTAATATGAGCCACTATCACTGCAATTTATGTCCCAAAAACGTGATGACTACCAAACCACCAGTTTGTAATAATGTACGTTTTGTTGAACGTTGAGATTGTATGCTACCACCCATAGATACTCGGCGATTTGTTTATTGGCAATTCAAACGCCAGAAACTTTCCCACAACAGTGCTGACACAAGTCTTTGTAATGCCAGTTTTTTACTAACAGCAGTAATTAACAATGTATCTACACTGTTGCATTAAAACAGTATCCATTTGAATATTCCTTAAACTATACACACGCCACAGGTGAGTAGAGTATGTCCAGGAACTGCCCTCTTTGTATGCATCAGTCAAAGTTCTTACCCACTTCCGACTGACTCAATCTGTGTCCCAATGTCCGGGTGATGGGTATCTGCATCAGGACCCCTTGGCCATCAAAAAAACCTTAATTTAGTACTCATCCAAATGACCAGTTGACACAATTCTTACCCGCTCCCAGCCGACTCAGCCTGTCCAAATGATGGGGTGACAGGTGCATTAGTCTATGATGGTTACAGACTTGTGTATCTTGAAGACAATTATAACGATACAGGCTCATGAGGAATATTTCTGCTGTATAAATTCTAAAGCATCAATACCAATGAATACATAGCAACTTGCACCTATAAACCTTCCATATCAGCCATGAAAAAAACAACAATTTACTCCTAGACAGGCCTACTGCCAATGTTGAATACCATACAGCTGCAATGTAATTTTTGTTTAGCAAAACCTGAACATGATATTTATGAGTTTCGCCAAAATAACATTTGTCCTCACTTCAGTTTGAATTTATCACAGTTTACAATGTGTCATGGTAACAGATAAAATAATGGCTTTGCCTTTATCAGCTTATTTTTTATGGTACAATAACTTGTGTTGTACCAGGGGGATTTACCAATCTGTGATATTAATCAAACATAATCAATTGCACATATTTGTAATGCTGACTAACCCAGAATAAAAGCAGTCTGCTGGCAGATATCATCTTTTCTAGTATTAATTAATTAATGCCCGCGAGCACAATGCACTGTTGAAAGTATCACCGAGACGGACGTTCTTATTTATTATGCATAAAAATGTTGTTCAGATCAATGACACACCTGCCTGCTAATTACCTGAATGACACGGTGACAACTAGCAGGAGACAATGGACGATCAACACGACAGAAATCTGGTGTGAGAATAGTTACCATGATAGCCAGACCCTTGCACATTTAGTCACATAAATGATATGCTAAAATCCTTTAAATACATGTATGTGTAGGGCCTATAGGTAATACCTGGGCGGCAGACTTGTGATTATTTTATTGGAAGTTTAACATCACTGCAATAGATACAAATAAGTTTGAACACCTCTAAATCTAATTGAGTGGAAGAGTAACAATGGTAAATTTTATTTTTTGGTATACATCTAGAATTAAATACAGCAATTGAAGTACTTAGGCTATTCCTCTTAATTGGTGAGGTCACACATAAACTTACACCTTAATGAATTTCCCTACAATAAAGTATTATGATTGATTGACTGACCTTACTGACAGAGACATGTCAGCAAAGCACTCACTACACCCAAGCTGTACCTTTATTTCCTAATTTCTTATTAGTGGTTGGTTGCTCCACTACAGAATTGCTATGGAAACACATTGACCTGCATGTCAAGTGTACTAAATGATACGCAACAGCTTCCAGCTTTCTGCTGTTATGTGCAAATGCCCATCTAACAAGGAACTCGTGGGTATTAACTTTTAAGTATACACCAAAAGATGACAGGCAGACAGATTGAAGGTGATGCAACAGGATTAGACATTCACGGACCAGGTGAATGAACTAGTGGAGTTATTTACAGACATCACTGTATTCTACATGCATTGTAATTCACTTGTCGCACTTCGTACACATTACACACCTGTGTTGGAACTGATGTCAGTTGGTTTACCTGTAACTGTCTCCAAAATTGAACTGGATGAAGAAGCAACCGTAAGAGCCTGTAGCATTTCTGCTATTTCTGGATGTTTAATCTACTTTCCTGAGGTTTAATTTTATAAATGAGGAAGGTCAAGCCAGTAGATAGACATATTGTTAACCAACCGCCTTAGTTACGTAATTACAGCAACTCGGTTGCAGATGCGCTCAGTGAAGCGTGGTATTCTGTTGCTAGTGTTTCTAGGCAAGCAGGTGGTTTCACTGTAATCGTAGAGAGGGTGTTCCACAATGCCTAGTTTGAATTATATATTACATTAGCCAACAATAGAAATTATGGAAACCTGTCATATGATGTGTCATTAGGTCTGCTTATATAAACGTTTGTTGTACGCATTTCGCCATCTGGGCGCTGGCGAAGGACTGGGACAGATCCAGGGTTGAACTAGACAGGTTGCCCTGCTGCCAAGAGAATGGCAAGGAAAGTCGTAAGGCGTGGTGGGAATCGTTAACGTGGGTTACGTTCCCAAGCTTTTGTATGTTTGTAATATTCAGTGTCCAGAGTGACTATTCGATCGAACTTCGAAGAAACCATGCCGCCACGTCAGCAGTACTTTGAGACAACGTTCCGGTCGGCCACAACGTATTTGCGTCGATGAGCGATAATCGCGACGCGCTCACCCAGCACGGGCCATCCTCGAACAGCGGTCTCACAGCGATTTCGTCAGAAAGCTTGACCTAATGCGACTCGTAGCGGCCGGCGGTAAACGTATTCTGCCAGGCGTCGTCATTCGCGCGAACTCGTTCATCCGACTTCTCGATCGTTTGTGACAAAACAAGACCTCTCGTTCGAATTCGTAGCGGCCGGCGGTAAGCGTCTACTGCCCGGCTTCGTCTTTCAGTTGAACGTATTCAACTGACTTCGCAATCGTTTGCGACCGTGCGATTATTGAACGGACGCGACTCGAGAATTCGCGACGTAAGACAGCAATCGTCGCGACGTAAGACAGCAATCGTCAAGTGCCCGGCATCATCACTCGTGCGCCCGAGATACACCGTTCTAATTGTGTTCTGAGCTTGGCGTGTTGACTTCAACAAACGTTCGTATATATTCGAGATGGGACTAGCCCAGTGTCAATGTCTATTTTCTGATTGAATGTATCTATTATTTGCTGTATTATGATTGGTAGTTATCTGTGTTTTGAAGTGAGGTATTATTACCCATGAAGTATTCACATATATATAAATATATGTGTGTGTTGTAACATATTACTGTAATGAGAGTCCGCGAGGACTAGCTTATACTGTGTATTTATATTATGGGAGTTATTCTTAGATAACACTTGGCGCCTAGTGTATGGTCGTATAGCGGTATAATCCACCTTAGAAAGGAAGTGGAATTTGATAATCGATAGATTCAGTGTTATTGTTTATTATGTTCTATTAAGATTTGGTTACGGGATTTCTTTATTTTGTTAATTGAGATATTTACCAAAAGGAAGATATCTTGTAATAAAGTATTAAATTTTCCTCGTTCTTTGTTGCTTGTTCACGATCACCGTTCCTTCTCATATGCGTTGACCTTGATATATAACAACCCTACTAGACTGAGCCATCTAGTGTACCGAGACCTCGCTAATCCGTGACAGAGCCCACTGGCTAATAATTAGTGGGAGATGTTGTAGTACACGTATAAATTGTCATGACATTATCAGCTTTACAATTTACAAGTTTATATGTATATCACCTGGGGATGCAGCATGCTTTTAAACTTTGGTTGGGCAGAGAAAATATTAGCTCGGTGCATAGCAACCTAACTTGTGAGTGAAGCAAGCTCAACTATCTAACTAATAATTGAGCTACCATACCGTATATATATATATGTGGTTACATTAAAGTTTTATACTGCTGAACTTTCAGGGATTAATCTACAATTCCTTGAAACAAAAATTTACTTTCCAAAATTACCCGTATGTCAAGGGTTGTCACCATTTATAAGGTAAATCAATTTAAAAAAAAAAAATTCTCAATACATGGATACCACAGGTCTATTTTTATTGAGTCATGATGAAAAATTCTCATATCACTGTATGGCAGGATGCAACAGAAGGCCTTTGCTACCAGTGATCTACATATCTAATGTGAAATCCAACGAAATATCAAAAGGTAACAGAAACAGGCAAGTAGCAGAACCCACTTCGGTGTACACACAGACAAAGAAAGATGGTTTTCTGTTTTATTTGTGTGAATGTCTTTTATTGATGATGTAAACAATAGCTGGGCTCACTAAAAACAACTTTTCTAACAAGTTTTATGGACACCATTAATTTTCCATGCGTAAAAGTTTCTTTAGGATTTTTTTAAAACAAGATTTTGCATTATAAAAACTGAAAGTGGCAGGACCAATAAAATTATGTCAGCTGTAGCATCATGCAAAGGATGGGCATTTTGGTCAGTGTTTATTAAAAATTATTGGTATGACAGATTTAAGCTGTATTCACTTGCCATACCACAATTTGCTACAACTACACTATTACACATTTTATTTTTAGCATAAAACTAAAAGCTGTAAATTCTACAGGGTATTTTTATTTCACTACTGGGTACCATTACGGTATGCTTCCTTCTGATGGGATTATACACCTCTAGCAGTTGCATACTAAACAAATCCGCAGTGGACTGTCTCCAATATCTGGAAAGCCTTTAAGGACAGCCTCAGTTCCTACTTTAGACAGCTATTTAAAGCACTAGGTGGGGTCAGCGTTCAGGTGTTGTGTTGGTCAGACATTACGTGTGGGTGCAGCCATGAGTTCGGTCAAGTACTTTCTGAAGGAACATGTACGGACAAGTTGACCGTTACTGCCCAATGCACACAAGTTGTATACACCTTGTTTACGGTAGCCATAACATCAGATAAAGAGTACAAAAAGATCAACCCAAAGGACTAATTTTCAGCAGTCCAACTCAGCCCCGATCAATTACAAGAGCTTACCTGTAATGACAAGCCTTGTCTGTGCATTGATACAAAATCAAATTGGCTGGCCTATATATTAACCAGTCAGAAATATATATATATATATATAAAATGTCAACTGGCCTATATATTAAGCAGGACATTATATTAACTAGCCTAGATACATATTAATCAAAATGCAGCAACAACCACCTGGATGAAATGAACAAACCAATGAAACCAACTTAACTTGTACCAAAGATAAGTAAATTAGAAGTGACATACATGTGCACATATATAAATAAATAAATGTAAAATGAACAAACCAATGAAACCAACTTAACTTGTACCAAAGATAAGTAAATTAGAAGTGACATACATGTGCACATATATAAATAAATAAATGTAAAATGAACAAACCAATGAAACCAACTTAACTTGTACCAAAGATAAGTAAATTAGAAGTGACATACATGTGCACATATATAAATAAATAAATGTAAAATGAACAAACCAATGAAACCAACTTAACTTGTACCAAAGATAAGTAAATTAGAAGTGACATACATGTGCACATATATAAAGAAATAAATGTAAAATGAACAAACCAATGAAACCAACTTAACTTGTACCAAAGATAAGTAAATTAGAAGTGACATACATGTGCACATATATAAATAAATAAATGTAAAATGTCCAGGAGAGTAAAATGTGCAGACTGCGCATCATTAGCGAACTGTACATGCCCACTAGCACGTTCACATTACAGAAACACAAACCGTTCGCGAACCGTACACGTGTCTGCTAAAATGATCAGTGTGAACACAGCCTAAGTCTGTTGTTGTTGAGATAGTCTCATTCATTCATCACGAAGCCATCCCCTGTACCAGTCTGTCTGTAATATCATCTGACATCAATATCAAGACGTCTAAGGACTTGGCTGCTTGGTTTCTGACCTGACGAACGACCTAATTATCCTATACGGAGGATGGATAGTTTTACTATTTAATAGAAACATAATTCTTACCTTGTGTCTACATCTCAAAACTACTCCATAAGCACCTGCAACAAAATAGACACATTGATCGATACCATCAACACTTTCCCATGACTGCTCAGACCAAAAAGGTTGAACTATTAATAAGGACAAAATATAATGTTCAAATGGTATGTCTAACATCTAATATACTTTATACAAAATTGGTTTGTTTTCATCACCACAGCCCAGTTTCAACTAGGTTCAACATCTGCTGCTGTGTACTTGTGGGACTTGATTCATTCCAATTCACCATTTCATCTTTAATGAAAGCTGCATATTTGCGTCTAAGTGGAGCCAAAGGTCATTTTATTAATTCTAACAATCAATATTTCTGTCTGATCTCCAACTAAAAACACACAGTACTGTAAATTAACAAACCTATTGTCATGTTATAAATGTCAGTTACACCAGTTACCTAGATTTATTACTGGCTTTTGCAATCAAACATGCGTACAAGAAAATGAGCCAATAGTACTGACAGCAGGATGCTGGGAACCTGTAATTATAACAACTCGTTTCACAAACTATGGTCAGCAAGCTATGCTCAAGTTACTAAAATATTAAATAATGAACTAAAAATATTTCTATTGCTCAAACATTCTCACTTGTATGCTGTACATCCTAACCAAGTGTTCACAAGTTTATTACAGTGATCAATGTACCATTTCATTGGTCGACTAAGTTCTCCAATTAGTGGGTTATGCCGTCAGTCTGTATATGACCGCCCTTAATTGACCTGTTAGTAATCTATATTTTCATACAAATTTTGCAAGCACACATCCTTCTAGAAAGGGGTTGTTAAATTCTATATTCAGAAAATTGATGGGCCTGCGAGAAACATCTGAAGTACAATGTAATAAGAGCAAATGCAAAGCATTTGCGATACATTTGTTAATATAATTTTTAATGTTAGGCACTCTAAGTTTACTGAAAAAGATCTTGGTGTTCAGCGCAATTCCACAGCAGGAACACAGCACAAGATATAGTTGGACGATTAGTGGAGACTGTAATACACAGTGGATAATCTGCATAATTAGGATGGATAAACAGCTTTCTGTGAGATTATCGTGTTTACTATGATCGTGAGTCTTACCTTCTCCGACGACTCCAAGGACTTCGTATTTATTCATCACATTAGCTGCTGATCTGATGCACTTCACCATAGCATCTCTTGCCGTGTCACTGCAACAGACATACTTCAGTTACACACTGACACTGTCACACTTCATACGTTCACTATAGCATCTCCTCTCATGGCACTACAACAGACAGGGTTCAGTCACACACTGACACACTTCACCATACCATCTCTTCTCATGGCACTACAACAGACAGGCTTCAGTTACACACTGACACACTTCACCATAGCATCTTCTCTCATGGCACTACAACAGACAGGCTTCAGTTACACACTGACACACTTCACAAGTTCGCCATAGCATCTCCTCTCATGGCAATTTAACAGACAGGCTTCAGTTACACACTGACACACTTCACCACAGCATCTTCTCTCATGGCACTACAACAGACAGGCTTCAGTTACACACTGACACACTTCACCATACCATCTTCTCTCATGGCACTACAACAGACATGCTTCAGTTACACATTGACACACTTCACCATAGCATCTTCTCTCATGGCACTACAACAGACAGGCTTCAGTTACACACTGACACACTTCACCATAGCATCTTCTCTCATGGCACTACAAGTACAACAGACAGGCTTCAGTTACACACTGACACACTGCACCATAGCATCTTCTCTCATGGCACTACAACAGACAGGCTTCAGTTACACACTGACACACTTCACAAGTTTGCCATAGCATCTCCTCTCATGGCACTATAACAGACAGGCTTCAGTTACACACTGACACACTTCACCACAGCATCTTCTCTCATGGCACTACAACAGACAGGCTTCAGTTACACACTGACACACTTCACCATACCATCTTCTCTCATGGCACTACAACAGACATGCTTCAGTTACACACTGACACACTTCACCATAGCATCTTCTCTCATGGCACTACAACAGACAGGCTTCAGTTACACACTGACACACTTCACATGTTCACCATAGCATCTCCTCTCATGGCACTACAACAGACAGGCTTCAGTTACACACTGACACACTTCACAAGTTCACCATAGCATCTCCTCTCATGGCACTACAACAGACAGGCTTCAGTTACACACTGACACACTTCACAAGTTCACCATAGCATCTCCTCTCATGGCACTACAACAGACAGGCTTCAGTTACACACTGACACACTTCACCATAGCATCTTCTCTCATGGCACTACAACAGACAGGCTTCAGTTACACACTGACACACTTCACCATACCATCTTCTCTCATGGCACTACAACAGACAGGCTTCAGTTACACACTGACACACTTCACCATAGCATCTTCTCTCATGGCACTACAACAGACAGGCTTCAGTTACACACTGACACACTTCACAAGTTCACCATAGCATCTCCTCTCATGGCACTACAACAGACAGGCTTCAGTTACACACTGACACACTTCACAAGTTCACCATACCATCTTCTCTCATGGCACTACTACAGACAGGCTTCAGTTACACACTGACACACTTCACAAGTTCACCATAGCATCTCCTCTCATGGCACTACAACAGACAGGCTTCAGTTACACACTGACACACTTCACAAGTTCACCATAACATCTCCTCTCACAGCACTACAACAGACAGGCTTCAGTTACACATTGACACACTTCACAAGTTCACCATAGCATCTCCTCTCACAGCACTACAACAGACAGGCTTCAGTTACACACTGACACACTTCACCATATCATCTTCTCTCATGGCACTACAACAGACAGGCTTCAGTTACACACTGACACACTTCACCATAGCATCTTCTCTCATGGCACTACAACAGACAGGCTTCAGTTACACACTGACACACTTCACCATAGCATCTTCTCTCATGGCACTACAACAGACAGGCTTCAGTTACACACTGACACACTTCACCATAGCATCTTCTCTCATGGCACTACAACAGACAGGCTTCAGTTACACACTGACACACTTCACAAGTTCGCCATAGCATCTCCTCTCATGGCACTATAACAGACAGGCTTCAGTTACACACTGACACACTTCACAAGTTCACCATAGCATCTCCTCTCATGGCACTACAACAGACAGGCTTCAGTTACACACTGACACACTTCACCATAGCATCTTCTCTCATGGCACAACAACATACAGGCTTCAGTTACACACTGACACACTTCACAAGTTCACCATAGCATCTCCTCTCATGGCACTACAACAGACAGGCTTCAGTTACACACTGACACACTTCATAAGTTCACCATAGCATCTCCTTTCATGGCACTACAACAGACAGGCTTCAGTTGCACACTGACACACTTCACAAGTTCACCATAGCATCTCCTCTCATGGCACTACAACAGAAAGGTCTTCAGTTACACACTGACACACTTCACCATACCATCTTCTCTCATGGCACTACTACAGACAGGCTTCAGTTACACACTGACACACTTCACAAGTTCACCATAGCATCTCCTCTCATGGCACTACAACAGACAGGCTTTAGTTACACATTGACCACTTCACAAGTTCACCATAGCATCTCCTCTCATGGCACTACAACAGACAGGCTTCAGTTACACACTGACACACTTCACAAGTTCACCATAGCATCTCCTCTCATGGCACTACAACAGACAGGCTTCAGTTACACACTGACACACTTCACCATAGCATCTTCTCTCATGGCACTACAACAGACAGGCTTCAGTTACACACTGACACACTTCACCATAGCATCTCCTCTCATGGCACTACAACAGACAGGCTTCAGTTACACACTGACACACTTTAAATTTAAAATGTACAAGCAATACAGTAATTTAAAAAAATTACAGTTATATAAATTTGTATAAATGTGGACAAATGGAACATTATAGCATATATATATAGACAATACCAAATGTTTAATTTAGTTAAATTGGCATGTCTTAACTTTATTTAAGTTTTAGCAAAACACAATATTCAGCATGACATAACATTTTATATATAAATTCAAATTATATTTAATATTCTCAGATACTATTATATAAGCAAAAGGTATGCAAAATATTGCTGGGCTAGACTGAACAGAAATTTAGATATATATCGCACTGCAAATAGTAAAAGGTGTAACTGAGAAGGCGTGATTTCATACATTAAAATAATGAATAGCTAATTTTTTTTCATTTACAGAAAAAAACACCCACACGCAATCTCAATGTTAACAATCGGTCAAGAAACAGAAAAAAGTAACTATCACTAGTTTGAAGCCACTGTTTAATGGTACCCCTCTGCATAATAAGTATTACTGGTAGCTACTGCTAAACAATTTGGCCAAAACAAGATGCTGGCCACCAGCAACCTCAGCACCCCTACACACACACAAGTGATGTTGTGACCTAGAAACAGGATGCCTTGCATGAGCATGAACACCTTTATGTGCTGGCGGGTCATTGCATATTGAGGGGGAGTCGGTTGTTTTAACGCACACATTACGCAATTATTCAGTACTATTGTTCAGCTATGTTAGACTAAACATCGTTAAATATCATTATATATATCGGTACATTAACAAATAAAGAGTGTATGAATAAAACATTTTTCTAATCATAGTCGCATACAGGCTCTGGTCTATCGACTTGCAAAGTTTGGCGGCCCCTCAGATCAAAATGTATTTTAATAATTTTTGCATGCTTCACGATTAAGAATTAAATGACAGATCTAACTGTAGAAGTATCCAGGTTTTGAAGATCTATATCAACTACTTGGACTACTTGGCAATATATGTATAGTCGAGGCATTGTGCGAAAGTCCGTCGCAAACAGGGTCTACTGACGTCCAAAGTTTGGCGCCTCTGATTTGTCCACTTTCAAATGTTGGCGCTTCCTCAAATCAACATATTTTAATATTTGTTGGCACACATGATTAAGAATTTAACGGCGATCGGGATAGGTGTCGAGATATGGGCGCCTGAACAATCGAACTGAGCGCGTGGCGTGATGTCTGCAAACGCCCCGATTTCGACTTTGTATCCCATTTCCAATCGTGGGACGCGCTGTTGCCAAGTGTTGGATTGTTAAAAAATTGAATGTGGCGCAATCGGGATAGTGGTGTGTTTCAAGATTGGGGCGCTTGCAGACACTCCCAAATTAATATTCATCATGTAACTGTCTGTAGCAACAAGTAGGGTTAAGGTTGCAAATACAGCAGGGCATCATATAAAAAAGACAGGGCGTTCTTTTTGCCTTTTCTGGGTACCAGGGCGTCACTGAAGAAGGCGTAATGCCTTGCAAATTCGACCTAGGCAGAACACTGGACTAAGGTGCGTCCGTTTGCTGATAAGCAAATTTTATTGTCTATGTCTATGGGAAAGCGGCACTGAGGGATGGAGGATGAGTAAAAGTAGCTAAACTGAAACACTCAAGACTTAATCCATGTTCAGTGTATCCAATCAAAGGCATACCTGAACAGTAGGGCCAAAACCAATTAAACCAGGTGCTAATCAGTGCTCTGTAGTTGCAAACAGGTGTTCTGTTACAGGACTGACCTGATATGAAGGGTGTTCATAAAATTACAAGAAATAATATACATATGCATGTATGAAATGTTTGATTCCTTTAAAAATATACAAACAACTACCTAACTGCAACATCATTGATCAGTGTCCACTTCCTAATGCTTAGACTACATGCAGAGCTAAACTGGTAAGTTCTTACATAGTACTTACGGTATCCAGTCCTTGGGACTGCTGAAAATACTTTACTCCCTGTTCAAACGAACACCATATTGACTGCTCTGGGAAGCATTGAGCCATGCTGCAATTTTTTTACAGACTATCAGAATATCAACCACTTCCTAGTACACGGTACTCATTCACACAACTGAGTGAACTGGAGCAACATGAAGTGAACGAACCTGCCCAAGATTTGAGACGACAGCAAGTGGATTCAAACACAGAATCTCTCGACTGAGAGTCTGACACTCTCACGGCTAGTCTGCTGCACCCCTGCATTCCAGCGATGTAACACGATGATGCAGTGTGCATGGATGATGGAAATAGGGCACAGTTTCGGCTTGAAAAAGCTCCAATCACCTCAAAATACTGTCATTGCAACCAATGTACTACAGATAGTAAAACCTTAAATACCGGCAACAATCCAATTCTAAGACCACAGGCACTCAACCGATCGGTGGTGAACTGTGTAGTGGTTAAATGAGTCAACTCGCATTTCTATCAATAACTGACAATACTGGTGGAATGACACAGTTGCATGCCAAATATCACACAACTGGTAGTTCACACTGACGGTGGATGGTGTTATTGTGTCTAGAACATGCATGGTCCGACGGCCATTCACGCCTGGCATGTGCTACCATTGTGTTTTTCATATGTGCAGGAAGCCACCATGAACAATAACCACATGCATGCAAGACAAAATACCCTGTGTGAAGGAAGGAATACCTCATTATTCCACCTTAGTAGACATTTGTGAGTAATGTATACAAGGTGGCAATGGACTGACTAGAATAAGCTGGTCTACCAAATATGTAGGCCCCCTGCTGTATCAATGTTGAAAATGTGTTGAGATGTCACTGAGAAAGTTCTAAATAGTCTGGGTGTGACATCAGAGACAATAGTTATGATACTATTAACACCTAGCAACTGGATGGAATTGAACCATGACTACTGGTAGACAATATGTTAAGTCTTAAGATTTGAACATTTCATAAGCTAAATTTTTATTTTCATCTATCGCTCTGTTCACAAAAAACACTGAACTAGGAATCATTATACTGTAACATTAGCTATATAAAATTATTATTTAACCTTAGAATTAAGATAGCTCAGTTAAGATGGATGACAGTTTTCATTATAAAATAACTAATGTACACACAGTCGAACCCCGCTTTGCAGCCACCTTGATAATACAAACACCTCGCAATTAAGGTCAGCCTTGAAGTCCCAAATTATTTTTATAATGCACAGGAAAGTATAGGAAATCAGTCTAGCTAATATGGTCACCATGTAATTCAGGTCACTTTTGCATAGTCCCAAGGGGAACCTTAATTGCGAGGTTTCACTGTACATACATTCAGGTGAAATACATCAAAATTGTCATTAAATTGATTGAGAAATTGTTTTTAAAAACCTGGTTGTTAATATTGGCCTTTATGGTCAATAGCTGTCACTATTACAAGGGTGTCATATTACCTTTAATTACATTTCACACCTATTCACAGTGGTAACCAAACTGAACAAGCCAAGTATGAGTAATTGTACTCAAACGGCATGCGTGTCAATGCATGCAAGGAACAACAATGCTCATCAAAGGACATACCAGTACAGTTCACAAGCCTGCAAGTGGTCAGCAGTTTACACATCAATTGGCAAATCAAAGTTCTTATAGAACCATTAGAACTGAATTTCAAGTGCACTGCAATGACAGTTTGAACACTCTCTCAGATTACACAAATTAAAGGCTTAATGAATGTTTAATAAAGAGCTGCGATATTACACAGGAAGTGAACAAAACAGAATTTAATGTACAAATGTTTGTGATGTGAAAATTCGGGGTGGTCGCACCAGTCAAAAAACATGGTGAACAGTATCAATATGTATGTATTGGTAGCTGGTGGATTGCGCTTTAAGTTTTGCTAAATAATGATTGCTCTAATTGTGCCAACCAACCAGTTAAACTGGTATTAATGCATGTTGACACTATACTGTGGATATAAAAACATGGCAGCATGTTGAATAGGCAGGGTAGTCATGTTGCATTAAGCCTTTAAGGCAACATGACTACCTGGGCAGCTTAATTTAAGCTGCCCATTTTATATTGTTCAAGACTTTGATGAGCAAACAAAAAATAAATGGCTGTTTGCAGAATTTTTGTACACCTCCTATTCACTATTGTAAAGGAAAAAGTTGAAACACTCATCGAAATGCACTTGTCTTGGTCAACTTACGTTATGTCTTATGACACTAGTTTATAATCAATCTATCACATGATCCTGGACTGTGTGAGTAGCCCTATTATCATCAGATGTGCAGAGGAATTACATATTTTTTTAAATAGCGGCATTCATTACTAGACATTTACACATTATCATTTGCTCACAACTCAACTGTAAAACTAAAGTCTAAACCACTAAGATTAAGTTCTGTATAGTCTATAGACCGTAATGACATGCACGGCAGGGGCACACTGTTTATAAACTAGCAGGTGCTTCAATGTAAACACGCCAGAGAACATGCAAGCCTCTCGCCCAAAAGGAAGAGTCGAAATGGCCCAGCTGAAACACGTTGAAGTACACTGCACAGTCGTGCCGCATCTTCGAAGCTGAACCAATGCGATGGCGATGCGGTCATCTCAACAAGTAAGACACGATCAAAACGTCTTGCAATTGACAGACTGTATACCATTAAGTACTTACATCGCGAACTCTTTATCGAATATCCTCACTTCTGCTACAGTGATCCCAAATATCCATCCGTGTTTTTACAAGCTGGATAGCGCAGAAATGTCGACCAGATTTCGGACGATAATCCACACGGCCGCCATAATTTTCCTTGCCAACCTACCCATGAGTCAGTGCGCCAAACAAAGTGACGCGCAGCGGTGGTTATGCGGTGGTCAGCCCTTAAAGGCATCAAGGGACCATTTCAGAACTTTCGTTTCGCAACGGTGATTTCTGAGTAAAATCATTCAATAAACTGTTGAAAATATGCATGGCATTTAAAGTGGATACTAAAAATGATTTGTCTATGCTAACAACTGAAAAATAAATTCAAATCACAAACATATTTTAATTGTTATACAATAATCATAATAGTGATCTTTTTAATTGAGAAAAACAAATACCAAGGATATTTAACAAGATTTAACAAAATATAAACAAAATTAAGAAAATTGTCATCCCAGCAAAACCAAGCACATATACAACGAGCTATACGGTAGCATATAGCGTAATTACCGTTCAGAGTTCAACTTTTGTAATTTACTGTTGTTTGCGTGTACGTGTGTGTGTGTGTGTGTGTGTGTGTGTGTGTGTGTGTGTGTGTGTGTGTGTGTGTGTGTGTGTGTGTGTGTGTGTGTGTGTGTGTGTGTGTGTGTATGTGTGTGTGTGTGTGAATGTGTGCGTGCGTGCGTGCGAGTGTGTTTGTGTGCGTGTGTGTTTGTGTGTATGCGTGCGTGCGTGTATATGTATGTACGTGTGCGTTTGTATGCGCGCGCATGCGTGCGTGTGTGTACGGATGTGTATACGTCTAACCAATGTGTGTGATATTATTTAATTGTTATATACTTTTTATTGATAAACATGTTCACACTGCTGGCATTTATGCAATCCGTAGAGTTCCATAAATTTACACGCGCTGTTCCTTTAGTTACGTTAACTTCTATCTTCTAATAATATTATTCTGTCAGCTTTCTTAACTGACAAGTGTTTCTATCGGTATTTTCATAACCAATAAAAAAAATTATTTAATCTTTTCTTAATCTCCTCGTCTCTCACGTTGGCAAACAACACAATGAAGTCCTATATCTTAGGCGTTTTTCATAATAAATAAAGTGTATCAGTTCTGGGTATTCATAAATAAACAATCAATATGATTACATATTACAGAACAACATACTCAGAAGGGAAATATAAATTAAGGGAAGTAAGAATAAGAACACTGAACTGATAATTAATACAATCGAAATGTATGGTCATCATCGTATTCCCAACTTAAACATAACTTTGCAGCGAACAATAAACATCATACATCGTCATATAATTATATACCACACCTTAAGGTGGAAAAGGAAAGGTAAGTTCTTATATTGGACGGTGTCCAGACCCTGGGACTACTCAAAGCAATTTACACTTTGCTCCCTGACATATACCTGTCCAATCGAACGCTATCTCGACTTTCTGAGAAGCATTCAGCCACGCTGAAATTACTGCATGGAGACTATTCGTACACATATATCCATGCAGGAACGCATTCACAAAGCTGAGTGAACTATAGCAAAGTGGAGTGAACGGCTGCTATAGAGGATTCTAACCAGGAATCTCCCAATTGAGAGGCCGATGCACTAAACCTATACCATCGCGCACCTGAAGCAATATTATAAAGTGGAATAGTGTCGCAAGACAGGCAGTATATCTGATCCACAGAGCTGCGACTACATCTACACCGGTAAAACAGAATACCTGAGATTGAAAACAAGGTTCAAACTAATACAACAACAGACGGTGATTTCGTACGTCTTAGAGGCGCTCCGAGACTACCCGCTATGGTGGCTCATCGCTAAAGGAATAGACGTCAGTCTATTCTGTTTGTTAATCGTTACTATAACAGTAGCGCCACACGGTGGGCTGGGGACTAGTTAATGGAAACCGCCAAACGTAGACTACTTACCAGTTTTTTTACAAATATCACATACACGGTTGTATCGGATTAGCTCAATCAAACCAGGTAAGGCAATATTGATTTTACTTACTAATATTCCAACATGTAACACGTTAGTACATAAACACGGAAACATTAACGTTTCAATAAATACTTATTCCATATCCTAGACTATATTTATGCGTGATGTGGCACCACCGTTTGTTTAGCACGTGAGAATCTGAAATGAAGTTATGTATATGTATAATTAATGTGCCCTAAGAGAATGCTTTTACTAGTGACGGATTATGGTTTTCGTAGGCACTAGGCCACTGGCACTTTCGTGGGCCCTAGGTAGCCCGGGGACGGATCCAGAGAGGGTAGTCTAAGGGGGAGCAAAACCTCCACTTGCACACACCCCATTGAGGCTTGCCAAAAAAACCTCCTCTGACACCGGAACACAATGAATATTGGCTAAGCCGGAGTTTCAGCACGACTTTGCTGTCGAATAATGACATCGCAAGACCGTTGGGGTGATGTTGTGGATTTTTCTCCTTTATAGTAAGTTATGTATTAGTGAAACGTGTACTGTAACCATCATTGGCCAACTCATCTCTTGTTAGAGCTGGATTTCGGGAATATTCAGTCCACATATATATACTCGGCTATTTTCGAGAGCCCATAGCTTTCGTGAATCCTAGGCACACGCCTATATAGTGCCTAATGGGTAAACCGCCACCGCCTTTACCAGTCACATAAACCACCGCACGAAGACGACGTTAATTGTCTCACGGTGATTGAAATCCGTGGGTGGAACTCGTACTGTGCATAGTTGAAGCTGTGATCGCGCCAGGATCCATACAATGAAGCTTTTCTGTTGAATACTCGTTTAGTCGTTTTCTCGCGGTCTAAAGATCCAGAGGTACGATGCACACCGAGTGTGACGTTGTTCGTCACAGACCCTGGATTTTCCGTTTCGGGTGTCTACGTACGAGGGATCTCAACACGTTGTGAACCAGTACAGCGCGTGATATCAGTGAACGCACCACAGGCGGGAGAATGCAGGAAGACACGGATATACATTCCGAAAAAAATCCTTGAAAAAAGTACCGGTCATGGGGAGGCGATCAGATTCTCGAACCCAACCTTTGCATTGAGATTTCTCTCCGGCTAGCACTCTGTCCTTCATGGCTTGCGGCATACTGCAAAACTCATTTCTCCTCTCGTGTATGTTCGGTTGGGGAGCTACAATGGAAGATCGTAAGTCTGCTGTGCTTTCCAAAGTACCTGGTTCCCAGCTGACTAATATTGCCTGGTTTCCTTTCTGTCAATGTTTTTTCCAATACCTTTCTTGTGGACCTGTATACCACTAGAGCAATGTGGCGATTGTCGTCTTTGCCACAGTACAATGTCAATACTATCCTGCCGCGATAGCGAGACTGCCGATATTTGTCCATCAGGTCTCATTAATTTAATGAATGTGTATTTTGTACAACTTCGTAAGTTGTGTTGTTTTTGCTGTAATGAACGTTGTTCTAACATTCTATGCCCCAATCTGGACTTTTGTTTTAGCATGTCATAACATGGATACCATATATAGGCTCCTCGAAAAGGGTTAGGGTTTCGCGGCCAGGATAAACGGTAGTAGTATGCTCGCACATTTGGATGAGCATCCTGCGGTGTTTAAGCGATATTAGGGAGGTTTCGAAAGCCTCCCCCCTGAGCAAAGTGAGCCTCCTCCTGAGCAAAGTGAGCAGTCACGTGACCTGCGCCTCCTAGCGGAAAGAAGTGTACCTAAGCGTCCGTAGTGCCATCTAGTGCTAAGCAGCCGTAGTACTATCTATATCTAGCGACTCGGTCTTTAAAACATGTGATGTATGTATGTATGTATGAAGAATTAGTACTAAGGGAATAACTAGTAACAACCACAGTTTGAAAGTTGATTAGGTTGTTAATGATAACGAGGCGTGTAGAGAGGTATTAGTTGTGCATGAATGTACGTGTATGAGAGGAGAGAGAGGATGTGCGTGTGTGAAAGAACTAACGAAACACAAGAGTATATACGAGTATACATGTATTTTATTAACGAATGATACAGAATTAAATTAACGATCGATCATCTCGGCATCCCAGTCTTCGATCTCGGCATCCCAGTCTTCGATCTCCATCAGGGAAGGAACAGGGTCTGCGTCAAAGGGAGGCACGGACTCTAGGAGTTCACGTAGCACGTGACAGAATAAGTAGGAGTGGTTATCACGGAGCTCGTACTCTCTGAAAACATATATGAAATGTTTGATATATATATATATATATATATATATTATATATATATATATATATATATATATATATCAGCCGGGTGGGATAAGCCAGTGATGTAACCAGACACTGCATAGAGAATCGACATACGATAAAAGGGCAAGCTAGATCAACGGACTATGATACAATACGTAATGGAGACGTCTGCTGACGTAATCGGTAATCAAACACCGCATACCTAGTCGAAACGACAACAGGGTAAGAGAAAACATAAATAAGGTAGTAAAATATTGTTGTTAATCATTGAACACTCACGTCCACTTCTCATCATCCTCACTGCTGGAGTCACTGACACTTCCTGTCAGACTCCAGGTAGCAGCAGGACCATCGGTGATACAGCCAGCCCTGAAAGATAATATAGATAACCGTGACACATAAAGAACGTGAGCATAAGGAATAATAGAGGTGAGACGTCACAGGTAGTTTACGTGAAGAACACTGTGATGATTATAGTATGATATGTATAGGATATCTATCGAATGAAACAGAGAATAAAAGTACTTACAGTTCGAGTTCACGCCATATCAAGTCAGCAGCAACTTCGGTGACACGGTCAGCATCGATGATATCGACAGACCTGAAAGGTAATATAGATAACCGTGACACATAACAATCGTAAGCATAAGGAATAATAGAGGTGAGACATCACAGGTAGTTTATGTGAAGAACACTGTGATGATTATAGTATGTTGTATAGGATATCTATTGAATGAAACAAAGAATGATATTAATAATAATAATAATAATAATAATAAAAGTACTTACATTTCGAGATCACGCCATTCAGCGCGCAGTTGGGCCCAAGGTATCGACGACATAGTTGCGAATGAGATGATGTGAAGAATGTAACAAACGAGCTAGTATATATAGGATAGAGCATATGCATGCAGATAGGAAGACAACTTGTAAGACACACTGTAGCAATGGAAAAATACCAGTGTATGAAAAGCTGAAGACCCAGGGACGTATGACATCATCATCTAGGGTTGTCACGTGACCATACACCCCGAACGCTACGGTTATAGAATTCCAGACCTCTATCGGTCTGCAACGACAGTGGTTGAATGTCGGTGAAGAGACCGTTCAGTGCCTTCGATACAGACGTCGCCGCCTTGTTCTTCAGTGGAACGCATCGGGCGACTTTCGAGAAGACGTCGATCACCGTGAGCAGGAACGTTGTACCGTCGTTTTCTTTTTTCAGACTGGACACGTCAACGAGATCGGCCTGCCACTGTTGATTCCGTCCTCCGACGATCGTGCGCCGACGCGTGAAACGAACTCTGACCGGTTTATGTAGTGTATAGGCGTTCTGTTCCGATAGCCATTGTTCGACGATTTTTCTCGGCACGCGTGGTATGGCGGTTCGTCGCAAAGACGCGATTCCTCCGTAGCTACCCACCTTGGTGGGGTTGAAGTAGACGTCCTCCAGCTGTTTACGACGGCGCCCCATGATGACGTACGTATGATATAATCGATGGTAATCCCGCACACGATGGGGAGTCCGCTGTAAGCAACACCGGTAAACAGACGTGTTAGACTGTCCCGTAGATCACACATTATGTCGGTGAATCGAGATGATGCGTCTCTTTTATTCGAGACGTTCCCATGTCTTACTAGTCGACGCCGGTGGGGTAGGTAGAGTGGACGGGCTCATTCGAGATCGTCTCCGCGAGAGGGGTGTCCACTGCAGCGTTCGACGCGCTCTACTGAGCGATCGTGCGGCCGCCGCTTCTATGGTACGCTTCCTTTGATCCTGTCGAATAGCCAGTCTCCTGGCCTCGTTACCCACCAACTCCATGGGTAGATTCATGTCACCGAGTTGATGCGCAAACACCTCCCACCCCGTTGGAGAACCGATGGTCTTGCGATGACGCAACAAATCGTTCACGAGGTCCACCACGTTACTTCCGGGTACCGCTACGCCTTTGTTCATGAGCTCTCCGCGCGCATTCCACGCGACGTCTCGTTTCAGACGTTCCATCAGTCGTCTGGCTTTGGTCTGGAGGCGTTTGGGAACACTGTCGATGACTTCCGCTTCCACCCCCACCTCCGGTGGGGTCTGATCCGTATTAGTTCCCGCCACCACCGCCGCTGCCGTGACCACCGGGGACGTGTCCTTGTTGACCGTTGTCACGCGTATCGGTTCGCGCGTGCGTCGATCGGACAACGCGTTGTAACGTTGCAACACTTGATTATACATGACGACCTTGTCACCGTCGGTGAGATCTTGTCTGTCGAGTATGACTTTCATCTCGTCGTCGAGTACCTGTACTTTGCGTCCTAGGGTATCCGTCGGTGCTGGTGCGCGTAGACTGTCCAACAGTCGTGGATCTACCAAGGCCATCTTCCGTACGTGTTCCATCGTTGTCTACTTGAGTAGCACCTGTTTTAGCAAGGGTAGCAAGACCGCACCTGCCAAAGGTGCCAGCAGTGCCGACAGGAAACCACCGGTCTGTCCTCTTCCGCCCTGGTTGTTACCCCGTAGCAAGATGCGACGTCTCCTCGCTGCAGGTGCGTCTCTCTGTGCCAAAGCACGTAGGTTTGTTTTGTACACGTTCAGAGCACGTCTCTGCGCGTCGGTCAAGGGCAAGTTCTTCTTCAATATGTTGTAGGCACACTCGGCTAGTGCACACAACAGATCGGCGTCAGCGTTTCTGATGATGGCTCGTCTCAATTTCGTGCTCTTGTATCTGTTTAGCGTCTGTATGCAGAGGATGTGTTTCTTCACGAGTTCGGACATGCTGTTGTCTTCACGAGCATGCTGCGACTGAAGGAACGAGGTGCTACGCGGACGTCTTATACCTTGGGTTGGTACACGTACTGGACACTGTCGTCCGGAAGGACACCCGTGCGCAGACGCATATCGTCGAGCGTGCCCTGTTTCAGATCGACCAGGAGATAACCGTACGGAAGTGACGTGGCGTCTCGGAACGCTTCCTGTACAAACTTCAGGCGACCCGGATACATCTGTCGTGCCAAGTGTCCGATCTGTGACGCATCGCGAGGATTCTTGAAGATCACCATGTAGTGTGCGTTCAGACTGATCGTACGACTCTCCTTGTTCTTCGGAAACAGGTTCTCCACGAGATACAGTACGGACGTGTTCTGGTGATGACTCTTTTTTGTGAACAAGGTCGTGACCCGTTCGTCCGTTTCTGCCATCAGATCATCGATGACCACGAGGTTACGCGTCGATGCGTCGAACGCACCGCTCGGCAAGCCTTCCTCGAATCGCACCAGGTCGTTGTCAACATAGGCACTCTGCCATACACCGTAACACCACGTGATCTTCTCTGGAGGTGGATCGATCATCGTTGCGGCGTGACGTAGCAGACGCATCACGAACGTAGTCTTACCACATCCCGTCGGTCCCGCAACGATACAGGTGAAGGGGTGTTTCCATCGCGTGTCCATCTAGTAGTCACCGGTGGTGGTATTCGACAATGTCGCGTTGACCACTGTACTGTTAGTTGCGACGACGACACCTCCACCACACCAACGAAGGAAGGGATCGCGGAACAAGACGTACAAGACGTACAGATACAGACCGAGTATTCCCACTAGTGTTACAGCTACAAGCGTTCCCGTCCGTGACATGCTACGTTATGACTATCGATTGTGTGGCATCTGACTAAATAGTGTTATCTTTTTTTTTTTTTTTCGTGTGTCTCCGCCTACTAACCGCATGACAGCTAGAGGCGCCTATAACCCCAACTGACGTAGGGGCGCATTTCCTCATCGTGTCAGCAGTGGTTCGGCATTACACGTCCACAGGCCCCGTGGTGATTCCGTCTTCGTTGACCACGCGCTTGGCATAGAAGTAGGTCAACGCCGCACGTTCCTGGATGTACGTCAGCACGGACGAGTGATTGACCCGGAACCCACGGTTCTTCCCACTTCCACTGCAACGATTGGTCAACACGTCCAGGAACGACTGCTTGTCGATGGTGTTGAGTCGTTTGTTCAGACCTTTGGTGCTGTATTTATCGATCGTACCCGAACAATAGTAGGTCTTGCTACACAGACCCAGGAAACAGTCACCGGACCATTCGACCTTGAAGAGTCCCGGTGTTCTCTTGTCGTACGCCTTGCGCTCCTTGCAACACGTCTCGGTGCCGTTCCACGGACGACCGGCCAGGCGACAGCGCACGTAGTCGTTCTGATGATTGTCGCAACATTCGGACGGTAGCCATTCGGAGCGATGACGATAGTAGTGATCGCGTAGTGCCGGGGTCACGAGGTCGTCGACGGACTCACCGGCCAGAGCCAAATAGGCACTGTCCGTATCGGTTTCGCAGTACTCGAACAACGGACGATCCACGTATCTGATCATGAAGTCGTAGTAGAACTCCAACATACGCAGTTTGGCCCACTGCAACACGAAGAATCCCACGTGTGTGGGTAGTGCGTATTTGACGGTACGTTTGTGCATTTCGATCTCGTATGCATCGGCAGCGACGACGTCGAGTTGACGGAAGCGACGATTGTTGATCGCGGTCGATGCACTCTTCTCCGTGCAGTAGGTGACCTCGCGGTGCTTATCGACGTTGGTGATACATTTCCCGTAGGATGAATTGCCCATAAGTTTGTTGGTATCCGCGATCATGGCCTTGTCGGGATGGGCGTCTCCTTCGCGACGTGCGGTGGACACCGCCTCGCCGAATCGTCGGAAGCAGGCAACCGGTGTGTACTCGATGACCTGGTAGACGTGCGTCACCTCGAGACCGTGTGCGAGGTACCATCGCAAGAGAGGTGTGGCGAGCAAGATCTTATCCCCTCGATAACTCCCGACGAGCATGCGTCGCGGAGTTGCCATGATGTTGTGTTCTTCAGCGTAGCGACGCATGAACGGTCCGAGATCATCACGGGTCAGGTGAATGTTCTTGAAGATGGGCTGCATCTCGGCAAAGTGTGCGCGCAGGTTCTCCGGTACACGTATGTCGCACTGAATCATACCGAACACGCTGCCGTTGCACACACCTGTCAGGATCTGTTGTGACGTCATTTTCCATCGCACGTGTCGACGACGTTGGCGAACGTCCAGAAACTTTTGTACGCACGGATCGCGTCTCGTGACCTTCCACTCGCATTCCCACAATTCGACGACCCTCACAAAGTGTCGAAGATAGGCTGTGTTCTTTCGTGTTTCGGCGAGTAGTTGCGTCATGGGTTTCCCACTGACCTCGTTGAACTCGCGTCCGGTGCACGGACACCCGTGGTAGTAGCATCCGTGAAACTGATAGGCCGTCTTCGTTTCACTGCACCAACCGTCCACCGACAGTTTACCGATGCGCTTCTCTCGACCGTTGGACTGATGACGTATGGCGAGTCCCGTGTTTTCGGACTCCCACGTAAGCCATTCGACAGCCATCTGACCTGTGGGCTGTGCCACTTCGGGTCGGAACTCCTTCTCTTCCCGTCGCCGCGTGTACCATCCAGTCGGCATCTCTTGTGATATCGACCACAGATACAATGCATTCGCATCGTAGCCCACAATGGACTGACACGTTCGAGCCGCATCACCGTAGTCGTTACGACGTATCTTCGTGATCCCCTTCTCGTGATGTCTGGTGAAGATGAGTGACGGCCCTCCGACGATGTTCTCTCTGATGAGCTGGTGGACGTCCTTGTTCGTCTCGTTGAAGAGTGTAAAGAACGTCCTCTCCGGTACGTAGGTGAACAGGTAGGACAAGGTCAAACCAGGTATACTGATCCCTTGTTTGAACATGTCGAGACCACGGTGTTGATAGAAGTCGAACTGTTTGGCGATGGCCTCCAAGAACGGTACGACGTCTCTGTTGTTATACCAGACGAGAAAGTCTCGCAAAGTCTCCATGTCGTTGTCTCGCCACACCTTCCGACATCGTGTGTAGTCGTCGTCGGATATACCTTCGTTCTTCAGACAACTGAAGAAGGCCTCTTTGGGAGGTAGAACGGTGTCGTCGAGTCTCTCCAAGCTGTCCATGTATTCGTACGGGAAGTGACCTTTCGTGACTGTACAACCGTACGCTTTCAGGTACTTGTCGTACGAGAATCCCGGGGCAATGTAATGAGTCATATCGAGGAATTTGAGGTTGTCCGTCGATAGACACATAAACGTGTTGCCACGTTTGATCACGTGAAACGTCTCCTCCTCCTCCTTCTCCTCCTCCTCCTCTCCGTCCTCTGTTGCTTTCTTTTCGGACAGGAAGTAGGGTACCAGGAACTGTTTGACGACGTTCAGATCGTACCTGCCCGAGTTGAAACCGATGACGGGCAACTGATGAAGCCAACCGTACAATTGTCCCATGAGAGTTTTGTAGGGATTGGTCGGTTGTCGCTGTGACTCGTTGTCCCCCGCCTCCTCCACGGCGGACGCTTCCTGTTCGTTCCACGTTCTGATAGCCTCTGTGAGTTCGTGTAGGATGCCCTCGTACCTGTCTACGATGACTTCGTAGGCTGCTTCGCTCATGTTCTGAAGGATGGTCATCATGTCGGATACCAACTTGTTGCTGTCACCATCCGTGATGAGACATTGCACCTGTTCGAATCCGGGTACGTTACTCGCCAGGGACACACTCAACGGTACGTGACGAGCCACCCAATGGACCTTGGCACTGTCCGACGGAAGGTGCGATGTATCGAACCAGGACTCGAAGTCGAAGGTGGCGCGATACGGATAGTAGCGCAACCATTCGGCAACGTGAATGTTTTCGTCGTCCAATCGCTGGAAGACTGTCGGCGACGGATGGTAGACACCACCGGAATAGATCTTTCGCACACCTCCCGTACACCCACGCTCGTGTCGTTCTAGTTCGGATACGCGGCTCCATAGTGCATCGCCACACTTCCTACATCGATACGAATGACAGTACATGTTCACGTCTTGTATGTAGGAAAAGTGTGTCCCGTGAAGATTGGTGTACATCGTTTCAGGATAGTGACACAAGGAACGGCGTACGAGTTCAGCAGTCGGCTTTCCCCCCTCTTCCGGTTCGACGAGCGTGTAGACGCACACGTTGGTCTCAAAGGTGGTCTCGACACGATAGAGATCGTCAAAGTTTTTCATTGCCACCCCGTCACGGTCGTACTTTGCGTAGAGTACCCGCACAGCGGGTTCCAGGTGGGATCGGTCGCATCCACGATGCAGAGCCAGACATCGGAAGAGACACAGATTGTCGGTGTACTTTGTGTTGTGGACGGAGTCTCTTTCCAATCCGATAACGGCTTTGATTCGTTTGATGTACCTCGGCAGTGTGATGTCCACACATCCTATCGGATGATGTACGATGTGATTGACGAAGAAGGTAACATTCGTGACCACCTCACATACCCATTGACTGTCCGGACGCTGATTGATGACCCACTGCAGCACGTCTGTTTCTCGGATACGTTCCAGAAACGCATCAAAGTCTGCAGTGTTTGTGATCAGACACGGTTCGTCAAGGTAACGACCACAACAATTACAGGACGAATGATAATACCTGTACCTGTTCGTGGTCTTGTTTCTTAACACAAACCCGTAACTAAGATTAATCTTAAACGCGTGCGTCTGTTCGCGGAACATGCGTTTCAGTGACGGTTCTAGGGCACTCGTGTCCGGTGTCGACACTCTGTAATTGTACCTGGATTGTACAGGTCCTCTAGACGTGTGGGTTCGAATGGTCGACCAGTGATCTCGGACGACGTCTTGTAGTTCCCTCGATAGAGTATCGGCGAAGGGAAGTCGGGGTGGTGGTTGTATCGGGTCGTCGTCGTCGTCGTCAGCAACACTCACACGGGGTCGCTCTGTGCGTCTCGCACGTTTGGATAGGGGTGGGTCGTTCGCTTCCGTACATACCGACTTCGCAACACTCACACGTGGTCGCTCTGTGCGTCTCGCTCGTTTGCGTAGGGGTGAGTCGTTCGCTTCCATACATACCGACTTCATATGACGTAACAGGCTGTCACGTCTCGTGAACTCACGTGCACATCTCACACAACGATGCAGTGTAGCGCTAGATGGCGCCACTCGTGACGGTGATTTACTGTAGGCATGATCGTCGTGTGTTGTTGTTGTTGATGATGAATGTGTTTGATCTATATGACGTTGTATGTCGGCATGTGTATCGAGCACGAGACCGCAGTGTCGACACGTGTGCTGTTTCATCGTACCTACAACTGAAGGATGGGAGATCCTTGCACGTGTCTATATATCCTACACTGTGTGTGACGTCATAAGAGGTGTGTCTTGTATGAGTGGGCGTGTATGTATGTATTCACCGATCACAACGAGCTATGAAGGTAACAAGAACAACAGACACCAGAATCCTGGATTACATATCATCTTTATTAATTACAATCAAAGCGAGTAATAAAGCGAGTATATATGAAAGCTAAGGCTAAGCACCTGCAGTAACAGACAAGCGGCGCCTATAACCCCAGCTATAGCGTAGGGGCGCATTTCCTCTTGTCGTCACTGCAGGCGCTTCTGAAGACTGTTCACTATGTATGAGACGTGGTCGTCGCGCACAACATTTCGTGCGATCTCCTCGCATATTGTGCGCACGGCCACGTCTAAGCTGCATTTTTGTGTCGCAAAGTGTATCCCCGCTAGGGATTCTATGTTCAGTTCAAGGTGTTTCACACTGTTAAATGGGGCCGAGAACGCCCACGGGATCGATGTGTCAGTTTTGGACCAAATGATATGGCCGTTGTACGCCAGGTCGAGCGTTGATGCATCCCTTTGCAGTGTCTCGTATTCCGAGGCAGCCATGGTGACGTCATAGTCGTCATCGTCACATGTCAACTCCAGTGGTGCTTCGGCTGGAGTTGAAGGTGAAGGTGACATGTCTTCACATGTCAACTCCAGTGGTGAGTTGTGGCGCTCGTGTAGCTGGGTGAGGAGGGCCTGTCGCAGCGGCATGGGGGTACGGTGGCGGCGACGTTTTTGGGGAGCCCACTCTATCGGGTTCTGCTGATACGATAGCCGAATCATCTCCAGCCCACTAGAGGGAGCATCGGTGACCTGTTAGCAACACAACAACAACAACAACATTAGCAGGGTGTTTTTACATCCATCATTGGAATACCACGTGTACGCAGGATGGCTTGTACACGTGATACGATGTCACGTGACCACTCCGGTGTGCTCGCCATAAACCTGTAATGCTGCACTGCATATCTCAAATTGTCGTGGATCAGGTCACTACGCACCAGGTAGATGACGTTTGACTCACCTTCGAACAGGCGCCACAGTCCGTTGCTTATAAAACGAACGATAGCATCGAGTGCTACTGCACACAGCTCGGTGTACCAGATCTGCCTGTCGTCCCCTCCGTCGTCTTGTTCGTCCCAGGGCAGTGACTCCTTCGGTGTGAGTGGTTCGTCTTCCTTCGCATCCGACACGGTTATACCGCGGGCATGGAGACTCGCTTTCACCCGTGCTATGACATCACGAGCAAACCACGGTGTGCGCGCTACGCATACCAGCTCGGTTACTACCGTATCAAAGCTATTATATATACGTATGGGATCTACTTTGTACATGTCTTCGTGAACGTTCGCATAGTGACGACTCAGTGATTCGGCCGCCTGGCGAGTGCAAGCAGCGGTTATAGTGGCCATAAATAGACCGTCATCTATCATTTCGTCTGCACGCTTCTGAATGCCATTCACCTTCTCTACTGCTTCCTGTAATTCACTACGTCTCCTATCCTCGTCATGGTCGATATCAGTGGCCCAATCAGTATCAATATCACCATCATTAGCAATCTCTCATCATCATCATCACTAGACCACGCACACGACCCCACATAGATGACACTTGCCTTATCCTCATTATCGTCGCTGTCCTCCAACAGGCGACGTTTCACCCCTCGTACGCTAGGGGTTGTCCAAGGAGGAGGAGTCTACAACACACGACAGAAGCAAGTGTCAAATACATCGCTGGCAGGTGGCGCCACATCATTCATTCGTCACTGTCAGGTGCTGCCTCTTCCGACTGGAATATTATTTCCAGTACGTCATTGTCAGGTGCCGTCACCTCCGACTGAAATATTTCCAGTAAGTCGCTGTCAGGAACCTTGTCCGACTGGATTATTTCCAGTGCAATCAAGGTGTAGTTACGATAGCCCTCCTTTGTCTCCTTTCTAATTGTCACCCTAGCCCGTTTGCCACGTAGGACATTCAGTGCCTCGTAGCGTTCTTGGCCGGGTTTAAGCGTCATATAGTCGCTTGCTGTCATTCCCCCCACGGCCCCCTGAACTATACGATCAAATCCTGTGGCCCACGCTTCATTCCCCTTGTGATCGGCAAAAAGCATACCCATAGCATACTTGTAAACGGGGTCACCCGACTGACGGCCGTGTACAGCACATGTACTGACGCAATGGCGGTTCCCCTTCGTCATTTCAAGACGAAGGACTTTCCGATTACATATACGGCACGCCGGGTAGCATACATATTTATCTGTCAGAGCACATGTTACTAGTGTCAGTGGACGAACAAATGCGTACGTTCCGTCACTTACTTGTTCGAGTTCTGAGAGCAGCATTTCCTCAGATTTGGTATTGGGCGTCGCCATCTTGTTGAATAGTGAAGTCGAGAGCGGTAGAGCGGTGAAGTAGTCGAGAGCGGCAGCAGCGAGTCGGAGAGAGAATGTTTGTCCTGTTGGATTTACCCTGGGCTTATATACATAATCATCCCCTCCAGGCATCGATCACGTGTACCGTAAACAATGACATCACGCGCCCCTGGGTGTTCGCGTCTTATCAGGCGCGTGACTTTATCTCTCTCTCTCTCTCGTACTCTGTCACCGTGTGGATGACTGTCTGTTTTTTGTGTAATGGCCGCCTTAGCACTGCCTAACGAAGTCTCTCACCTGCATAAGAATCACACCGAGTATATTCTTACCTGCTTCGTTACGCTTTGAACTCTTACCCCAATACCCTTCCGCACTGGGTACATTCTCAATAAGTCGTGCGTCACCTGTATCCAGCAAGCGTTGCCGTAGTTTAGAGGCGCGAAACTTCACGGCTACTATAGCGCGCATCACGGCTCGACGTTGTGATAACCATGTAGCAGTTCGATCCGGTGTCCACCGAATGTTTTTACTCCAGTATTTCGCCTGTATTCCACTGCGTGCAGTCTGAATCTTTCTCGCTGTGTTCTCATCGTGAAAATGTCTGGCTTTTTTAAACTGATAGGCTGCTTCTGCACAAGAAAAGTCTTCGCCCCATATGTGTATATTACATGGATGGAAATTAGATAGGAAGTGTCCAGCACCCCTGAATTGTATATCCAAGCTCTTGACCGCCATATGTTTCATCGCTGACCACTCACAGAGTTCTTTTCTCCCGTCTGTATTGTTAGCGTTCTGATAAGTCGCATTGTCCTAGTCGCACTTCGCACATCATGCGCTCGTGCGCTTATCGCAGGGTCCTATGACTGATATCGGTTTACTACAGTGAAATTTTCCATAACGTCACATGGCTGGCTACATACCCAGGCATCGGTCACGTGCCATCCCTAGATGATGATATCATACGTCCCTGGGTCTTCAGCTTTTCATACACCGGTATTTTTCCACTCTAGTATCGGTCACGTGACAACCCTAGATGATGATGTCATACGTCCCTGGGTCTTCAGCTTTTCATACACTGGTATTTTTCCATTGCTACAGTGTGTCTTACAAGTTGTCTTCCTATCTGCATGCATATGCTCTATCCTATATATACTAGCTCGTTTGTTACATTCTTCACATCATCTCATTCGCAACTATGTCGTCGATACCTTGGGCCCAACTGCGCGCTGAATGGCGTGATCTCGAAATGTAAGTACTTTTATTATTATTATTATTAATATCATTCTTTGTTTCATTCAATAGATATCCTATACAACATACTATAATCATCACAGTGTTCTTCACATAAACTACCTGTGATGTCTCACCTCTATTATTCCTTATGCTTACGATTGTTATGTGTCACGGTTATCTATATTACCTTTCAGGTCTGTCGATATCATCGATGCTGACCGTGTCACCGAAGTTGCTGCTGACTTGATATGGCGTGAACTCGAACTGTAAGTACTTTTATTCTCTGTTTCATTCGATAGATATCCTATACATATCATACTATAATCATCACAGTGTTCTTCACGTAAACTACCTGTGACGTCTCACCTCTATTATTCCTTATGCTCACGTTCTTTATGTGTCACGGTTATCTATATTATCTTTCAGGGCTGGCTGTATCACCGATGGTCCTGCTGCTACCTGGAGTCTGACAGGAAGTGTCAGTGACTCCAGCAGTGAGGATGATGAGGAGTGCACGTGAGTGTTCAATGATTAACAACAATATTTTACTACCTTATTTATGTTTTCTCTTACCCTGTTGTCGTTTCGACTAGGTATGCGGTGTTTGATTACCGATTACGTCAGCAGACGTCTCCATTACGTATTGTATCATAGTCCGTTGATCTAGCTTGCCCTTTTATCGTATGTCGATTCCCTATGCAGTGTCTGGTTACATCACTGGCTTATCCCACCCGGCTGATATATATATATATATATATATATATATATAATATATATATATATATATATATATATCAAACATTTCATATATGTTTTCAGAGAGTACGAGCTCCGTGATAACCACTCCTACTTATTCTGTCACGTGCTACGTGAACTCCTAGAGTCCGTGCCTCCCTTTGACGCAGACCCTGTTCCTTCCCTGATGGAGATCGAAGACTGGGATGCCGAGATCGAAGACTGGGATGCCGAGATGATCGATCGTTAATTTAATTCTGTATCATTCGTTAATAAAATACATGTATACTCGTATATACTCTTGTGTTTCGTTAGTTCTTTCACACACGCACATCCTCTCTCTCCTCTCATACACGTACATTCATGCACAACTAATACCTCTCTACACGCCTCGTTATCATTAACAACCTAATCAACTTTCAAACTGTGGTTGTTACTAGTTATTCCCTTAGTACTAATTCTTCATACATACATACATACATCACATGTTTTAAAGACCGAGTCGCTAGATATAGATAGTACTACGGCTGCTTAGCACTAGATGGCACTACGGACGCTTAGGTACACTTCTTTCCGCTAGGAGGCGCAGGTCACGTGACTGCTCACTTTGCTCAGGAGGAGGCTCACTTTGCTCAGGGGGGAGGCTTTCGAAACCTCCCTAATATCGCTTAAACACCGCAGGATGCTCATCCAAATGTGCGAGCATACTACTAACGGTGCAGGTCTTTATCATGTTTCAACAGAAAACTAAAAACATTATTATACAATCACCAGTCTAGTTAATACATTTCACAATTAAACATTATGTCAAACAAACTATGTATAATTATATATGTATATATATATATATTGATTAACTGGTTAGTAAAATGTTGTAGCAACCTAATTTAAGTAAAATAACATATCCAAAAAACAGAGGTCGAAAGGCTGTGATGGGTTACATATTAGATAACCCACTACTCCGGACCTTTAGTTACAAGTTATTGGACTGCTTTATTGAAAGTAAGTAAGTTGTAAGTATTAAGCTGAAATAAAGGTGCGTGTGTTGTGTGATCAAACTGTATTCACACAATTGAAGATCACATAATTACACGATTTTGCTACACTGAAATATCTTAACAATACACATGTATGATAATGCGTGTGAAAAACTTAGCAGTTTGGTGTCTACTAATTGATCGCCTTTATTCAGGCCACTCAATGCCATGCTGATACGACGTTGGCCAAGCTTTGCGTGTCGGCAACAACCTTGCGCAGACTATGCACCGTGTTTGACATCGCTTTACACGGAAGGCACTTTCATTTGGATCACCCGTTCATTTTGTGAAGGCTTTTGTGTGTGCGTGCGTGTGAGCGTGTTTGCGTGCGTGCGTGCGTGCGTGCATCTCGTATAGTAAGAACACGTCCACATAGAGCTACTCATGAACCATACCAAATTATCCCTTCCCGACATTTTAAATTACAAACACACTTCGGAAGGCAATATCACACTATATGTGTAACTCGGACGAAAACTCGTCTACCTTATTTCTCCAGCACTTACCTGAATCACTTATGCTTTGAACTGTTGGATCGTAAATGTTTGTAAATCGTAAATTCGAGCAATTATTATATAATTTCTTAATAAAATGGTAAAAAGCAGATGTCGAAAGGCTGAGGTGGGTTCCACAGCATGTAAGATAACTTTAAAAACGGACCACTCCGGACCTCCTACAATAAGCGATTTAAGTGCTTTATTGTAAATAGGCTGTATGTTTTAAGGTGAAATAAAGGTGTTTGTGCTGTACGGTCTATCTGTACTTGTACAATTCCTGACCAAATAAATATAGGTATAACCGCTTTTAAATACCTATACTATAAAAACGTACTGCGTGACTTGAGAACAACTCGAGGTTTTTCGTCTATGAATTGATCACCTATGTTTATTTGTAAATCGATATTTAAATTACACAGCCCAATGTACAAATCGGGCCAATCAATACTACGTTGGTTACGCTGTGGGCCAAGCCATGCGTGTCGATAACTACCAAACTGTATATATACACATTGTTTGAGGTCGTTTTTAAACTAAAGTGCAATATACATTCATGTTGTGATCGCGTTATTGTTTAATAGTGAAGAATATGTATATTTCGCGTCTCTCAAAAAATACACAAGGAATGGAATTACTCAATGCAATGTGTGGTGTATGTTACTGGGAATGTAATTGCGACAGTACATTCGCCGACACAGCCACTGTGTGTGTGTGTGTGTGTGTGTGTGTGTGTGTGTGTGTGTGTGTGTGTGTGTGTGTGTGTGTGTGTGTGTGTGTGTGTGTGTGTATTGCGTGTGTGTGTGTGTTCGCGCGCGCGCGAGCGTGCCTGTGTGTATGCTTTGTGCATATTTTTGGAGAAGAATTATGTTTATTATGATACATCTCTAAAATGCCATATATCCGTGTTAAAAACCTGCTCAAAGGCGCTAACAATATAATACAAGCAAGGTACATAAAAATAATAAATAAATAAGTTAAACCAATAAGTTAAACCAATAAAATAATAAGTGAATAGGCAACTAAATTTACTTGATACATTAGATAGACGTAAGCAGGAAGAAGACAGGGCAAATTAAAAACAAATTAAAATGAATAATTTAGTTAAAAACGCATCAATAGTCAAATTAACGTAAATGCCACTTCAACTAGCAGCACAGTGTGCTACACGCTGAAATGAAAAGCTGTGTCTTTAGCAAGGTCTTGAATGTTGCCACTGAGTTGCCGTCTCTGACAGCAGGGGGTAGATTGTTCCACAATGTCGGTCCTGCCACTGAGAAGGACCGCCGACCATACCGCTCAAGGTGGTACCGCGGTACTGTCACAATAGACCTTGACCGGCGGATCTCAATGATCGTGTCGGTGAGTAGGGTATCACTAGTGGCGGAGGCTGAACATATTTATGATTACGCACAGCGGATATGACGACGATTTCTGTTTTACTCTTGTTTAGAAGAAGGTTGTGGGATGCGCCATCCACGATTTCACATCAGCGGCACATCGCTATATGCGGTCAATGACAGTCCACTGGCTGGTCACGCGGTATTTAATTCAACATACAACTGAGTATCATCAGAGTACATGTGAGAACTGAGTTGATGGCGTTTGAAAACACGATGGAGCCCAAGGCAGTAGACTATAAAAAGCAGGGGTCCCAGCATGCTACTTTGCGGAATACCGAAGCACTTGCAGATCAACACAGAAGAAAAATGAACGATCTAAGGAAAGATATTCTGGTGTAATGCAGCATAACAGGAGGATTAGTGAGAAGACGGATGTAAGGTTGAATGCAGGACAACTAGTGTCACGAGACGCTTCGACCCACATGTCAGGAAGGGTTCTCCTCTATTGCCAGTTGGATCCCGAAAAGATGACACGTTGTTCTCGTTCAATTCTTTATTACACAGGCACACGGAAGAAGACCTTGTGATAATGACATAGGTTACAGTAAACAATATTACGCATGACCCAACCAGAAACCTAAACCAACATTACACACAATACAAACACCTTCCCGTTATTAAGTCTAAACAACACCGAATCCACAATGGTGACCAGCCTACACAGTAATGTTACACCCGTGTTACACATGCGGAATATATACAGCTGTAAGCCTGTGAATCCCTATTATCACTTATTGACCAGGACTGTCAATATATACACATATACACGTATGTACCCTACACATTTAACAAGAACCAATAGATCTCCCCAAACTATCATACCTCTATCGTACTATCAAAAATACAACTGTTAAGCTGCTCCTTCTCTGGCATTCACACGTTGACACCAGTAGTACATAGTTACGCTATACCATGTCAATATGACAACAAAGCCATGTCACAATAAACTAACAAACTAAAAAAATACTGCCATACTACATAATGAAACTGTTATATTCCAGGCATTCACTCAAGGTAATATTCAGTCTGGCCACTATGACGCAAACTGCACATGCTGTTAGTTATGTATATCAATACTACATTAAATATGTTATACATGTCCACAGGACTGCAAGTCGAATACTGGCGGTAGTATTCCCAATATCAGTGCTGACCTGTAGTGACTAAACGTGTGCCCACATCCGGGCATGCAGTTAACACGATATTGAGATATAATATAAATATTTATAATCTAATGCCACAGTTAACTGTCTATGACTCGTGAATCATGACAAACATACTTCACCAATTAGACAATCACAAAAACCTTGCTTCCCGACATAAATTTATAGTACCTAATTACAAGGGTATCTGTCCATATAATTAAGACCTGAGTAACTAAACCACATGACCGCAACACCACGATTTGAAACTATCCGTTACCCTCTTGTTCTAATACCATTTGTACATCACGACATGCAGCTGCACTGCAAGATACATGCTCACATAAATCTAGCATACTATTATTAGCGAGTGCGAATCAACTAAACAATTCTGGAAACAGACCAGCTGTAGGGCTTAACCAATGGGCCAGTTACGCCAACATCGCTTGATAGACAATTTCAAGGCTGCCCGTTACGCCACTTAATTATACATATATAATACAACTTCTAACCAATAAGTGACCACATATTTCCACAATTATGCCACACGCATTAATGCAACCAGTGACGCGGGAACGAAATTCATATTGGGGGGCTAACGGAGCTTCAGCACCACTTTAACATTTTCGCCCCCGCATATCTTTATATCTTCCCTCACCTTGTGGCTGTCTCGGTTAGCTCGACTGTGCCATCTCGGAAGAAGGGGGGGTGTCACGAGATACCCCAGCTGATGCCCAGCAGGGAGGGTATATTTGGACTGATTGCCTAGCAGCAACCTCTGGACTCTAATTAGCATATAGAGTAGTGGGCGCTGCCGCCGCTGTTAGTGTAGTGAATCAGTCTAGCCTAGGATTTAGACCAGTGCAGCTGTGTATCCAGATAATAACGTATTAAACATATTCTTCTCGACGTGTTGTTTGTATGTTATATAATACATAGATACGAGCAATACCGTTACATGGTGTCAGGAAGTGACTTACCGTTACGTGTTAATTGGATTACGTTATCTGGATGATCGCTGAATTACCGGCTCAGCGGGATTGCGACAACAGTGCCTGCCTGATAAAATCAGCTAGACTCCGTTAAGTGTGAGGCACACTGTGATGGCAACGCCTCCGTCCAGTGAGCTGGCCACGCCACCGTCGCCAACATCGCCTCCACTTAATCGTATTGTGACAACGTACAACAGCAGTGTTCCACCACCGCCCCCGTTGAAAATCGACGCACTCACTGCTGCGAATTATTGGCGTCTATGAAAAAGCGCCTGGATAAAATATGAAGTCGCCATAGATCTGGATGAAAAGACACAACGGAAACGCGTGAATACGTTGTTGTCAGTGATCGGCCAGGATGCGAAAGACATCTGGCAGAATCACCCGTGGAATGATCTTGCACATCGCTACGAAGTAGAACTAGTTCTACAAATGTACGAGAACTACTATACGCCAAGGGTGAACATACCGTATGAGAGACACATCTTTCATTCTCGTAAACAGCGGGCTGGGGAAGATGTAATGATGTGGTATAACGAGCTGCGGCGAATCGGAACAAACTGTGCGTTCGATGAGATCACGACGGATGAAATTTACCGTGACCATCTTGTTTCGAGTGTTATGGACGAGAGAGTCCGAAAAAATGTACGCGAAAACAAGCACAGTTGTGAACTGTTCGTTTTGTGGAAAGACACATGAAAGAGGCAAATGTCCAGCCTGGAGACAAAAATGCAGAGTCTGCCAGGACCTGAACCACTTCGCCGTTAAGTGTCGCAAACTGAAAGTCAGAAGAGACGTCAAAACAATCGGGACAGAACAATATGGCGTGAGTAGTCTGATAGACGATTCAGGTACTCGACACTCAGTTAACCTTGTGGACGGACGGCAGACGGACGCTGGATACATAACGCTTGGTATCGGGTCGCACAAGGTGCAGTTCGAGTGCGATACCGGATCCCAATGTAACATCCTGCTGCTGAGTGACTATAAGTTAGCTACAGGAGATACTAACTTGCAGAATCTGACACGAGTCACAAACTCACTGACTGTGTATGGAGGGACGAAAGTTAAAGTGATGGGGATCACAACACTTCAAGTCCACAGAAACGGCCGTAAACACAATCTGCACTTCAAAGTGATGAGCGGTAAACACCGCCAACCGCTTCTCAGCCGCCAGGCATGCATTGGCATCGGTGCGCTGCAGTGGATTGATGTGGATGCCATTCGGCCATTAGAGGAATCGCCGAAGACCCCGAGCGTAAACAACGTTGATGCAAAGCAGGCAACGAAGATACCTAGCTTTGACACCGCTGACATACAGCACCAGTATGCAGATGTTTTCAAGGGACTTGGAAAATTACCAGGCCCATACCACATCAAGATTGACAGAGACGTCAATCCTGTCGTACCCGCCCCTCGACGAGTACCAGTGCCTCTGAGGGACAAGCTGAAACATGAGCTGCGTGAGATGGTCAACGATGACATCATCGCGCCAGTCAGTGAACCGACAGATTGGGTTTCCAGCATGTTGCTCGTGTCGAAGCCAGAAAAGCTGCATATCTGCATGGATCCACGGGATCTATAACAGACCTATCAAGCGAGAACATTATTAAATGCCAACTATAGAGGAAATTGCCAGACGACTAAGCGGTGCGCGTGTCTTCACTGTCATAGATGCCAAAAATGCGTTTTGGCAGGTCGAATTGGATGAGGAATCAAGCCGACTCACAACATTCAACACGCCGTTTTGGACGCTACAGATGGAAGCGTATGCCATTTGGCATTTCCAGTGCACCGGAAGTCTGGCAGAGGAAGATGCATGAGACCTTCGAAGGATTACAGGGCATCGAAGGAATCGCAGATGATTTTCTCATCACGGGGAAAGACGACGACGAACATGACGTCAATCTGCATGCGTTCCTCAAGAGATGTCGTGAGAAAAACCTAGTCCTCGACGCGGAAAAGGTACGCTACAAGCTAAACGAAGTCAGCTACATGGGATGTCTGCTGACAGACGAGGGCATGAAACCTGACCCGAAGAAAATCGCGGCCATAATCGAGATGACAATGCCCACGGACGTAGAAGGAGTACGCTGCCTAATTGGTACAGTGCATACATAGGCAAGTTCGTGAAGGGACTGACCGACCTCACAGCTCCGTTGCGTGAATTGATACGCAAGGAAAGCGAGTTCACGTGGAACGAGTCGCACACCAAAGCAGTGTGTGCGATACACGAGAAGATCAGTAACGCCCCAGTGCTGCGTTACTATGATGTGGATAAAGACGTAACAATCCAGGCAGACGCGTCGCAAACAGGCCTGGGAGCTGCGCTCATGCATGACGGCCAGCCGATATGTTACACAAGCAGAGCTATGACGAATACCGAACAAAACTACGCACAGATCGAGAAGGAACTGTTGGCGATAGTCTTCGCGTGTGAGCGGTTCAACGACTGCATATATGGTCGAGATGTAGTACACGTGGAGTCTGACCAAAAGCCGCTAGAAACTATCTTCAAGAGAGAAATACACATGGCACCGAAGCGACTGCAGCGCATGAGATTACGACTGCAGAAGTATCCACTCGTGAGGTACAAGAAAGGATCGGAAATGTACGTTGCAGATAGATTGAGCCGAGCGTACAACACGGAGGCTAAACGAGACACTCGGCAAGATACGAATGCCGATGTCAATAAAGTTGACGACTTAGACGAGATGATGTACAGCGACAACATCATGCTGCCTGAAGATAAATTGATCGAGCTGCAGCACGCCACGAAGGAAGACGCAGTGTTGCGAGAACTCGAGAAGGCCATCAAGTCAGGGTGGCCAGTAGCGAATACCGGTAAGGAAGCACAAAAACCGTACGTGCAGTTCAAAGATGAACTGTTAGTTGAAGATGGATTAATCTTCAAGGGAGACAGATTAGTAATCCCCCATGTGATGCGACCGGGAATGGTGAAATTGATACACCAGGGCCATAATGGAATAGAGGGATGCCTGCGCAGGGCGCGCGAAGTCATCTATTGGCCCGGTATGAACGCTGAGGTGAAGGACCACATCAGCAAGTGCGACGTTTGCAACGCACACCGACCGGAACAGTGCCGGGAGAAGCTGCAAACACAAGAGTTCCCCCATCTGCCATGGGCCAAGGTCGCAACATATTTGTTTGAGCTCGACGGACACCAGTATGTCATACTGGTAGACTACTACAGTAACTTCTTCCAGATCAACGAGCTGAAGAAGACAACGACACAGGCTGTTGCCAATGCTCTACGGCCACACTTCGCACGTCACGGAGTTCCTTCAATTCTGGTCAGTGACAATGCTTCACAGTATGGGTCACAGGAATTTGCGAAATTTGCTCGTGAGTGGGGCTTTGTGCACATAACATCAAGCCCGCACTACCCGCAAAACAACGGGAAAGCGTAGAACGCTGTGAAAATAGCTAAAGCTTTGCCCAAGAAGGCCAAACTGGGTGGAAGCGACCCACTGAAAGCTATTCTGGAATGGCGCAACACACAAACAGAAGGCTTGCAAAGCTCGCCCGTGCAACGTTTGATGTCACGCCGGACTAAGACACTGTTGCCGACGCGAAACAGTCTACTTGCACCAAAAATCCAAGGAAGAAATGTCAGCGATGCAAACGAATGACGAAAACGAAAGTACCAACGACATTACGACACCCACTCAAAGCCGCTGAAAGAGCTAAATGTTGGACAGGCAGTCCGGATGAAATTGCCTGGACGAACACTTGGAGTTTGGGTGTATGTAAACGAGCACTAGGACAGCGATCCTACACCGTGGATGTCGAAGGACACACCTATCGGCGCAACAGACGACAGTTGAGGGCAACCAACGAATCGGCGCCCTCAGTGACTGTTGCTCATGACGTAACGCCAGACGTGGGAGATTCCGTGCCCAGTGCAACGATCTCCAAGCCGACCGGACAACGACAACCGGCTATTGTTGTTGACATTCCGTTATCGCCGTGTCCTCGCCCGAACACGCCGCGGGGGACACCGGGCATTATGCCGAGGCGAGACGAGCCAAGTGCAAGACGCATGACACTTCGAGATCGTGTTGACATTAAGCCACCACGACGGCTCATTAACGAAATGTGAATCCAAAAAAACTGAAAAACAAAACAAAATTTTAAACAAAAAGGGATGTCACGAGATACCCCAGCTGATGCCCAGCAGGGAGGGTATATTTGGACTGATTGCCTAGCAGCAACCTCTGGACTCTAATTAGCATATAGAGTAGTGGACGCTGCCGCCGCTGTTAGTGTAGTGAATCAGTCTATCCTAGGATTTAGACCAGTGCAGCTGTGTATCCAGATAATAACGTATTAAACATATTCTTCTCGACGTGTTGTTTGTATGTTATATATTGCATAGATATGAGCAATACCGTTACAGGGGGTGGAGGAGGGGAGGTGCTGTTGAAAATTATTTTTCACCGCTACGCTGTTGTAACTTCAGCTTCTCCGCTGTCTCGGCTATGAACAACTCATGACATCCGAACAAACACGGGGGACAGAGCTTTGAAAAAAATATTTTTAAGTCGGGCCGCTGCTGTCAATTTATCTTCCCCACCTTCTCTCCGCTGTCTCCACTGAAATGATTATATCAGAAGACGGAGAGGGGGGGGGGGGGCTTTCGAAAAAATTGTCGCCACCATGCCGCCTATTACTGGGGGGAGGGCAGAAAACAATATACTATGTCTACCCTCCAATTGCACACACCTTTCACAGTCAACAAAAATACACATTAATCGTCACATAAAATTTATAATTCCATCCGCCATTGGCGCTCACCACAAAAACAAACATTCACGCTCACATTTAATGGGGGGGGGGGTAGAACCACATGTCTGCCCCCAGAGAAATCCCAGAGGGGCAGCTGCCCCCTGCCCCCCTGTTCCCGCGTCTATGAATGCAACTGTAATTATGACACACATAATGTATCACTCACCAGTGTGGCTCTTTCTCTAGATTCTTACCGACAGACCATCGTCACTCGTGCTAACTCCCCTCGTGTGCTTTTCCCTCTATCCCAAATCCCGCCCTTTTACAGCGACCCCTATTGTTAGACTCCAACATTGAGCTATGACCACTGCTACTCACCAGGTGCGTTACTGAGGGAACTACAAATCAATTATAAAATTAAAATAGCGTCATAGCCATCCATGACACTACCAAAGAGAATAGATGCGGGAGAACGTCAAGGACGCAGGAAACTGGATAGGCCAAATCTCAGACGGGAGGACTAGGCCAGTAGTGACACGAGTAGATTGGGCCATGATGAAAGATAGAGGGGGGCTGTGGACAGAAGACTAAAGGACTACAAAACAGCGAGTGGTTCGGCAATACTGTGGATGACCTTCACCACTGTACAGCCGGGAACAAGGGGAATAACAAGTGTTTCTTGATCAAACGCATCTTCGCAGGCCGGGGTGGTGCCTATGTACACTACCCCTGTCAGATCTCCTATGCGTTATATGGAAGTTAGCTGAATCAGAGCCGGAATTGACTTCGCAGGTAGCGACTGTATCACTCGTGAGAACAGTGCAGACACCAGTCAGACCCGCGCTCCAATTCCAAGACGAAGCCCTCGACTTATATAATATAATAACTACGTCTACTTTCTATGATGGCCGAAAAGGGCCATCGCTTTTTTGTGTGGATATTCGCAACGCCAAGGGGCGCAGACGCGATGTGATGAGCGATGGATGGGCGATGGACGATGCCCGGTGCGATGCGCGGTGCGCGATGCGATGCGCGATGCGATGGTATAAATTATAAAGATGCCGCAATCAGCATGCGTACACCGAAAACGAGACTTGGGCATCCATTTGTATTTATTAAACATATTTCTTTTTGTGTTCAGAACATGTGATGATGTGATCATGGATGATGACGCTGACTGTACGTATACTGTTACACATCTAGTTATTGTGCTCAAAAGATTATGTGGTTGTACTTCTAAATATTGTCACGGAATTCTACTGGGATTGAATTTAGCCAAACAAAAATGGGTGCCAAGCAGGCAGCCTCTTTGCAAAAAGTAGACTAAGAGCCGAAATAGGTTACTTTATAACATGAAATACCTATGTACCTATTCAACGGTTAAATTATTTACATCTAGATATCCCTGATCGCAAATATAAACACTATTTTGTGTGCCTCCAAACACGATGAGCCAAGGATGGTTATGGCATTTCTCAGTTGAACATTAACCAACAGTTTTGAAGCCTATTTGTCAGTATGTATTAATTAATGACACAATACAAACATGTTATTTATGCTTTATATAAATAAAAAATATAAACTTTTAATCATTTATGCTTCTTGATTTACTCCCCGGTCCCCAATACTTCCACGTCTGGGAAAACTGACATATATTCCGTGAGACGATCTTCGACACAAATTCAAAAAATGAAATGGGGAGTGGTAGAAGAGGTACACACCTCATGCTATGAAGTAACTCGGTTTTGGTCTCCGGTTTTGGTTCAATCGCATTAGGCTTCTATCACAATATTTAGAAGTACGAGCACACAGTTCTGTATACAAAATAACCAGAAGTGTAACCGTATGCGTACACCCACAGTCATCAACCATGGACACATGCTTTGAACATAAAAGGCATCCAGTGTTGCCAAAGGTCATGAATTTGTTCAAGCCGAGACAACAAAGCCAAACTAAAAACACTGGCGTCGACTTGCACGCTCCCTCTTGAAACTCGCCAAAACACCCACCTGGAGGCTCTCCAAAATCTCAATTTGCACACCCATTGAGGCTCGCCTCTTCCCATGATTACAAAAAAAGTTTTATATTTTCTGCTAAGGATATCCAGACGGAAACTATTTAACAAAAGCAATTTGAGCGGTAGAAGAGGTACATATATGTCATGTTATGAAATATTTTTGCCCCAGACTTTCGTCATAACATCTAGAAGTACGAACACTACAAACTCTTTATGTAAAACAAGCATATGTGTAACTGTATACGACATCAGCCATCATCACATGATCTGAACACAAAAAGGAATGTGTGTAATAAAATACAAATGGATGCATAAATCTCGTTTTCGGGGTGCGCATACTCATTACAACATCTTTATAATTTATACCATCGCATCGCGCATAGCATCACGCACCACATCGCGAATCGCATCGAGCATCGTGCATTGCATCGCGCTTCACACATCGCGCATCGTGTCGCACATTGACCATCGCATCGCGCATTGCGTCGTCGCCCCTTGGCGAATATCCACACAAAATGCGATGGCCATCATAACTTTCCAAACATGACATGTAATGCAGCAGCGTGTCGCTGAAATGAAGACCACCGGAAGGTCCCGGCAAGCGAAATTATTGGCCGAGATTATCTTCAGAGATAAGCAAAGCGATCTGCCACGGGTTAGCGAGACTGGTGTGATCACCAGCGCCTCCGGCGCGCGAGGCTGGTCAAACGTAAAATCTTGTTTGTGTACCTTTATCTAATTGTAAAATAAAGGAATGATAAGCGTGGGCAAAGTTAACACCATTTGTCAAAGAACAACAAGTGCTAGTGAGAAGGAAATATTGAAGCTTCACAACAGTCATGTTATGCTATGGAATATTTTTTTTATGGATCGATAGATGGATGGATGGGTGGATGGATGTATGGGTGGTGTGGATGAATTGGTGGGTGGGTGGTAGGTGGGTGGATTGATGGATTGATGGATGGATGGATGGATGGATCGGGCAACATACATTGTGTGTCGGTTGAATTGTCAATTTTACATTGGTTTGAGTAAAGGAAATCCACGTAATCCTTAGTTGTCCATCATCGCAACGGAATTGAGCATACGAACGTCACTTACTACGTTATTAAGAAAATAGGATATGCCAGCGCTCTGACCGTAGTAAATTGGGAATGTATCGTGGGCTACCAGGAATGCAGGGGGGAGGGAGATAGAGATAGCTTAGTGGATATGGTGAAGAACACCAACCGTCATCAACTCGCAAGCATGGACGCATGCATGTCTACAGCAACACATACAGGTGCACGTTTACATACACACACAAGCACACTCGATCATACATACGAACGCAGACAATAACGCACGAGCGCATGGATTCATGACCGCCCACACACTGTCTCTTATGACCGGCACAACCTGCGGTGGTTTGCACAGGTGTTAAGTTACATAACAACGAACGTTGTCAGATTCAGCTTTATTACATCTGCAGATGAATTAAGTCCTTGCCGTCTTGGCTTGCTCTACAGCGGCGACGCAGAGAGTCATGGGATCTGACGTTAGCAGTATCTGCATTTGCCTTTACTGTTAAATTTGCAGCGACAGTAGACACAGCGTCCTTCCCTTGTGCAGTTTTTACCCCTTTTGCAGTCTGTCCAGCACTTGTGGGCATTGCCGTATATTTCGCCCCTGCATTTTGGTCTCCCGCGGTAGGCCCAGCAGTGACAAAAAGGCCCTGTACAGTTGCATTTCCCCTTTCTAGTTTTAATATCGCAATCTGTACGACCTACAACAAACAATGTTTACATAATATTAATTTGACGACACGTTTTATCGTAACTTTGAAACTGTTTGTGAAGAAACAAAACGAAACACTTCGATAGGCTGCTCAGGTTTCAGACGTAGCCATTGGGACTCTAATTTCAGAAATGTTCATGACGTCATGGAATAACGGGAGACACATAAAGGGAGGGAGGGAGGGAGGACCCGTGTTTAAATTTGGACCCGTGTCCATGATATTTAACCTAGCATCCTAATTCCTAATACTGAATGTAACTTAGCTGCATCTCGCGGATCCAAATATCACCTGGGTCCAAATCTCACCTGACACATTCTACATACTTTTTGGTTTTAAAATGTCCCGTTTGCAACAAAACATTGCGGATGGGACAATTCAAAAATTGTAATATTTTTAAAAGTATTTAAGTTCAATTTGGATAGTTTGTAGCAACTATACACTAAGCCTAACTAAGCCTAAGGTCAAGGAATAGAATCCAAACAATCATCTATTTGCTTACTTCAGGATAAAAGTTCATCATTTGTTTTAAATATCACCATATTCTAGGTATTATATTATTCTGAAACACAACAGGGAGGTAAACTGTGCTAAGACCCCAATATCCAGATATATTAACGTGACACTGGCTATTGCGTTATTATTTACAAATAATGTTCAACTTTATGCGCGTACTCATTACGATCACTAATGGTGAGCGATAATAAATGACATTGACAAATAAACAGTTCGCCACATTGTCATAGACACATTATTTACAATAAATGGTACATTGAATGAATGCACGATACACATTCGTGAAAATACATACCTGATGAACAATTGAGAAAAAGAACAAATTTGAAATGCGCCCTTATGAGTACGTCTATGTAAGCGCCAAGGCAAAGGGGCTTACATCCGTACTACGTAAGCGGAACGTTTTGCGGTGCGCCGGTGGCTCGAAGTTGTGAATGAATTGCGTACTAAAAATATATTTAGTTTGCAACATATATATTTACTTTTTTACCACTCAGCCTACAGATACCACCAACATGGATGAAACTTCAAATTTTCATGAAAATATATATCCCGAAAAAGGAGCAGGACACATTTGTAAAATGACCTCTCAAATATATATACTTCAGGCAAATCGTGTATTTTATAATCAAATAGTTCAATCAAAATCAAAGCAATCATTTCAAAATCACGTTAATATGTTCTGAGGAGTAAAATTTTCAATTATGTAAACAGAATGCACACTCATCGCCATTATTATTAACACACGCCAGTGTCAGATATTAAGTCAAAGCGATTCGCTTTGACTTAATGCTATACTATGGTTTGCATAGTAGAATTCCGACTTTAGGTCAAATCCAATCGGACCTAATGCCATGTATATATATCTATGTATATATATATATATATATATATAATTAACAACATAATTAAAGACCACCTCAACAATTAAAATCTAGCACTCATTTTTCGCATAATTTGCCAATTTGTTTATTAGATTACATTTTCATTTTATATATATATATCTAAACAATCTGGTAATTGTTATAACAATGCCGTTTGACGACTACCGTGCAATACATACAGTGCCATGGTACAGTGATTATTGGAGATCATCTATATTTTAACACGCTAATCTTGGAGCATTCCAATGTATTGAGATCCACTCACTGCTTTCTATGTTCGTTCGCTTTCTTGGATTATTGGCCTCTGATCTACCAATTGGTGATGCATTAAGAAAAAACCTCAAAGATAGTTATTTAGAGTTATTTACTTTGTTGAAAGGACACATTGAATGGTCAGCCATTCGCCAAGTTACTTGCTCTATGGGTCGCTACGCTAGTCATACTTATTATATACTGTTCGTATTCTAGCTGTTATCTTTGACAGTGATTTCAGCTTCAAGCAGAACATTTCTCAAATATGTTAAACCTGTTTCTACCATGCACGTGATTTCCGCCGAATTCGGCGTCATTTGTCTTTATCTACTACTAAAACAATATCAGTATCTCTAATTAGCAGTCGCCTTGACTACTGCAACTCACTCCTAAACGATATTGCTAAAAAGGACTTAGCTAAACTCCAACGTGTACAAAATTGTATAGCACGTACAGTAGTAAAAGCACCTCGTTTCTCACCAGCTCTGCCCCTACTTAGACAGTTGCATTGGCTTCCAATTACATATCGAATACAATTCAAATTAGCCACTATCACATATCGTACCCTTTCTACGCAACACCCATCCTATTTGTTTAGTCTCCTTCGTTTTTACGATATCCCCAGGAATCTCAGATCATCTTTATCACAACGACTTTTTCTGCAAACATGCTTTTTCTGTAGCTGCACCCACAATCTGGAGTCAGCTCCCTATCGCTTTAAAATCATCTGAGACTAAATACCTTCCGTAAAAAACAAAAGACTTATTTATTTGAAATTGCATTCCCACCCTAACCTTTGGCGGTCCCTTGCTCTAATGACGACTCTTGCTTGTCCCTGTTAACGATTTTGCCAAATGATTCATGTATGTTACGCCTCTGAGCTCAGATTCCTGGGGATTTGGGCGCTATAGAAGTTTGTCATTATTATTATTATTCCAACAGCATGTGTTAAAGTTCTAACATTCAGTGCAGAGAAATATATAAATATATATATATATATATAAACTATACAATACCTCTTGTCCTTGTTTGTGGTGGCTCTGTAAAGAAAGACAGGTATATATTAGAAGGAGTGCCTATTATCATGCATTATGCTAAGTATTGAATTGATATTATTTGCAAAGTTATACGAATTCCAAAACCGATACAAAATCACAGTTCATTATAGTGATAGTCCCTACGACGAATGTCTCTACATTGGTTATATTAAACGTAAAAAAGATTACATATAATATATATATATATATAATATTTATATATATATATATATATATATATATATATATCAGTCTCAATGTTGTTCACATTAGGTATAAGTAATGATTCGTATTGGTTACATAAATTATTTCATCGCTGGTATATGTTATGTAACACAAAATATTCAAAATCGACTACAATTGTAGTAGTATGTTTAGTCGTAACAACTAAACATACTACTAATTGTCGTATGTATGAATCAGTTTATAGCGTTCGATTTACTTCGATCCCGACATATAGTTAATGAATGCTTCATTAGTTGAATACAGATTCAAATAAGTTGTTGTTTCGTGTCGTGTCATATTTACCTCTATAACACTTTGGGTCGCCGGTTTTCATACACGTACATCGACAGTCGGGGGCAGAGCAGTTGCAATCCCCTAAACTGCATTTGCTGTGGCAGCCAGTCCCTTTATAATAAAAGTTTTGTAAAATTATATTGCCATCGCATATCCAGTTCTATTTGTGCATTCGTTTAGATAATAAACATAATAATTATACTCGTGCCTTCCGACTTTAAACCGATTCACTTACAACATATAAGTCATAACAATTTCGCCTCGTAAAATAGACAATATATCTTTAAAATTCGCTTTAAAATGACATGTTCTAGTCTTTAAATAAAAAAAAAATAAAAATAAACACTGACGGGAAATGGATAGAAAAGCACCAAACGGTATTGCATTACGTTTATTAAACGACACACACATCAGTAAGGGTTCCAAGCTCCTAAAACGTGGTATATGGATGTGTCTGTGTGCGCGTGCGTGCGTGCGTGCGTGTGTGCGTGCGTGGGTGTGTCAATTGTGACATATCACTTGCGCAAGCGTGTAGGTATTCAATTGTAGTTAAATTTACGTTGGTTTGTTTACCTCCTTCGCACATTGGTTCGCCGCTCGCGTTACACTTGCAGCGACAGCCGGATCCAGAGCAGTTGCATTCCCCTTTACGGCATTTAGCGGGACACACAGCTGTATAATACAAAATATATTAAGACAATATTATTGTCTTAAGTTATACTAACAACATATATATGTGTGGGTGTGTGCGTGTGCGTGTGCGTGTGTGTTAACATTATCATCGCATAACTAATTTTGAATTGGTTTACATAGTAGACATAATAGTAATCTACCTTTAGACTTTCCCTCTTAATTTAACGACTTGTAAAGCAGATAACACATTATAAATATGCATCTAAATTAAGTTGTTGTCAGTTTTTTGTTCGCAAGTCGCTAAAAAGTGTTCCGTAAGTTTAACAAATTATACACCAATATATCACACTATAATGTAATTATTGCTCAAACGCAAAAAAAGTCGTATGTGTACTATACCTCTCTTGTCGCGAACCAGGTTGTCTGTAAAATAAAACAATATATAATATGGTATTTGATTTTGAAATTGTAGAACATTTGAGTTTATCGCGTGTGCGTGTGCGTGTGTGCATGTGTGTGAGTGCTTGTGTGTATGTGCGTGCGTGTGCGTGTGTGTGCGTACTTGCGTGGGTGGTGTGCGTGCGTGCGTGCGTGCGTACGTGCGTGCGTGCGTGCGTCCATGCTGTGAGTGCACGCTGTCGACACTTACACCACTGAGACACAATCCTGCAGGTCTGCATAGTAGTTCAAAAGTCACTGACTCTGCTTAGTTAGACAACTCAAACATGCTGACCGACATGAAACATTAATTTGATTAGTAAGTAGGACTTTCTGTTAGCACAGCCTTCGGACAATATCTTCTAGTTTTAAACATGGGTATGTAGTCGTTTTTCTCTAATATTGTGTGTAACATTGCTAAAACAAGAAATCACCTAACGCCGTTTCGGGTTCTTCATACACAGACGCATCAGGATCGTCTTCCTACAATGGAGTAAGTTCTTAAGGTAAGTTCTTATACACACACACACACACACACACACACACACACACACACACACACACACACACACACACACATCTACCGCAGTATCCAGTCCTCAGACTGCTCAAAGCGCATTACACTTTACTCCCTGGCAGACCTGTTCACTCGAACACCGTCTCGAATTCTCTGGGAAGCATCAAGCCACGCTGGATTTAATGCGCGAAGACTATTCGTAAACAAAATATCCACAACTGTCTATAGCCAGGTACTCATTCATACAGCTGAGTGAACTGGAGCAATGTAGAGTGAACGAACTTGCTCAAGGTTCGACACCGCAGCACAGGATTCGAACTCAGGTTTTCTCAGTCGAGAGTCCGAAGCTCTAGCCACTGCACCACTGCGCTCCACAACGTCCCCAGGCTACTGATGCGTGTTAAATTAAAGGTTACATTATTTTAGGTCTATGCATTCGGCAGAATCATGTTATAGTTTATTATTCATCTTATACATCATAAGTACGCAATTATGACGATACCATTTGTAGCATACCTGCTTTAATACATACGAAATTATGTGCAGCCCGATATGTCTTATATCGCCACCACAATACCTCCAGTGTAACAGACATGCTCCAGACATTAGGATGGAGATCCTTATCAGACAGAAGAACTGATGCAAAACTATGTATGATGTACAAGATAGGAAATGGCCTAGTGGGTATACCAGCAAACCAATACCTTATTCCTGTAAATATAGTCACTAGAAAACAACATTCCTTATCTTACCTTATCCCTCACTCCAGATGCAACTACCACTTGTATTCTTTTTTCCCCAGTACCATTCGACTTTGGAATTCCCTCCCTCAATATATTGTAAATCAAAACAGCCTGTATGCGTTTAAAAGCAACATCCAGACTTTGCAGTACCCCATGTTTTAGACGTTAACAAGTTCTTCTGCACGTATTTATGTTTATTTACACGATAATTTGTGTTCTTATATATTGCACTCTCAAAACAAAACAAAAATTTCCTGTTCGCCTGCCATGCCACGGCCCCGCAGTATCCTCAGCATGTTGAGGCTAGGCGTGTATTGGAAGAAGAAGAAGAAGAAGAAGATGTGATAGTTTTGTTTACTAATGCTGGCACGTACCGCATAATTTGCAAACGTCACCGCAAGAGACAACGCCACGAGGACGAATACGCAAACGTGTCTGGCTCGCATTATCAGGACAACGTCAAGCTGTAATGATATTAACATACCGGTTATGTTCAACACATTCCCACGCAATATGTTGGTTTGCTATGTGAAGAAATTCTAATTTGCAATACGTACTATATTTATTAAAGCAAACATAATGCAATTTCACCTGTGTGTGTTTTCGCTATGGAATTCTATAACAAGAACTACTAATACATATTGCAACATCCACAATAGCTAAAGCAGAAGCAAACCTTACCTGATGCAGCTTCAAGAATTTGTTCGAACAATGAGTAGAGCTATTTCGATGAAACTGAGCGAGTATCGTGTACTTATATAGGATACCCCAATATGACTACGTGATGACATTCACGGGTTGTATTTAGACGTACGGTCAACGTATATACCTCGTAAATCCACTGTCACATAGACAAATTGCATATTGTCACTTCATGTTGTGTTCAAATAACCTGTTAGATTACTCAGCTATTCACAGATTGTTCCAAATTTGGACAACTTGTTGTTGTACAAAAAGTATGAACAAAATAACTAACGATTTATGTGTTATCATGTTGCATAATGGCGTGATTTAAAGCACTATGCAAAATGCAGATGTAAGGTTGTAAATGCGGTACAATTTCAGGAAACGTGCACAGTACCATATTTGCAATAGCTAGGATTGAATTGTTGAACATGTACAATTTCATATTATATCCGTAATTCATAATAGGAAACCATAAAATGAATTTAGACTTCGGTATTAAACACTCACAGCAAGCAAATAAATTTCATGAAACAATTAATTATCTTGTGATTTTCGGCAAAGACGTTTACATTTTAATACGTGATAGCAATTCATAGCTATTCGTTGTTAAATAATAATTTACTGATTAACACAATGCCGGCCAGGTAACGTACATAAGGATATGAGGAACCATTAGCAACGTTAATAAATCTATTTGTGTTCGTGCTAGTTGACATGATCCCTTTTTCGTTGAATGGTATTTACGTAACTGCAGCGTCCCGACATCAATTCAACCCGAAGCACGTGACACGTGACACGTATGATGGAAATATACCTTAGTGCACAAACACAGTATAGCTTCTCGTTTCTAATACCCATTAAAAATGTAGCCAACAAATTTTGCTACTTACCATATTGCATGACAAGGTTGTCAAAGTGAATGTTTAAATATGATTGTAGTCAGAGGACTGATTTCCAAATGAGGAGTAAACTATACATTCATTAAGGTTGAATTGTTATTTTGATACAGTATATGATAACAACAAATAATAAAACATTAACCAAAATACTTAAGTAGCCTGAATTGCTTTGTCCCACGTCATATTGCTTAGAAGTGTCAATTTCGAAAACCACGACAAATGGTCGTACGTAAGTTGAGCGATACGTGGAATTGATTTTTATAGTGAATTGTTCTGCTTCTTTATCGAGGCGTTGTACTCACGTCTATAATATATATCGCATTTTACAATATTTTCACAATCACTCACTCACTCACTCACTCATCCCTTGACTGGGCCGATGGTATTGATGCGCGCTTGGAGGTTATTACAGCCAACTTTGGCCAACAGACGGTTTCCAGCTGGCCCGCAAGATTCGCTCTAAAAATTGAAAAAAAGATGGCTATTTCTGTGTAGGTTTGCGGACTGACATGCTGTGACATTAACCTAGAACGCGTACAACATTTTGCTATTTCGGTAAATGACGCGAACTTATTTATTTACCGTACCTTGTTATAAATCAAATACCTTGTTTTTGTTTCAACATTGGTAGGATTTCTGCGCAACCTGTTCCGTTGTTTAAGCATTTGTTATGCAGTCATGGTCTGAACAAAACAATATATATATATATATTGGCCATTGCTTTTAATTTGGTAAGACATACAATACCTTTTCGTATGTGCTCGTAAAGAGTATGTTTTTGCTATCCTAAACTACAAACGTTATGTTAAATACAACGTAATACAATGGTGACGCTGCTTAGTCGCTTACATGCCAGGCCTACTATTGTCTGGAGAGAGCAGGAATTCCGATTTTAGTGTGATTTGTCGTTGTGAATTCCGATATCACTCAATGCTGTCATAAAATACCTCCCATTTACTGCGAAGTCTTAAGTAAAACTGAAAAACGGCACTTCTGTCTCTCATAAAGCACGTCGTTTTACCAAACAAACATTTTTCAAACTCTTGTAATTTGTTACTCTCTTAGAGACTATCCTGCACACCTGATTTGCCATCTCCACATGATTACAACAACGTCGACAAAGTCAGGCAGAGCCATGAATGAATTTGCAGAGAAGTCGGCAAATCAACGACTGAAGGCGGTCTGTAGTGTGTCCAGCACAGCAACAAACACCAGTTTGGCATCTTCGATATGTGCTTTGTCTTATCTGGTGAACTTAACATTGAATTACAAAAGGTGTTCTCGGCATGAATTTTGAAAAGCTTTTCAATCGAAACTTCCACTGCTCAATATGCAAAATGGCACTTTGTGGTAACAAACTGAGCAATGTTTCAGACAAGGTTCGGCCATAAGGTACATTTCGTTCTCATAAGCACAAATCATGGTACAAAAACACCAGCAGAGTATGGCGTTTGGACTAGTTTCACATGCAACGTAACAATAAGTACCTAGCACGTTCCGAGTTGTTATCAATCAGCACACTATACCCTTGTAACGGTAGCACTGAGCATAACAAAAATAGAAAATCATAAAAACAATAAAAATATTTAGTGACACAAAGTGTTAGACAAACAGGTATGTGCCATGGAGGTATTTACATTTATTTCAACAACTTGAGGCCTTGCGTTATAAAAACACACACATATATATATATATATATATATATATATTTTATTGATAGACCTGTTTACATAAATTTACATAATTGTTATTCTACAATGCCGCAATCGTTTGGTACAATATGCAAAAATGGCCCTTTTGGTAACAAACGATATGTTTGATAAAGCAAACTGAGCAATGTTTTAAAACAGGTTCGGCCAAAACTTACATTTCGTTCTCATAAGGACACACTGTGGTGCAAAAAGACAGACTAATTAGGGCGTAATGGAGAAAGGTGGACATAAAGGATAAAGGTTGCCATGAAGTAATAATTTCCTTTTAGGCGTAAAAGGATTGGAGGTTATATATCAAAAGAGCATTTATTTATTTAGGAAAATAGTATCAATAGTATGTGATCGATGCATTGCTATATCTTACTGGAATTCGATCAGTTTAGCTCCACGGTCTTGCCAATTAACATTTTGTTTGTACTGGTAGTTTTGACTGGTTGCCATGTGTTTACATTTTCAAAAAGGCACACCAGTAAGCAGATTTACAAACTTCTTTAAGTCAACATAGGAGGTCAACATTACACAGTAAACAAAACAGTTTGGTCAGCACAGTATGGCGTTTGGAATAGTTCCACATGCAACGTAATAATAAATACCTAGCATGTTCCGAGTTGTTATCAATCAGCACACCTTTGTAACAGTTGCACTGAGCATAACAAAATAGAAAATCATAAAAACAAGACAAATATTTATTGACACAAACTGCGAGACAAACAGATATGTGACATGAACGGGTTTACATTTATTTCAACAACTTGTCGCCTTGCATTATAAAAAAAACATATATATTTTGATTTATAGACCTGTTTACGACGAGGCAGCAACCATACTGTTGGTTTTCAAGAAAAACGAGCGAACTTCAAAACACTACGTCACAAAACTATGTGACTGATCTCAAAACAAGTTAGCGACGGAATAGGTAATGATAAAATATATACTGATAATTTTATAATCAAACATTTTAGATATGCTATTTAGAAATCCGGCAGAACACCGATTGATGTAAGCGTTTTTGCATTAATTAACATTCGCCAATGCATTGGTAATGTTGCATTCTTGTTAAATCTATGAATCATACGCATAAGGAGCAACCTTCGTCACATACTTTTGTGAAATACAGTATACTCTCCTAGATAGGATAATGTGTTGATTTCTCTAATCGTAGTAGTTCACATACGGGGAATCTTGTAAAATTATAATCCCGTAACGATCAACGTTTTCTTGTTTAGATGCATTGATTACATGAGAGTGTTATGTCGATAACACGGAAATATCACAAACAACACCAGGCTATTGTAACGTTGAACAGGTTGTAATACAGCATCATGGCTGTATTACAACCCCAGAACGAGACTGACGTCAGCTGATCAAGTACATTAAAGGCACACTGTTAAAAAAACAGAACACAACATATTTTCCCCTCTCTGTAAAGATTACTGTTCCGAAATCGAACAATAAAGAGGCGCACACAAACCGTTCAAATTACCAATGTTACGACTGATGTTTAAAGTCACATGCTAATTTAACAGCTGACTAATGTCGCAACAAACGTTCATTATTTCGTCGGGTAGTCTTGAAGTTACCGCGGTGGACGTCTGTTTCGCCTGGGCCGTTGGTACTGCGGGTAACCGGGTTGATGAACAGGCAGACCTCCGATGTCAATATCATCAAGATGGGCGTCCGACGATAGCTGTTGATTTCCTGGTTGTCGCGATCGAACACAACGCCATGAGTTCCAGCCCGACCCGTCTTCAAGCACGAACGTATTGGGACCAGCTTTAACGGCGATATGCTTCGGGTTCGACAATGACGATGCCAATTTGTGTTTCTGGATAGGTCGTTTCGGCCTGATCCAGTCTCCAGGTTTAATCATCGTATTTCGCGAACGATGTCGTTTGTCGGTGTACGCTTTAATTCGTTATTGATTCCTGGCGATCGATTCAGCTAACACTGAAATGTTCGGTGGAGATGCCTGAGGTGGTTTCAGGTTTTCCAGAGGAAACCACGGTTTACGACCTAGCAACAACTCTGCTGGAGTACGCTGTGTCAACGCGTGTTGTGTCGATCGGTACGTTTGCTGGACTGTTCGTACTTCATCTGCGGACGTTTTCCCCTCCACAAGTTGAGCTGCGAGACTCTCTTTGATAACGCGATTTAGTCTCTCCACACCTCCGTTGCACTGTTGGTTGTATAGTGCACTGCGACGATGATCGATACCAAGTTTCTACAGAAATTTTTCAAACTCGTATGACACAAACTGTGGTCCGTGGTCGCTGTGGAGAACTTACGGAATTTCCCAATGAGCGAACAGGTCCTTCAGGATCTGGATGATGGCGGAAGACGTCACTGTACTGGTTGCGGCTATTTCCAGCCATTTTGAATGTTGGTCCTGTATGACAACCAGAAATTGTTGGCTGTGAGGTGCGGCCTGCACCTAGCCGAATATGTCGACTTGTATTCGCTGCCATGGTTTCTCTGACCATGGTATGGGCTGAATCGGTGGTTGTGTAGGTTTGCTCACATACCGCGCATGATTTACAATCTCTGATGAGATCTTCGATGTGTCGATCGATGGCGGGCCACCATACTGATTCGCGACAGCGTTGCTTAGTTCGCACGATCTCGGGATGATCTTCGTGGGGCATTTTCAGCACTTTGTTCTGAAGTGTGGTAGGGATTACAGCACGTGTGCCACGTAACACACAACATCGTTGAACACGGATAGCTCGTCTTTGAGTCGGAAGTAACAAGATTTAACAAGATTGCCATCCAGATAATTAACTCTAGATGGCAGGTGGACAAGGAAGCCCTTTGGCTTATCGAGAGTCCAACCCTTTTATCTACATATATCCAGCCCTTCTGAGGTATGTGTCGATTTTATTTTTAAACATATTCACACTACTAGCACCCACACAATCATCAGATAATCTGTTCCATTCATTCACAGTCCTTTGTGAAAATGAGAACTTTCTCACGTCTAATCTACACTGCTCCTTTACTAATGTAATTTCATGTCCTCTAGTCTTTCTATCTTTCTTAACTAAAAAAACATATTTCTATCAATATTTTCATAACCATTCAATATTTTAAACACTTCTATCTGATCTCCTCTCAATCTCCTGGTCTCTAGTGTTGTTAAACCACATTCTTTTAGGCGTTTTTCATAACTAAGATCCCTCAGTTTTTGTATCATTTTAGTCGCTCTCCTCTGTACTCTTTCTAGCATATCTATGTCCTTCTTGCGGTATGGCCTCCACGCTTGTATACAATATTCTAAATGAGGCCTAACTATTGTTTTGTACAGCGGTATTATTAGTTCTTTTTCTTTATATGCTATATTTCGCCTAATCAATCCAAGGATTTGATTTCCTTTTGAAGCTGCAATTCCACACTGCTCTGAAACCTTCATGTCAGCACTAATTGTCAGCCCTAAGTCTTTTTCTTTTACAGTAGTACTTAGTACAGTTCCCCCCATTGTATATTCTACATATTCGTTCCCATGTCCTGTGTGAAGGCATTTACATTTCCCAAAATTGAACAACATTTGCCACTTTTCAAACCATTTGATCAACCTGTCAAGATCATCTTGTAAATGCTGTCTATCTCCATCACTTTTAATCCTTCTAAACACTTTTGTATCATCTGCAAATTTCAACACCTTGCTAGCTATATCATCGTCCAAATCGTTTATATATATTAAGAATAATATAGGTCCCAGTACTGATCCCTGTGGAACCCCACTCAAAACTGATTTCCAGTTTGAAGCCTCCCCATCAACAACTACCCGCTGTCTTCTGTCAATCAGCCATTTTTCTATCCAGTTAATTATACCATTTCCTATGCCATGGGCTTTAGTTTAAGCAGTAATCTCTGATGTGGCACTTTGTCGAAAGCTTTTTGAAAATCTAAGTAGATGATATCTACTGGTGATCCATCATCTACCCACTTAGTGATATCTTCCAAAAAACATAACATATTTGTTAAGCATGACCTCGCTTTTAGAAACCCATGTTGAGATGGGTTTATCAAGTTATGTTTAACAAGAAAATCCACCATGTAATCTTTAATTAGTCTTTCTAATAATTTACAAATCACCGATGTTAAACTAACTGGTCTATAATTATTTGACTTGTTTCTCGAACCTTTTTTAAATAACGGTATAATGTTTGCTTCTTTCCATACTAAAGGAACCACTCCCTCTTCTAATGACAAGTTGAAAACTGTTGCAAGCGGTATGCTAATTTGTTCTACAATTTCCACTAGTAGTTTGGGTGGAATACCATCCACTCCAGGTGATTTATTTTCCTTCATAGCCCTAATTTTCTTAGCTACCATTTCTGGGGTTACAATTAACTGTCTTAAATAGTCTGATTCTGCCCCCTTGAACTTAGCCTCTGGTACTGGCAGTGAACTAGTGTCTTCTCTGGTAAACACTGAACTAAAATACTCATTTAGGTCTTCAGCCATTAAGAATCCTTCTGATATTATATTTCCAGCACTATCTTCTAGAGGACCGACCTTATCCTGAACTTTCTGTTTGCTTCGAACATACGCATAAAAACTCTTGCTGTCATGTTTTATATTACAAGCTAATTTATGTTCATAGCTTCTCTTTGAATTTCTAATTTCAGCTGTAGCTTGGTTTAGTGCTTCTTTATAAATGTTGTAGTCTTCGTCATTGCCAGTACGTCTATATGACTTCCACATCATTTGTTTATACTTAATTTTTCTAATGGCTTCTTTCGATAAGTATTTCTTTCTGGTCCGTTTCCCTTGTTTTTTGAAGGGAACAAATTTATCTACGATGCACTCTATTTCATTCTTTAAGATATTCCAACATTCTGTTGCTGTCTTATTCTTCAGTGTATTATTCCAGTCTATCTTTGCTCAATATTTCCTCATTTCCTTATATCTTCCTTTGTGGAAATTTCTCCTGAACTGCTTTTTATTATTTATTTCTGATTTTACTTTGATGGTAAAATGTATCTGGTTGTGATCACTACTTCCCAGAGGCTCACATAATTTAACATTGTCAACTAATTCATTCTGTGAGGACAAAACTAAGTCTAACACATTCTCTCCCCTGGTTGGTTCTAGCACATGTTGAGAAAGGAAACTATCTTGTACTGAAACTAAAAACTTGTGGTCCTCACTACCCATACTCTGTAGAGATTTCCATTTTATATGCCCATGGTTAAAATCCCCCATAATAACACAGTCCCGTTTGCTCACTTCCCTTATAGCGTTTTGTATTTTTTCATTCTCTTCTATGCTTATGTTTGGACTTCGATAAACTAATCCAACCGTTAACGTTGAGTTTCCTGTAACTATGTTACACCAAACAGCTTCTTCGCAATCTGCTTCCCTGTCCAATTTTATTTCATAAGCCTGGATAGATTCTTTAATATATAAAATAACTCCACCTCCCCTTCTTCCTATTCTGTCTTTCCTAAACATTACATATCCTGTCAGTCCCAATTCGGCATCTGATATATCGGTGGTTGCCCAAGTAGGCTTCCATGTTAGGGGGTGATTGTCTGGGCCAACCATTCTGTGCGAAGTGACGAACCTGCGTCAAAGTGGCATCCTTGGAAGAAGCAATTTTCAACTCGGCTGCAGTAACGAGGTTGTCCAACTCAATTTCCATGATATAGTCGTCTGTCGTCAATTCACACTGTTCTTCGTTGACCAGCCTGCTGAGCATATCTCCTACCTGGTTCTTGGAACCAGCAGTGTACCGAATGTCAAAGTCATACTGGTGTAGGCGATCAGACCATCGGTAGATTCGCAATAGCCTGTGGCCCGAACCGGAAGTCGCTAACAGAATTGTGAGTGCCTTGTAGTCCGTCTTCAGCGTTAATTTCCTACCGAAGAGAAACACATGCCAGTGCTCGCACGCGAAGATATATGCCAGTGCTTCACGTTCTCCTGTGTAGTACTTCCGTTCTGTTGCTGAAATCGTCTTGGATGCATACGCGACTGGCCTCTCTTTGCCACTTCATACTTGCGATAATACGGCACCAAGGGCGATTCCTGAAGCATCCGTCGTCACGATCGTTAGTGCATCTGGATCGAGATGTGCGAGAATTGGAGCAGACGCAATTTTCTGCTTTAAGTCGCGGAAGGCTTGGTCTTGCTTGGGTACCATTCCCACTGAGCGTCTTCGCGTAGTAGTCGTCTAAGTGGCTCAGTAGTGTGGGACAAATTTCAGGTAGAAATTCGTCGTGCCCAGAAAGGAAGCAACTTCCTTGGCATTGGTCGGTTCTGGTAGATCCTCAATTGCTTTCACGTTGGAGTGTAGTGGTATTACACCCTTGGAGGACACATGGTATCACAGGAAGTCGATTTCCGTCCTGGCAAACTGACAGTTCACGCGATTATGTGTGATATGATATTCAGCCAGCCTGTTAAGTACTAGCTGCAGTCGTGGGTCATGCTGTTCGTGTGTGTGTGTCCATTGATGACAGTGTCGTCCAAGAGGTTGATGCAGCCATCTATCCCCATCAGTACAGAAGACACAATCTTCTGGAAGGCAATAGGTATTGAACTAAGTCCATATGGCATCCTACAGTACTGGAAAACTCTCTCATGTGTGATGAATGATGTAAAGTACTTTCTATCTTCAGCCACGGGGACCTGCAGAGAGCTTCATCTCATGTCCAGCTTGGTAAAGCTTGTTGAGAGGTGAAACTCGGCAGACACTTCCTCCATTGTTGGCAGTGGATACTTGTCCGGAATGATGGCCTTGTTTACATATTTCAGGTCAACACACAGTCTTATTTCATCCGATTTCCGACGTGCGACAACAAGATTTGAATTCTAGTGTGATGAGTTGACTGGTTCGATCACGCCATCGTCTTGAAGACGTTTAAGTTCATGCGACACTTCGTCACGCACTGAGAGTGTAAGACGACGTCAATCTTGTGACCCAGGTTTAACTTCTGGATTGACTCGGGGACGGTGTACAAACTTTGCAAATTTCCCAAACCCGTTGAACACTGTGGAAAGACAGCAACAATGTTAACTGACTGAATGGCAGTGCCATTCCTTGTGACTGTGAATCCGAGACGGTTGAACAAATATATTCCCATTAGGCTAGATCCGGTCTGTGTGACATAGAATGGGAAACTCGTCACAGTTTCTGACTGGTATGTCACTTCCGTAACGTCGTATATCGATAATGTTTTGTCATGTTTGCATAAAGGATAAGCCTGGAAATGTTTCCTGTACACCGAGTCGCTGAGAATCGACACCTTTGCCCCTATGTCCATTACTAGTGCCACTGGCGTGTCTGCCAGCAACAGATCACACGTCTTAAATGGTTTCGATGCTTCGCTCACTGAGTTAACAGTGAAGATCATTGTATCTTGTTCACCAGTTTTGTCCGACTGGTGAATTTTCCCGACTGTACCCCGATTTGCAGACCGGCAACATTTCTGAAAATGGTTCATTTTGGAGCACAACCGACATTTCTGTCCTATGACAGGGCAACTAGGACTTCCTGTGGCATGAGAGTTATAACCACAGTTGCCACATGCTTGACGCACATGCGCGTGGTTGCTTCTACCTTTGTTTTGTTTCTTCCCGATTATTTGTACATTAGAATATTGTCTTGGTGTCTCCAACTTGAACTTGTCTGTTGTAGGTTCATCCTGTCTCTGAATGCGTGTGCTTTTGGTTACAGCAACTTCGATACGAGACGCCAATGTTAGGGCTTTGGCTAATGTGAGAGTCTCGGGTTCCATTGACAATCGTTCCCTAATTCGCGGATTGCTGGTTTTCTCTATCAACTGACCACAAATTAGTTCTTCAGTGAGATCCCCAAAACTACAGTTCACTACCAGTTCACGCAGCGCCGTTATGTACGCTTGCACGTTTTCGCCCGGACGTTGTGCGCGTTGGCTAAACACATATCGCTCCATCATGACAGTCCTCTTCGGGCCGAAATTATTCCGTAACGCTGTTACGGAATTGTCGTGCGTGTCCGTATTTGCCAATAAAGCAAACGCTCGCTGCCCCTCTGTTCCTAGGCAGTGGATGCCTCGAGGCCGGACTTGGCTACATTCGCGCCGTCAAGGCCGCTGTCCACAAGATATGTCTGGAAATTCACGTACCATCGATTCCATGGCACCGTGGGCTCGCCTGGTGAAGCGAGAAACGCTTGTGCGGGCGGTAAACTTGCTTCTGCCATCCTCGTCGCCAAATTATGTTATGTCGATAACACGGAAATATCACAAACAACACCAGACTATCATAACGTTGAACAGCATCATGGCGAAGCAGAACAAGGCTGACGTCAGCTTATCAAGTACATTAACATTAAAAGCACACTGTTAATGTAACAGAACACAACAGAGAGGCTTGCCCAAGCCAGCGATTTGGCCAGACAATCGCCAAAATAGTCGTATTTGACTTACATATTGCCCGGAAAGCAGAACAGTAGACCAGAGTTTGTGCCTCTCAATGATTTATATTGGTGCAGTGAGAGCACTGGAGAGATGATTGATTGTGTCACTGTTTTTTGCATGGAGTGTTAGCACCACCGGAAGGCCATTATTGTTTTCCGTTGTAAGAGAGGAAGGTTACTTGTAATCTTGCTGAATGTGTTTGTCGTGTGTTTGAAAGAATTGAACATCGTTCAACCGTAGTACATTTGTCTTTGATTTGTTCTGTGCTATTTGTCATACCCGCAAAACGGGATGAAATGCCAAGAGGTACATGGCTTTTAGCATAAATTGTTGACATTGTGATGGTGCTGAGAATGCCAATGATTCCGCCAACTTGCTAAGCACAAACGGAGTAGCCTGGTGTATGGGCAGTGCACACGGCGCTTTACGCTCGTCAATAGTTGTTTTTATTACAAAACAAAATTGCGTTGTGCGGCCATGTTCGCTAACCGCATCGAGGTGACCTGGAGGAGTTTGTAAGTAACCAGTGTCAGCAGGCGTTGGCGCCAGTGACGGACGTTCTTTTTGTAAAACATTGCTGCACAATGCCAGAGCATTTTGTCAACGTAAGCTGGCATGTTTCATCATGGCGGATGTGGTGAGTGGATGGGCCTGGGTATAAACGGCCACGAAGTGGAGCTGTGGTCGCGCGGGAGAGTGGTGGACTGCCGATCGAGGGGACAGTGGTTCGATTCCATCTGCCGCCGTTTCGAAATTAGGGCAATTTCGTTCACCTCACGTTGCCTGTGTTTTTCAGAAGCGACACTAGTAACCGTTTGTTCCTTCTATCTGGTATCTGTGCCAGAGGAAATAAAATATCCCAAACAGGAGGTAAATGTGTAAATACATTGCTGTGCTCACCAGAGTGGTGGTCTCTATCTCTAACCCACTGGGTCTTGCTCGCCGCGGCCGGAGTTGCTTCCCGGTTTGGACATGTGGGAAACGCCGAAGAGGATGTGTAGACAGTGTAATATCATTGGACCTACTGGGTGCTATATGAATGTACATACATACGGCCACAAAGATGTGTAAGGCTACAGCCCATTACTCCATGCTAGTTATTTGGACATATATATTTTGGGGCACTAACGCCACACTGTTACCAGGGACATGCAACGGATACTTATCTTAATTAGATGTATGAAGTTACCTTTCCGAATCCTTGATTTCTCTTACGGAGTTTTCGGTGTCCTTACGACACCCTTGTCAGCGTTGGACTGCTAACTATCGGTCGTCATGTGACTTCGTTCACCATCGAACCGGAACGAGAAGGCCAACTGCCATTCCTGGACATGTGTGTACATGTGAACGATGACGGAACCGGATCACAGTCTACAGGAAACCAACCCATACAGACCAGTACCTGAACTTCACCTCCAATCACCACCTCGAATACATGCGATCAGTGATCAAAACACTGATGAACAGAGCAGACCAACTCATAACCACAGACGTAGATAAAGCCACAGAAACAGCATATGTCAGAGCAGCACTCAAAGCCAACAACCACTGAGCGTGGATGTTCAACATCATTATGAAAAATAGATAGACATCAAGTGCAGAAAAACACACCAGCCACACATCGAACATCCCTTTACTTTACGTGCGCAACCTATCAGAGAAACTGATCAACATGGAGTGGGGACGTACCACAAACCATACGATAATATAATATATATAGTGGGTAACCCCAAAGACAACACCAACATGTGTGGAGTGGTATATGAAATAGCATGTCGAAGGAAAATCAGTGATGCAATAGAGTTCAGAGAGAGGCGACCAGCCATCAACAGAGACACCGGCGACAACCATCCCGCGATCTTCTTGGAACTGCTCTCATGTGACGACCACCAACGAAATCACATGTCGACCGAGAGTTAGCAGCCCAACGCTGACGAGGGTATCGTGAGGAAACTGAAAGCTCCGTAAGATAAATCAAGGTTTCGGAAAGGTAACGTCATACTTCCAGTTATGAACATAACTGAACCCGTTAACAACATATATGCGGATACTGCTCTGGCTGGCTAGCACTAGCAACAAAGGTGTTGAAATTGACGAATTCGTCCCAGTCTATTTTGGAATTTGTGGTAACATCTAAGTGCAAATCTAATGGTCTGGCTAAACTGCAAAATACTCTCCATGTGTCTCACCAGTGAGTTGTTGTACAACAGAACAGTTGGCCGGGTTGGTAGGATCTGCGAGGTCCTCGTTTCCGGGTCATTTGAGCCCTCTACTGAGTGCCCATTGCACCCCCAGACCATGCTAGGTCATCTGCTTCAGCATTTCTGCCGCCAGATCGGCGATGGATGGACCCATCCACTGCGGCGGCGGCACGGGAACAGATACAAGTGTAATCAGAAGATGCATCGGTTGCTCCTGCCGTGACTTCAGTCTCTCCAGCCGACTTGTTGATGCCCAGTTCGTTCTTTAAGGAGGCAGGAGGCAATACGACGATATATATATATATATATATATTTATTTATCCCTTACAAAATACAATTGAAATGTCATTGAAAGGTATTAGGGTGTACTATGGCCAAGGGTATTTGAAATTTGAATGCTATTCTGAATGTTTTTTTTCAATGCTATTTGTATGGTCGTTGTAATGCAATGTTCAGTGGTATTCTGAATGTTTTTCAATGCTATTTGTATGGTCGTTGTAATGCAATGTTCAGTGGTATTCTGAATGGTTTTCAATGCTATTTGTATGGTCGTTGTAATGCAATGTTCAGTGGTATTCTGAATGTTTTTCAATGCTATTTGTATGGTCGTTGTAATGCAATGTTCAGTGGTATTCTGAATGTTTTTCAATGCTATTTGTATGGTCGTTGTAATGCAATGTTCAGTGGTATTCTGAATGGTTTTCAATGCTATTTGTATGGTCGTTGTAATGCAATGTTCAGTGGTATTCTGAATGTTTTTCAATGCTATTTGTATGGTCGTTGTAATGCAATGTTCAGTGGTATTCTGAATGTTTTTCAATGCTATTTGTATGGTCGTTGTAATGCAATGTTCAGTGGTATTCTGAATGTTTTTCAATGCTATTTGTATGGTCATTGTAATGCAATGTTCAGTGGTATTCTGAATGTTTTTCAATGCTATTTGTATGGTCGTTGTAATGCAATGTTCAGTGGTATTCTGAATGGTTTTCAATGGTATTAGGGTGTATGGCCAAATGTATGTGAATGCTATCATGAAAAATATTCTGAATGGTCAGTGTAATGTACTTTTTAATAGTATTCAGAGTAGTCTCCAGTGGTGTTAGAGTGTATTATGGACAAGATTATTTGAATGGTATTTATTTAAATGATATTGAATGATCTTCAGTGGTATACTGTACAGTGATATTCAGAATCATTCGTTTTAAGATAATGTTTTGTTATGGAAAAGCTTTCGAACTTTTCGTTCTTACAGTTGGATGTTTGAATATGCATTTGACGGTCTCAGCTTGTGCAGTTGCGTTTTTATGAGCCTTTTTCTATATCAAATTCCGAGGACGGACCTACATACTAAATATGTGTGTTGCAAATTAGTATATCTTAAACAAAGAGTATTTTAAATAAAGAGTACCTTAACACATCTTATATATAGTTTTATGCATCGACATATTGCTACCGGTATATCTTTCACAGGACTAGGATAATCGTAAGTCCAGCGGTCTTGCCAAACTAACATTTTGTTTGACGTGGTTGTCGCGTTTTGGCTGGTGCCAGAAAATAGTTTCCACGACTCGCCACTGAAATGATTGCCGCGTGCACGTTTGGACGTATATTGTATTTATGCTACTGCAAACGCACACCTAATTAATGCAATATGCATCAATCTTCCCATTTTGTATTTTCAAATAAATAAATGGTTGCTCGATATGTATATTACTTGATAGTGTTACTGATGTAATCATGTTTGTTTATAAAGTGCAATTTATGGGTCTGAATAAACGAATATTGTATTGTATTGTATTGAAATACAATATGGTCAAACGCGTGCGGCGTTTGAATTATTTCCACACGCAATTTAATAATAAATACAAAACGCGTTTTGTGACAATCAATTGTACAATTCGGCTTGTTGAAGAGGCATTGTGCATAACAAAAGTACAAGAAAATAATAAACAAACAAGTTGTTGTATGCTTGAATGGATTAAAGATCCGATTTTGTTGTTGTTATAATATGACATAATTACCTCACAAGAAACTGTTTTCTCTTCTTTTGAATATTTCGACCGCTACTCCCAGTCTTCATTGGCAGAATGACCACTGTCGTGTGACACAAGCGTGCGAAATGTCAGTCTAAATCAAATCCTTTGTCATGAGCTCTGGCCAGTCCCCATCGCTTTGATAGAAATGAATGAGGATCATCGTACAGGATTCAAGGCAATTATCGCCGACGTTCTTACCGCATATATCCCTTGCTCACCAACATTAGCACCAGCTGAGCTCGGTGATGATACAACCATCATAATCGATGGACAGACATTGGTGGTTGCTACTGGAAAACCAAACGGAATATCCACATTTGGAGATCTGTCTGATTTGTTTCAACATACTGGCCTTCGTGCAGGAGCCAAGTTTGACCGCATAGACATTGTGTTTGACAGATACTGCAAATTCTCCATGAAGTCAGGAAGAAGGATGAGGCGTGCCAAAGGAGCACGACCAATACGAAGGATCGTTGAACATCGCGAAGTGTCGTTGTCATCAGATTGGAACAAGTTCCTGGAACTGGCAGAGCACAAGGCAGATTTGGCAAGATTCACCTCGGACCAAATTGTCGGACAAGAACAACGTGGCAAAGCAACCGGAGTAGTCGGTGGGTTCAACAATGAGGAAAATGTGGAATCAACAAATCCAGATGTGGACACATCCAAGCTTGAGCGAAGACATGAAGAAACCGACACAAGGATAATCCTGCACTGCATTCAGAGTCGCGTTCAGAGAATAGTGGATCAGGCTCGGGATACCGACATGCTAGTTCTACTTTTGGCTCACTACATTTGGATGCCTTATACAAACCTATGGGTAAAGCCTGTCACAGCTAAATATAGGACACCCATCTCAATACACACACTTGTGGAACACATGTCCTATGCACCATCGGTACTGGAAACAATTCCAGCCTTCCATGCTTTGATGCGGTGTGATGTAACAACATTCTTCTCAGGTCTCAGCAAGAAAACGGCACGGAGGGTCTTTAAGCAGCACTATTAGCTACTTCAAAACCTTGGAAACTGCAGACAATACAATGCTGAAGGTGTGGATACAGTCGACAAGACTCGGCCACAGCTGTTCGTCATATCACATGCTCCTGAGTCCTTTCCACCAACAAGTGATTCGTTATCATACCAGATGAAACGGTCACATTACCAGGCAGCAGTGTGGAGACAGGTCCATGCCAACTATCCAGATCTTTCCATTCCCGAATGCAGAGAATGGCACGCTAGTGCCAATATTTACATCATTGCCATCTGTACCCAAATCATGTCTTGATCTGACCACCACTAGCTGCAGGAATTTACGTTGCAGATGCAAGAAATCTCACCTGCCCTGTGCGCCACAACGCAAATACAAGGAAGGCAGAAACAGTTGTTGTAATGACTGATGCAACTGAGAGACTCCTCGGCTAGCAGGACACTGTTTGAATGACAACAATTAAAGGTACTTATGTAACACATGTTTGACGGCTCACTCTGTAACACAACAATGTGTTAATTGTAGGATAGTACATCTATCAATTACCCACCAAGTGAAAGACACAATTCACATGAGAACTGGAATTATTGATAAAATGCCACCATCTTGAAATCTGACATGGCTACCTCAATTCACTTCAATTATGTTTAAATAAACACAAACACTACTCCCTAATATGTTAGTTTAGCCACTAGTACCACGTATCTGTGTGACTTTGAAGTTCAGACATGAAAAAAACAGTAACTGATTATGGAGGCCATTTTGAAATCCAAAATGTATGCTTTAAACTATGACCAATGTATTAATAACAACATTTCTAGCTTCGGAGAATGTTTGTGGGTGTGTGATGCAATTGAAATCAATGTTCTATGTGTCCTATTAGTTCAGATATAACACAAATTATGATTGTTCATAGTCATCATTTTAATAGTCAAGATGGACGCCATAAACAGTGGTCAAAATACTGATCAGAGTAGTTCTGGCTTAGGAGCATATTTCAGGGGGTGTTTTGAACCTAACACCAAACTTCTCTGCGTCTTAGCTATTCAGATATTAATAATTGCGATTGGTTATGGTCACCATTTTAAAATCCAAGATGGCCGCCATAAATACCGTTTGGGAAAATTCGTAGATGTGTGTTGAAGCACTTTTACTGTGATCATTTCTCTTGGTGTTCTATTTACACTCGATATATACAAAATGTGTGCAGAAATTACTTCGGTGGCGGCCATTTTTCATTTGCTATTTTTAAGGTCACAGAGTGACGGGACAAGGTGACAGACACCAAAATCGAATTCAGCACCCTCAAATTAAGTTAAAAAGATTGTCTGAGCACTTTTTCCCCAAAATGCCCTTAGAACTTTATAGAAGCACAGTTCTGATATTTCAGACCAATCTATTCATGGCACGTCACCCTCTTCACCTCAGATGTATTAAAATTACTAGGTGTGTGTGATTTCAACGTAACTATGCATTGGTAATATATGTTGTTACGTTTGAATAAATATAGATTAGACATGTGTCGGAATAAAGGGCTTGGGTGCTGAGCCCTCTAAATATTTACAGTGAGGTCTTATAAATAACTTCAGTATTTATAATTTTTTTGGTAAGCATCAGGTGCGGTGGAGTTGCATGCCCCCAAATAATTTCCCAAACTATCCCTTTTGGACAGCAAACAATTTCCAACACTACGCGCCCTCGAATTGAAAGAGAAGTCCAACACTGTCCCACTCGACCTGCGAAAGTCTCTAGCACTACTCCTACCCCGTCTCCCGATACCATGTCCCACAGCTGGAAAGCGCTGACGCTTCGACTTCGGCTTCAGCTCCGCCCCCTCCCAATACTGACCACGTTCCGACGCCTGTTCATCAACAGCACAAGTATTTTGTTTGAATATTAGTTTCTGAGCAACGAAAAACAGTTATTATATAAGTGCACTTTGAAGTAACTGCCTCTCCGGTGACACCACATTCATCAACGTTACCGCCGTCTCAACCGTCACCGCTTTCACCGCCGTCTCAACCGTCACCGCCGTCACAACCATCACCGCCGTCTCAACGGTCACCGCTGTCACCGCCGTCTAAACCGTCACTATACCATCACCGCTGTCACCGCCGTCTCAACCGTCACCGCCGTCTAAACCGTCACCGCCGTCACAACTATCGCCGCTGTCAACGTCGTCTCAACCGTCACCGCCGTCTCAACCGTCACCGTGTCACAACCATCACCGCTGACACTGCCGTCACCACCGTCACTATCATCACCATTAACCATCACAGTCACCGCCGCCAAAGCTACCTGTTTTGGAAAGCACGAGTACTTTTGAAACGCCATGTTAAATATATTGTTGCAATCGATCATACGCTTTACTTCACCTGGTGTGGGGAAGTAAACTATGCAGACAGTGTGTAGGGGTAAATATGCCTATTGTCGGACAGTACCATCTATCGAGCTTAAAATGTTTGGAATGAGTGGCCCCAACTAGTGTCAGGCTTAGCATCTCTTCTTTAATTGTACATATTGGTTACGCCACCTGGCGGATAATATTGTTGCCTGGGTGACGACACGCGGAAGACACCGGACGCATACGTTTGTCGTTGAATCGCGCTGTACAGTTTTAAAACGGTAAGTAGGGGTGCAAGTGTCCAGCTGCAATCTATCTTATTGATTTTTTATTAACGTTACCATGTAAATATAGAATTACATTATGAATACACAGAGAACATACTGGATGCAGTTTTCTGTGTCAATGACCATCCCATGCACATATCATATGATATGAGCAGTGTCCGATTAGTGGCACATGTATTAAGTTAGACTTTGTTTTCCGGACAAGGTGTCCGGTAACTAAAATGGCATGAGGTTCATGTTTTGCACTGCGTATACACGCAACGTAAAGCGTAATAAGTGACGCAAGAGCTGCGTCGTTTGTGGGGCTTTTTGATATAACGTAACCAGAAACCGGACGCGACGGATGGGGCTGTCCGATAACGAACCAGTTGTTGGACAGCTCCGTTCAAGGCGCTTATGTCCCATATGTATTTTAAGGCTGCAATTTAAAATATAAAATAAGCTGGTTGTACTATTCTCCCGATTATTACATAAACTACAAAGTATTCTAAGCTTGCATTATGTCTACAGATCATGTCAAAATACAACTATGCAAAGGAGCAAATGGCGGCAGCCTTGGCTGCCTGTCGTACCTAGGGCATGGGGATGCGGAGAGCGGCGGAACTGTTCTCAGTGCCAAGGTCGACGTTAAGCGACAAGTTGCTCGGCAAGTCGCCCGAGCAGCGCAAATGTGGTCCGGACACAGTCCTAACTTCGCAGGTACATATTCTTGCTCAATACAGTTTCATTTATAAATATATATGCCTAATGTGTGATTATTACTGACATGACTATCTTTTAAACATTATATCTCCATAGTCTAGGAATTGTATTTGAATTCACATTTTTCGAATATATCGTCAACGTTCTCGACCCCCTACCCTGTAGAACAGAACATACCCAAACCGGTGGTGTTGTTTCTAGATGGCCACAAGTCGCACATGTCGTACACGCTCTCCGAAGACTGCTCTAAGCGACAGATTATCGTCTACACACTTCTCTACACATCCTACAGCCCGCCGACGTGTCCGTCTTCAAGCCTTTGAAGACTGCGTGGAAACTGACCGTGAGAGAGTTCCAAAGGGAACATCCCAACACTGTGGTGACGAGAGTCAACTTTGCAGCACTGATCGACAAGATGATAGGAGTGGCGGCGAAGGAGTCTACCACCCGGAACGGCTTCCAGGCGTGCGAGTTCTTCCCGTGGAACCCAGATGCTGTCGACTACTCAACATGCATGGTAGATTGGCCGGCTCCTGTCGTGACTCACACACCTGCTGGAATGACAGTCACGCTCGACCAGGACATTATCGATCTAGACAACACACTAACGGCGAATTGAGCAGCGCGGAGAAAGCGGATTTGTTTCCACTTTTTGGGCGTTAGTCAATGTCGCCATCACCAATGCTACAAAGAATGCGAGTCAAGTGCCCAGAGTGAGCGTGAGAGCAGAAGAAGAGGACAACGGACGAAGAGATGAGAGAGAAAACGGAGGACAAGAGCCCGAAGAAAGAAGAGTTACACCAGAAGAGGGCAACGAACGAAGAGATAAGAGAGAAAGCGGAGGAGAAGAGCCCGAAGAAAGAATAGTTACACGAGATGAGGACAACGGACGAAGAGATGAGAGAGAAAACGGAGGACAAGAGCTTGAATAAAGAAGAGACAGCGTTTAAGGCGACAGCGGACGAAGAGAAAACGAACAGGTCCCAAAGATAGAGGAACAATGGATGCGAACAATGGCCGACGAGATGAGATTTAAGGGATGGAAGAGCAAGCAACGCACAATGCATGCGACATGCATGATTCTAGTCTCTTGGATGAGTTATATAATCTTGTACAATCAGGTAATCACGAGCAATGAGAATTCAGTGTGATACCGCCGTCCACCTCGACATCAACCGTACACCTAGGAGCCAGACAAGCGTTATCGTCGCACACATTTTACCCACGACAATGACTTGGTGTCTGGCCGCAGAAAGAAGAGAACAGCAGAAAAATACCTGTGTGCAGTGACATCCGAGAAGTGGCGAAAAATGTACAAGGAAAAGGAAGACGCAAAAGAGAAAGACGACAAAAAGAAACAAGCCCAAATGGACGAGCATGAGAAGAAGCGAAAACTAAATGAAGAACTCAAAATGAAGAGATTGCAAGAGAGGAATGACAGGCAGAAAAAGAAAGACGAAGAAAAACAGCAAAGAGTGCAGACAAAGTTAAACAAACACAAGCGAAAGTTAGCAAATGAGATTGAACACAACAGAAATCCGTGTACATGCAGTGTGTCAAGCAAGGGGTACTGGCAAGAGTGGGCTACAGTGATCACCATGTCGCAACAACGTCCACGTTTCTTGTGTCGGGAAAGCACATCTTATGTATTTTGTGGGGTACGATGATAGTGAAGATTTTGAGTACCACTGCACCAGCTGCTTCATCTTACGCGAGGACAGTTCACTTGACGTACCCACCGGTGAATCTGATTGACGTATGGATAGGCATCGGCTTTAGTATATCAATTATAATTATACATAGCCTTAAGCCTACACATGACTAAATAATAATAATTATTTGTGAACGTTTATATTTGGAAATAAACCATTTATCCGTTTTAAATATGACTAATTATTCAACTAAACAGCGTCACTTTGGCCCATATTAGTTATCGGACACGAATCGTCCGATCACTGAAATCAGCGTCCGGTAACTAGGAAAAAACCGTATTTCCGGACATTTCATTCTGGATAGTACATTTTCTTATTGCCAGATGGCGTAACACAACATAACCCTAATGTATGTTATCGTGCTTCCCGTGGACGCAACTAAACCTATATGTAAAAACATTTAGTGCCCAATTTAAACTGATCTGTCCGTTAATACCACTAACTGATAACCGGCACTATGTGCTACTTTTGCATGATGTATGTGTTGTCCCATGTAGTTGTCGGTGAAACTTCGGCAATTAATGCGATCGCAATCAGTTACTGGAAAGCTACGTTGGTTGTAGAGGCCAACAAGCAGAACTGAATAGGAGAGGATATAATGAAAAACAACAAGTGAAATGTCTGGAAAGAAACACCTTTCAAAAGAAGGTATTGAAAATAATTTCAAGCAAATGATGTGGCCTCTATAAAGACGAACTGAAAGGAAATGATAACGGCGAGAAGAATGTCCCCATATCGAAACAACTGTGCCACGTACATCGATAATGTTGGTATCACAATACAGGTGTTAGGGGTCAAGGATTATTTCAAATGTTTCATTTTGTAAATTATCCGATATTCCTATCCGACATTTTCAAAGGTGGCGGTCGTCAATACAACAGTTACCGTATTGTAGCAAATAAGTCACGTAGAGCAATAATTAAATTGTGTATGTTTTTGTATAGACTCGTGGGCAGTGATTTAACCGTCGCCAACATTTTTATATCCGCCATTTTTAAAGATGGCGCCCTCGAAAGCCTGTTATTCCCTTAAGAACTGCATAACCAAGAGCATAAAGTTGTTGCCAAAATATAGGTTTTCAGTTGGGACGATTTCAAATATATTTTATTTCACCTTCACCGATATTCATATAGCCGCAATTTTTGAACTACAATTTCAACCTGTGAAAGCAATCTATCCACAAATCTTTTGTGGTAGCGATCAGTACTGGGAAATCATTCCTATACGTCGATGCAGCTGATATTACACACGTGCTTTGTGTGGACAAATACACAGGCGTCTTCCATGAACTGACGGGATGTGAAACCACGTCATGTTTCGTTGGAAGAAGCAAACGCTTTGACATTATGGATTACTTTCAGTAGTGTAATATCTGCACTATGTGCTTTTTGTTATCTGGCAAAACGTTCAACCAACCATCGAGTGTTTCTGTGTTGTAATAATTATATGACCGGGGCAGTTCGGAGGATGACGTGAACCACGCTATACAGGTCCTCTTCATCTAGAAAGGAAGTGGGATTAAGACGATTCATCAACGCAGTACGCCTTCGTGCAACACCTGTTCTGAGTGGGCTACAGTGCTGGCCACGAAAGCACCACATCTGCTCATTCAAACAAATAATAAATAAAATTCTGACAGGACTCGAAAGGCGGACGTTTCTGAAAACGAAAGGCAGCAACACCAAACAATGCCACCTGCAAGCCGTTTACCCATCATGTGTAGCTGCATGTAAAGCTGCAGATGATAGTGCCGGTGTTTAAAAGCCCATCTTCGCGATGCCATGACTGTGGATGTCAGCGGGATGTTTGAACCGTTTTGGGAATTTTTAGTGTGGATTTAGGGTATACTTCTTAAAGTATGGGAATAGTTGGCTTTCGCGGGCACCATCTTTAAAAATGGCAGATATATTAATGTCGGCAAATTAAGGTCAAACCAAACATATTTGAAATCGTCTCACCTGAAAATCTATATTTTGACATCAAATGTGTGGCTATAGGTTATGCAATTCTAAAGCACGGGAATAATAATCTTTATGCATGGCGGATATATGATGAACGTCGGCTAAGGTCAAAAGCAATATATTTGAAATGGTCAGGTTGTACATGAAAACTTATATAATATCGTAGTTATGAAGTTCTTAAGATACGGGAATAATAGGTTCAGATGGGTGCCATCTTTAAAAATTGCGAATATATCTCTCTATATGAATATTGGCGAAGGTCAAAAGTAATATATATTAAATGGCTGCCCACAAATCTATACAAATGCATACAAACTATGGCTCGATTGACGTAATTACAAAGACATAGTGGAATATGTGTTGACAACCACCATTTGTAAATATGGTAGATAGAAATTTCGGAGAAGTTCAGAAATAAAATATTTGAAATCCTTGACCCACGAAACGTATATTTTGATACAACAATTATTGCTCTAGGCTGTACAATTATTAAAATATTGGAAATTTGGATTTAGTGTCATTTTATTAGCGGCCGCCATTTCTGATTAGTTGCCACCGACATTATGGTCAAAATCAGAATTGTTTTATAAACATATTTGCAAATAATTGCAATCGATCAAGCCGCATTTTCGAACAGTATATATATATATATATCTAAGATACCCTTTCAACTTCTGATAAATTGCAATTGTAAGTGTGATCATGTTTTATATATGTGCACTACAAGGTCAAAAGTCCACACAAATCCACACCATTTTTACAATATTTTTGAATGACAGGAGGTCGTTTCGAGTTATTTTTCCACATTGAAATTTAGAGTGAAATCCTTTAGTTTGGCTGCATAATCTTTTCCGCAAAATTCACACAAACGATGTACATATCTGGTATAGTAGCACATTGTTTTTATTACTCAAATAACCATAATAGATGTAATTGGAATGTACAATAAGAATACTCTTCTAAATATATTGTTCATTGGCAAATAATCGCAGTTGACTGCTCGATGCACATTTGAAATGCAAGGACATAGAAAACGTCTTTTAACTTTAATAAATTGCAGTTGTAATTTATTATAGTTTGTATATGTCTACACTACAAGGACAAAGGTCCATCCAAATTCTGGAACATGAATAATTATTATCAACACCTTTGCAAATCGGTTTTGCAAGGTTGCCTATGCATAGGCGGATCCATGGCGAAGGGGCTGGGGCAAATGCCCCTAGACCTTTGGAATTTCCTTGTGAATGTGCCTGTGCTAGCGTGATATGCCCCTAGACCTTCAGGTGTTAGCATTTTTTGCGAGCTTCAGGAGGGATGCAATCGGAGGTTTTTGTAGAGCATGAACTGTTAGTATTTTTGGCGAGATTCAAGGTTGGTATTTTTGGTGAGCCTCAAGGCGGTGTAATTGGAGTGGTTCTGCCCCCCCCCCCCCCAACTACCCTGTCTGGATCCGCCTCTGCTATGCATACCAATTACAAGAACATTACTCACATAACACATGTTTAAAAGCCCGCAAAGCCTTTTATTTTTATGCCACAATTTAATTAATTGGTCCAGTATACTATACACAATACACAGTGTACATCAAAGTAAAAAAAAATACATTTTAGTTTGGCAATAAAAAGTATCATGTAATATATATAAGTATTTGTATTTAATGCCTTGAATATGTTATCATAATAACACAACCAGTCACTCAAGATCACAGCTGTTAACACAATACAATTATTATATACTCACTGAGCAGTAATGAGTAATTAATAAACATTAATTTATATGTCTTTGTTGCCATAATTAAATGAATAACAACACCTTCAAAATTATCAAAGAGTAAATATGTTGGTACATCATGTGTTCATCGTAAAATAAAATACTGTATTAACATCTTATAAAATTAAACATATCTTATAAAAAACAGTGTGAACACAATTTTTTACTGTGGATACTTGACACTCAAATGCATTGACAACCAACATGTAGAAAATCAATGTTAAATCAACATAATTTCATCAATATTATGCATCAGTCTGTACCTTATTGTAACATATGGTTAAATACGCCTTACAGAATCGTTAATACCGTGCATATTTCAAACACGCAAATAATTGCTAATGTACATATAATTTTTTTTAAAGACAGTCTCTACCAAGCTGCAAGCAATGTAGCATTACACTACTAAACATAAAATAGTGTTTATAATTTTAAAACATTGGTAACAATCAGTTTAAAAACATTGGGTAAACTGAACCCAACTTTGCTTCATGAAATGGAATCTTGTCATTAAAGTTGAGTACACATTAATCACTGTGACTCACACATTCATGTGCAATATATACATATACATAAAACTGACTAAATAAACATTGCAAGAATTTCTGAGATTTATGACTAATTTCCTGTATCCCCATTATTTAAAGTTCACAAAAAACGGGAATATTTTTGAAACATGTAAGCGGTTGACACCTACGTAAATATATATTTGTGAATGTCATACACACATACACAGACTTAGTGTGACAGATGTCATGACATTTGTAGAAATATACATATAATACTACAAACTGTGAGCAGTTAAACAATTACCTAAAGGAGCGGTCATTACGTGCAAGGTGGTGGCTGAATCAGACAAACTACTTTGATTTGAAATCAAACCCCTCAAATCTTGTTAACTAAAATGTGACCACACCTCCGTGACTCCTTTTGGCAATATTTGTGCAATCCTACACTGAAAATTGAGCCCATGATTCTTTTATTCCACCTAATAAATAATGATCACACCCTAAACAAAAAATACACCGGTGTCAAATATGACAGTACGGCAGTTATGGTAGACTGCTTTTGATTAAAAATATTCTTATAAATACATTCCTACTCACCTTAATGTATTTCGTGTATGTATAATTTATCATAAAAACCCTATTATGTAAAATCCCACTTAGAGCACACTTTGGGTAACTGGATGAAGTATATTTGGTAAAGCGAGGTAATATTTCAGTATTCGTACATTTTTTACATGTACACAATGGCATTGAATTGAATAGTTTCAGATTAAATTTACCGCAGTTGCATTAATACCAGTAACACTTAGCTTGCACAGTTATTACATCAAAGAAAAGTGGGTTAGCCTGTTAGGTGATACCTGTATTATATTGTTGTTGAAAAAATTAACTTAATTTTTTAAGTCTTTTATTCAGTAAATTAACAAGAGAATAAGTTAGGTAAATATATTCCTGGGCAAGATAATCTGTTCTGAAATTTTTGACAACGTTAATGATAATTTTAAAACAGTTAATTTTAAGACAGTATATATTACGCTTTTGTGGTCCGGTCAACAGACCATAAACATGAATTAATTTGCAGTTAAAAAAATTATTTTTGCAGAGTGGACAATGGTCTATGTGTCCGTGCCGCCATATTCAAAGGTGTTAATGAGCTTGATCAACGTCACAACTGTCCCGGCTGTGAATCCACAAAGACCGAACAGGCAGATAACAATGTCTTTCACCAGTTTCCATGTGCCACAAGCGCCCTCTAGTGGCCAGAATGTGATGATATTGAGGACGGGCGGGAAGATCAAAGCAAGGGCAGAGCTAGAGAAGGCTCCGACGAGTGAAATCATCAGTTCAAGTTGAGGCACAGTCGCAGCAATCGCAACTGTAAACATCAAAGTAAATGTCACCAGTAGGCGGACAGTTATGGGAGAACCATGGACCATTTCACTAAGATAATGGCCTCATTAGGAAAATCCATCATTAAACAGAATCCATTGTTAATTTTAAGGAGTTTTTTTAAATGCCCCACTGCTGACAGTTTTCTGTATACAAGATCACTGAGTAAAACTGGTTTTAAAGAGCAAAGTATGGCTTAGGAGCTCAAGTTTGTGAACTTGATCTATTGCCAACAATACTGCTAAAAGCATGTCTTCATGCATTAATTGGACCTATAACAAATATTGTAAATGCATCACTTTGCTCTGGCTGTTTTCCTGATGATTTCAAATATATCCATGTCACTCCACTTCTTAAGAAGTCATGTTTCAACTTACATGTAGCAAGGACAAATACAAATCTGAGGACGAGTTCTCCATTTCTGCTGCTCCAACTATTGACAGGAAGTCTGCGTTGGGCAAGAGGCCAGAGGATCTGGATCGGTACGTAGAACTGGATACCGTACGAGAAGAATATGGCAATGGCAAATGCTACTTTGACGAGCAGGAACAACCTGTGTGACATACAATACATTTTAGGTACATACATGAAGGGTTTCATGGCAAGATTAAACACCATTTCTGAAATTTCTTTGGAACAGGGATGATAATTTTTATAAAAAAATAACTCGATAACTTTATTTTGTCATTACATTTCTGCAATTGTCCTGCAGTATGCTACTTACTAAATAATTAAACAACATCTAGCATAAGCTCTAATTATGAAATCCACCATAAACATGTTCTCTGTAGCACAATTATATCTCATGAAAGAACATATTCACATTGTCATTACAATATAATTCCCCTATTATCACTCACAGTGAGCTGGTGGGCAGATTCAAGGTGATGGTGCCTTCTATCTTGTCCTGGTACATGATGTAACCATAGAAACCAAGAGTCATGTACATGACAACAACAAGGACCATCCCTGTAGTTAAGACGCCCGTCCACCCGCCAAAGTCCTGCCTCCATCGCATTTTGTTTTCAATCGGCAACACCTGAAAGTTTACGTTTCATTATTTAATCTCCAATTTCCATATTATTATCGACAGCCACTAGGAAATGTTTACTTTAAGTATTGTGTATAATTTATTATAAATAATAAGTAAATCCACATAGCAATGTGGGACTAGAGTGTTTAAGCCTATGATCTATGACATAAGGTATAAACAACTCTAAGACTATCATGAAAACACAAACAAAAAGTAGAAAACAATAACAAATGTTTAAGTGGACATTAGATTGTTTTGTTAAATGATTTTAAAACTATATCGGTGAAAAATTGAATAGCTGATGCCAGATACATTCAAAATGGGATTTCCTCTGTGCGATTTGAAGACAACAGGGTTTTGAGTCACCCAAGGGATAGTTTTTTGTCTAAATTGTTCAGTTGTCAATCAACCAATAATCACAGCTATCTCAATAGATGCTCGCATTATATAATTGTAGACTGTACAACAAAGCATCAATGTTTCGTAAAAATGCACATTTGCAAGTTAATTACCATAACGACACTATGTATCCCGACACTGTATATTTTGGACACCCTAAAAATCTACCAAAATAATTATTTTCTGTACTGAACGTTTTCTGACACCTATTATATTTAATTGTCTGAATATATTCAATGTATAATGACTGTATATTTCTGGACACCAGAAATAAGTCTTGAACTATTTTCTGACGGTTAGAATTTTATTACATTTAGTTGTCTGACTACACAGAATCATTGCGGTACATGTATAATGACACATATCATGCAGAATAATACAAATGGATTTCGCACACATATACACTTTAAAAGTAAATAATTCTGCATTCACCACTCCGATGCCTTCGAAGGCATACAAGGCAATACCAAAGTAGAGGGGAAGAGTCTTCCATCCTGCGAAGGCCGGGGGGTAGTGGTCAGTGGGCAGACCACGCACACAGTGCTGGACAATGACTACGAGTCCAGTCAAGACGAGAAGATTGGCGATTAGGGAGAAGGGAGCAAGGTGTTTGAGGTTGCGCACAAACATGAAGGGAAGCAGGAGCAGGACCATGAAGAACATGTAGAGAGTGAGGCTGAGGTGAACCGAGGTCAAGTCATCCACCATCTGCAGAAAGACACAGTGACAGGCGTGAAAGTGTCTGGGCACACTCGTAGAATATCTTATACACAAAAACAAGGCAGTTTAAAAATTAATTTGGTCATTATTTTCTCGCATTATTTTTATTTAGTCATTCATTATTCATGCCATTTCTTTTATACATTACTTAAATTGTTAACAGTAATTATTGAGCTTTTTAAGGATATTGCACTTCATAAGTAGTTTCTACTAACTGTCTAGTATATACCTTATCATCAACCAGTCATCATTGGAGTTATTGTTGTTATAACAAACGCCTACTTCTGCACTGTTTATCCAGCTTCAGTTTTATGAAGTATCTGGGATGCAAACTGTAAAGAGTTGTTTTAATTAGTCATCACAGGAACTAAATATAATGGGTAATGGATACATTTAATAACAAATAGTAATAGACAAATATAGTACATAATTTAATAACATATAATTTATAATTGTATTAACATTTTGTTACTGAAATATACATGTATGCTGTTTTATATAACAATCAATATACATTTATTATAACAATAATACATATTTCAATGATGATTTCAGTTTCACCTCACCTGTTTGATTGTCTTTGCTACAAAGAGAATGTAGACGATGCAGAAACCAAACTGGGTTATGCAAAGAAACACGTTGATGATAATCCTACAAGAAATAAATACATTTTATATTCAAATCTTTAATACATTTCTGTTCTGAGATGCAAAAACTATGCAACTGATAAAACATAACCAGTATAATTATGTGCATACTTATATACCTCTACATCAGGAACACAGATGCCAGTCTATATTTCTGCCAGTCTATATTTCTGCCTGAAGAAATATCCGTTTTTGTTTATTTGATCAATAATCTACTTTTGAGACACATTCTGCCAGAGCATAATTTCAATGCAGGGAATAAAGGTTTACTCATCTTAAACATATCACATATAAAATCCATCATAATGAAGTAGACTAGACTGTTTTCTTTTTTTATACTATTTATAGTTTTACAAAGTTACCTGATCTAAAAATGAAATTTCCATGATTTAACAAAGTGTGGAATCATTTATTTTAATTCAACTACACATAGTACATACCATATAAAGGATAATTGCTAAATCTGGTGTTTTTGCAGAACAATTGTTTGAAAGATTGAATCTACTCAGTGTCGACACTATCCCTAAATTTGAACATCAGCCAACCTATTTAACAATGGGCTAAATCAATTGAAGAGGGAGATTTAATGTTGTCTCACCTACTAAGACTGGCAAATTTGCGCAGTGGGCGTGGACCCATTTTAAAAGCCTCTTCTGCCACATCGCTGTAACTCATTGTCTCTTTTCCGGTTCTGTGGCCAAATAAACATCATTAACATGCATCAAAACTGAACCTAGAAAACAGAAAGCATGACACATAATTAATTTTATACTGCTGACTATGACATAAACCTGGAAGAACTGTAAATTAGTAGAAGCTGAAAATTATATTTCTTAGGGGGTTGATTCCTAGTGACTTGAAACTGGACTTAAAGGAAAAGTAGCAAACTGGAAAAGACACTATGGATACGACATTTCGTAAGAAGAGAAAGCCTTGAAATTTCAGACTGAAGATCAGAAAGAAATAAACCAAGATTGAAAGAAGAACGGACAATGGAAGACATGAAGTGGTGACTGCTTAGGCAGTAATATGTCAGAAACTTAAGTAGGTTTGTAACAAAGTCAGCTAACAATATCCTTTTACAAATCACTTAGTTTGCTAATCAGAACCTTTCTTTTTTCATATCCAAGATGTTTAATTTACCTGGTAGAGGCTTTCGTCAACGTATCACGTCGACTTCATCAGTACCGATGATGCTGAATGACGTCATCGTACACGTGAGGCAGCTCAAAACAAGACTTGGAGGAACACAGAAAGGACGTAGACAACACGAAAAATGAGAAATACACAAGGAGCGGAAAAAAAAGATTTGACGTCTACCATCAATAAATCCGCCCTTAGAGACCACACATAGACTGGGAGGGAGTGAAAATTGTAGACAAGAAACCCAACAGAAGAATTCGGCATATCAAGGAAGCCATCTGGGTCAGGAAAACCAAAACACCCATCAACAGAGACGAGGGCAATTACGAACTGCCTCACGTGTACGATGACGTCATTCAGCGTCATCTGTACTGATGAAGTCGACGTGATACGTTGACGAAAGCCTCTACCAGGTAAATTAAACATCTTGGATATGAAAAATGAAAGTTTCTGATTTGAAAATGAACTATCCTGAAGAATGTTCAGTAAACTTAGTTTACTATCATTGAAGAATACCGTTTTTACAATACCAGTAATTTTAACTAGTTTCATAAAAGGACCATGGTATAAGTACGACATCCAAGCCAAAGGACTGCTGAAATGTGCCAATTCTCTGAGCGAATGATCATGATCCACAGGAAAAAAATTAGCAATTGTCTGATGAAGTGATTGCGTCATATACACTGTATATTATATTCCATGAGTGTGTTGAATAAATACTACCAGACAGCAGCATGCAACAACATCTGTTTAAAAGCATATCCTTTGAATGCTTCAGCCCAAAGACATTAGTAACCACTGGCCAACCAGGAATTGCAACGGACACCCAAAATAGCACAATACTTGGCAATATATGAAGAACATCCCCAAAAATGCCAGAACCAATCCTGAGGCAACACAAGCAAAAGCTGCATTAAATCTGAAGATGAATAAGATGGAACTGAATGATAAGATGTTGAGAAAGGAATGTCAGCCTGGTTAGTAGTGTTAGTCGTCTTATAATTTGTTCTGAAGAATACTAATGAACGAGGAAGGCTATAACATGTACCCCGGGGTAGATAAGATGTCTGTTTCACTTCCCTTGCATGCATTTGAAGTTAGAAAAGTCACCAGGTAAATTGTAAAATGAAACAATGTAGCGTAACCATATAATTTTGCAATCCAAGTCCACTATTAAATTAGTACTGGAGTACTTAAAAGTATAATGTGAAGATGCACGGTAAGCAACCAGCATTTACACAAGCTGCTGATTGGCATGAGACGGAATGAACCATGATAACATAGGTTGAAGCTTGGTGGTAACAATCATCATGCACATCAGGGGCATCCAGACATTCTGACCTTGGAGAACCATCGCGACCCACACAATTTGGTTCAAATATTTGTACCCTGAATGTCTAAGTTTTTAAGGGTGGACTCTTGTTTTCAACAATCCCACTACAGTCTTGCTCTTCACTATGGCTTTTGTCCACTTCTGGTTGTCAGTATTTGGTACCAGAAGTTGGATAATGGCCAGAAATGCCAAAATGCAACTCTAATGAGCAACAAAAACTGGGTAACTTCCAGGGCACAAATACTATACAAAGGCAAAATATCCAACACCAAAATGTCTATGAATCTAGACAGGTATAGTGCACAGCACATGTCAAACCTGGGCTCCTTTCACTTGCCCGACACAAATACCATGAAGAACCCATGTAGCAGACGATCTCAATCAAGACGCCGTAGACTGACAGATAGGCACTAGGCCTGTTGCTGCAGACCACACGATGGAGAGATACAATGAGGGAAACTACGAGGATTCTTGCTGAAACATTTCATGTGTAGAACATGTCATTATACAATACATCAGCCAACAATACAACGTATTAAAGGTGCATTCTCAATTCGATTTTATGGTCTGTCTCACTTTGCGCAAAATTTAGTATCAGTTATGGCATGCTTGCATCTTGTTACTAATGTGCTATTTTATTAAATTAAATCAATGGCTGCAACAATTAAATTTGTTTTAGACTAAACAAACAGAGACAATGAGGCAAAGCAGTTTGTGTTTCAAATATGTCAGCTTACGACACTCTTCCATTAAACTGAATGTGGATATTATTTAAACTGTTCAAACATTTTGGACTAAGAACATCACACAACATGTCATGTGATAAGCTAAATGGATCAAGAATGCAACTTTAAATCACCAAATGCCATGGATATGATGTTGAAGTGTAATCAAGTTTTTAAATATGCTTCAAACGTAGAACTCCCGGCATACCGGATGTCATGCCTGTGTTCACAGTGAAGGATTATCACAGTGATTCACGACTAAAAAAGCACCAACTACAACTACTGACCAGATGTAAAAGAGTGCAGTGGATTGGACCATAACGTACATTTCACAAAACAGGGGAAAATCCAAAATACACTGGCAGGTGAAAGTATTAATTGTTATTATTTTTCATTAAAATAAATTACTTCCAGTTTTAATAGTGCCATTGTCTTGAAAATCAAAAGTGTTTTTGATGCATATTTTTGATTTAGTGGTATATAACGAGACACAGAAATACCTGACATTGATGTCATCTGTCAAAATTTCATTTCTTCGGGTGGGTCAATTCAAACACCCGTTACTTTGCAACAAATTGACTAACACGAATGACACTATCTCCGCACCACTCCACACCACCATTACTGTGCACTGTAATGCAATGTCCATATCTCCACACCACCATTATAGTGCACTGTAATGTAATGTTTATATCTCCACACCACCATTATAATGCACTATAATGCAATGTCCATATCTCCACACCACCATTACAGTGCACTGTAATGCAATGTCCATATCTCCACACCACCATTATAGTGCACTGTAATGCAATGTCCATATCTCCACACCACCATTACAGCGCACTGTAATGCAATGTCCATATCTCCACACCACCATTACAGCGCACTGTAATGCAATGTCCATATCTCCACACCACCATTATAGTGCACTGCAATGCAAATATCTCCACACCACCATTACAGTGCACTGTAATGCAATGTCCATATCTCCACACCATTACAGTGCACTGTAATGCAATGTCCATATCTCCACACCATTACAGTGCACTGTAATGAAATGTCTGAACCATCGCAACCCACACATATGGTATAAATAGCTACTACAGGTTATGTACCCTGACAACTAATGGTGTAGTGGTAAACTGCTACATATCTTGGTGAATTGCAGCTACACAACAAGGTATAAAACAACCTACACATTAGACTGTGGCTCTATGTATCAAGTCTAAAAATAATGCAATCATAATGCATTGGTTTTTTACTTTTCATTTTTTGCAAATAAAATATTGTATTAGTAGAACAACTATACTGGTGAATTCTAGATCATGAATACTTCTGTTTATCTCCTTGCCAACACACTTTATTATTATGTTATATGTACGTATAAAATTGTGTATATATATACACTGCATATATTATATATAATAATAATAATGAAATCTTATATAGTGCCGGTATCCGTTGTAGAGGCACTCATGGCGTTTGCACAGTATTATATATATATTATACTATAATATAGTATATAATATATATTTTATACTATATAGTAGTATAATATATATATCTTAATATCATATGTTGAATACATTGTTCAATATTCTATTACTGAGTTGTTTTATTACTGTGGAATTTGCACTGTTTGTTAGAAATAAAAATATTGATTGAACTGCAGGCATGGGGCATTCCATTCTGGAATTGATGCTCAGTTCTGATTGTGGAATTGGAATTGATTTTTGAGAGGTACCACGGTAGTTGGAATTGGATTGTTTTGCAGCTGACACGAGCAAATGAACTAAAGTTACCTGTGCAACGATGAATTTAAAAGTAAGTATTTTAAACATACTTGATTGTGTTTAAATATGATTGTGCATGTTTTATACATATTTTCATGTATAAATAAAATTGTGTTAAAACTAATGGAAAATTAAATTTTTCCATAGGATTTTTTAAGTTGGAATTTATAATTTGGAATTGTATTTTTGGCAAAGTGGAATTGGAATTATTTGTTTGGAACTGACTAGGATTGGCAGAATGGAATTGACCCCATGACCGAATTGATGCAAATATGACGTGTGTGTGTGTGTGTGTGTGTACTTTATTTAGCTATTTCTTACCTGGCACATAGACAGGCAGAACACCTGACAAGCATGGTCATACAGTAGGCATTGATGATACCCAGAAAGCCAAGGGACACGAATCCAACCTGAAATCAGAATTTCGAAACTGTACATATACACGATAGGCAGATCTGGAAACAACATCCTGAGGCCTTCGATACTATGGCTGCACAATGTTGCTGATGACATGTGTAACATTTTGTGGCCTCTGGCTGTTTCATATAAAACGTTCGACATCACAAATTCGCGTTTTTAAATTACGTCACAATCAGTTCTTGCACCACTAGTTGATATATGTTTAAAGTTGTGGAACTGAAATCTGTTGCTTTAACTGTATCAACATTTATTAAATGCACAATATTCAATTGTTGGCCCAATGTACACATACAAATTCAGGCATGTTTTCATCTGAGTTTGAGTTTGTAACAAATATCTATGAATATGTTTATGATTCTTTTATTGAAACAAAACATGTATTACTATTTTTAAATAAGATCAATGGTCAGTGTGAATAATTAAAATAGTTATAGCAATAATTGTTCACATAGTGTGTGTGTGTGTTGTGCATGTGTGTGTGTTGTGCATGTGTGTGTTGTGCGTGTGTGTGTTGTGCGTGTGTGTGTTGTGTGTGTGTGTTGCGCATGTATGTGTCTGCGTGTGTGTGTTGTGCTTGTGTGTGTGCGAGTGTGTGTGTTGTGCATGTGTGTGTATGTGTTGTGCATGTGTTGTGCGTGTGTGTGTTGTGCATGTGTGTGTGTGTGTCTGCATGTGTATGTTGTGCGAGTGTGTGTGTTGTGCATGTGTGTGTGTGTGTGTTGTGCGTGTGTTGTGCATGTGTTGTGCGTGTGTGTGTGTGTTGTGCATGAGTGTGTGTGATGTGTGTGTGTTGTGTATGTGCGTGTGTGTTGTGCGTGTGTGTGTGTGTGTGTGCGTGAGTGAGTGTGTGTGTTGTGCATGTGTGTGTGCATGTGCGAGTGTGTGTGTTCTGCATGTGAGTGTGTCATGTGTGTGTTGTGCATGTGTGTGTGTTGTGTGTGCGTGAGTGTGTGTGTGTGTGTATGTTGTGCATGTGTGTGGTAATGCGTGTGTGTGTGTGCATGTGTATGCGTGTGTTGTGCATGTGTGTGTGTGTTGTGTGTGCGAGTGTGTGTGTGTTGTGCATGTGTGTGTGTGTTGTGCATGTGTTGTGCATGTGTGTGTGTTGTGCGTGTGTGTCTGCGTGAGTGTGTGTGTATGTTGTGCGTGTGTGTGTGTGTTGTGCATGTGTGTGTGTTGTGCGTGTGTGTGTGTCTGCATGTGTGTGTTGTGCGTGTGTTGTGCATGTGTGCGTGTTGTGCGTGTGCGTGTGTGTCTGCTTGTGGGTGAGTGTGTGTGTGTCATGTGTGTGTTGTGCGTGTGTTGTGCATGTGTGCGTGTTGTGCGTGTGTGTCTGCTTGTGGGTGAGTGTGTGTGTGTCGTGTGTGTGTTGTGCGTGTGTTGTGCATGTGTGCGTGTTGTGCGTGTGCATGCGTGTGTGTGTTGTGCATGTGTGTGTGTGTTGTGCGTGTGTTGTGCATGTGTGCGTGCGTGGTGTGTGTGCATGTGTATCATGATATTTAGCACCTAAGTCTACAGTAACAAAACTAGTAATAAGTAACAGAATGCCTGTAACAGACAGAGTAACAATAGGTATAATGACATTTTGACAACATCGTAGGGGGAAATGTATTCACTGTACTGTGCATATTCCACAAGGTGTTTGATCAGCAATGTCATGTAAAATAAAACATTTCCAAGGGCCATGCCTACCCACAATCCAGAGTACTTGAGGGCTGCCGGTATGGCAAGGATGCCTGTCCCCAACATTCCTTTCATGAAGTTCATCATACTTTCAGTGTTGCTGAAACAATTCCAACAAGTCATAATCCTTATTCTTCATGCTTAGGTGTTCTTCCTCATCCATTATTTTGTTTGTCTCAGTTTAGACAAATTTCACACAAAATCGAACTTATCCACAATAACACATTAACCTGTTTGTACAAGTTATTTTACAGTTTTGTTGGAATCACCAGACAGTTTATTTTATTATTGTACCAAATTTTGTTTAAAAAAAAAAACATTCCACAAAATATGTATTATACATAAGGCAATTGACATCATCATAAGTCACTCAATCTAACAATCAGTGTAAATTCTTTCAGCCATTTTAGGAAAGTAAATGTATACTATGATCAATATTTGCTTATTAGTGTACTTCCTATCATATGCGTCACTTTGTGTGAATTGATACATTTTTTTTTAAATGATGCATTTGCTAACAAACAACGAAGATGGGGTTTTCCAAGATGTTGATCTATTTTTACCTTCCGATCGAACTCTCCTGCGAACAAGATTATTAAAAACCATGTCACACATGTTGGGAACAGTGAACACGAAGACAGGGTAAACAAATGAGGTACGTGGATGATAAAGTCCGGTTTTTATTAAATAGAAACATTGACATGTACCTAAATGCACACATAGTTAGTTTGCAAATACATAGGCTAGCTGGTTATGTCAATCACGTTGTTAAAATAGAGTTATTTACTTAACGACAATCAAATCGTGCGTAGCCGGGAATGGAATGGATGCAGCGGGGGAGCACACTAATCAAAACATTTGAGATTATGTCTTACAGTTACAATGACACGTGCTAATTACTTAATTAGACATTCCGTATACATATGTACATGAATTGAACATAATTTTAACCGGTTCCAATAGTTGGCATTAGTGGTGCGTCAAGTTCATCGTTTGTCTTACTACTGTCTGGGTGATGTATCCTAAATTCGTTCATCGTCCTGCAGCCTTTTGTGTCATTTGTTATCTTCTGTTTGATTGCATCGATTAAGGTTTATGTTAAACCGACAGTAGCAATGACTAAAGGTGATTGGCATGTCATTATTCAATGTAAATGTCTTGGAAGAACAGCGATAACACCGCCTTGCCACGGAATTATGCGATGCACGAACTTGGATCACTAGTATAAATGAGTTGATCGATCCAGCAATGCATTGTACAATGATACATGTACCAACATAAGCACTGACTCAGGTAGAGTAGTTATTCCTTGGTTCAATCATCCCACGAAGGAATGCATTGTTTTTTTAATTTAGTTTTGCTCTTTCTGTAAATAATTTATACTCTTTCCAATATGAAATATAACCAACATTAGGAAAATATTCATGTTTTGGAACATGGGTAGCAAATCTAATATTTACTAAGTATGTAAAAAAATTGTTTCCAGGACATATATCAGAGGTGGATGTGGTACAAGAAGAGAAACAAGAATAACATGAATAGATTTTGCATATTACAGTTGATCAATACAGACATTTTAACAACCTGTTTATCCTGTTTGTAAGAGGTCGACCAAGTTGAATGTCCAGGACCAAAGTGTCTTGCTTTACACAACCATTTATAGAACCGATATATGCGTTGTTGATGGAAATATTGACAATAAGACACTGTCACAATGCAGTTAATCTTGTGACATGGAAGAAAACGTTACGTTTGTGAAGAAAACTCACTGTAAAGTTGCTCACAATGTCATAAGATTGTCACACTTTTGTGTTGTGTGAATCATACTTGTAACCATGGTTATTGTGCTGGTAGTCAAATGGCCTAGTGTTGTAACAACAGAACACAACAGTATGTGCATTAATGACATACCATCAGAGAAACAATATAGTAAGTCAACAAGCTAGAAATGAATAAGGTACATAAATGTATAATTTGTACGCCAGCTTCTGTACCATAATAATACAGCATTCTAGAAACACAAATGTGAGTTTTGTCATTTAAAAATGGACTGCTGTGTGTTTACTTCTATGTTTATGAATTGAAATATGTAAATGTTATTTTGAGGCATACATCAAAATGCAGCAATGGAACACTTTCTGCTCACCAGTATATCTGGAAAAGGATACCACTATAAATACTGTTCCGACACTTATTGTTATTGTCAGACACTTGTTGTCTTATGGAAGGCTGTTCCATACATGTTTTCTACATTGTCAGATATGTGGGGCACAGTGGCACAGTTGCTAGAGCATCAGGCTCTCAATTGAGAGAACCCGCTGTGCTGCCGTATCGAACCTTGGACAAGTTTGTTCACTCTATGATGCTTCAGTTCACTCAGCTGTATAAATAAGTATCCACCACTGGCTACCAACAGTGGTGGATATTTGTGTATGAATAGTTCTCATGCATTAATTGCAGCATGGTTGAATGCTTCCCAGAGAAGTCGAAATGGTGTTTGAATGGGTCTGCCAGGGAGTAAAGTGTAGAGAGCATTGAGTAGTACTGAGGACGGGATACTGTGATATATAAATTTACATTTATTTTGGTAAATATATATTTTATAAACATAACAACTTGGTGGTGTACAATTAACCTGCTATATTTAGTTGTAAGTTGTGTTCTTTCACAGGTAAATAATTTATTTTTAAATGCATTTTCACATGCTGTTTGTGTGTATAATATTGTTATTTTTGACACTCTCCCTTATTAATAACTGATCTAACATTTTACATAATATTATTACGTTGTATTATAGATTGTTTGTAGTTGCAGGAATTGTTGAAATAAATATAAGTCATTGCAATAATTTTATAAAAAGCTCTTCTTTGCCATATGTCATTGTTTATTTAATTTTCATTTTATCTGATTTTCTGTTTCCCCCCCACATGAGAGACATTAAGAACACCATATTGCACAGGTAGCTCATATAACACAGAATAATAAGTACACTTTTTATGAGTGTTATTCTTGGGTCAGGTTGTGTTTGTAACATACAGTGTGTAATTGTTGGCCTATTTGAAAGTTGCCTAGGTTTCAACTACAATGCAAGCAGTCAAATATGGGTATACCGATTATGTCAGATTTGTCTGCAGCTGTTGGTATGTCATCCAATATAATATTATGGTACCAACCAGAATGTTGTAAAAGATGTTCAGACAATGACTAAGTTATAGATGTAATCATAATTACGTGCACAATAAAAATATAATTGATTACACTAATTTTCTCAGCAATCATACACATTTTAACGGTAATCCTATATGACTACATTTTAGACCGGGCCTGGGGTCAAGTACATTACAATGGAATATATTACTATTACCTAGTTTCCTTCCTATTAGTAATACATGCTGAATTTGATATATTACTATTACATTTGTAGCAATTACTATTATATTTTTTCATCGGAACTATATAGTATAATACACGGTATGCATAAATATGTACCACAAAATATTTATTATCAAGTTGTGTCTTTCAAAAAAACTGGCTGGATACTGCCTAGATTCACAGATAATTATGCTGGAAATAGAACTTGAGTTGAGAAGTTATAGTTGATATAAAATCCAATACCATGGGTGAGATGATTACACCACAAATGTAATAAATTATGATTACTATTGAAATGTATGATAACTTAGAATAACTTAGAGAGTGTAATCAATTACGATTTATACGAGTGTAATCAATTACATTTTATAAATTTCTGGCAAGTAAACATTATTACAATTATATAATAATGGTTACATTTAATAATAATTATAATTGATATAATGAAATAAAACTAGTATTTTATTTCCACCAATAGTATTCACGTAAAATTAGGCCTACATTTATACTGTACAATAAAGCAATGTGTCAATGCACTAACAATAAACACCTTAAAAAAACAAAATCGAAATTAATGTTATGACAACCTGGGCTATATGTACGGGCCAGTAGGTACACTGTCACAAACTTGCTCAAAGTATTATTTACGCCACAGTATATTCATAATGATTTCCATTAACCTTAATGTCGAAACGGTATACATCTAGAGTGTCCCAATTTCGTGCGTCATGCAATTATGTGGCAATGCAATATTTTGACTATTACACTGAGTGATGACAGGTCAGCCAGGTTTATAACAATTATAGCTGCCAGTTCAATATAAACTTTCACGGACGCTTTAAACAGAGTGGAACAAATGACACAATACGAAAGGGATGCTGAATTGTCAGTGCACACAACAATAATCAATGTTGCTTTGTTTTGTCTTGGAAGCTGGAGTAGATTTTCCTTGTTATTGACGTATGCTACCACAAATCTTGTGACACGATGATTCTTAATCACAGATAACGCTAACGTCAACAAAACGACACGTCACCCGCTCAACAGCGTGATTCCCTTGATTCTCCCGTCCCAGCAATCAGCAAATTAAAAACCCTAGCCCCGTGGATACAATTATATGTCTTTTGTGCCTTTTCATCTTATGTTATGTGAAAACAAGAACAAGTTTACATGGAGTTGAGGAAAGTGATATGTAGTGTATGGGACATGTTGACTCGCTGGAGATTTGTATTTTAAACACGGAGGAACTCAGAATCCAACTTTAAACAAAAGTATGCACCTTTTTATTAAACTGACTATATGTATGCCTTAAACTATTCATACAAGACAAATCTAAGCCTCAGTTAATCTGATATGCAATGGGCTTTATAAATCAATTGTGGATGAAGTTTTAATATTTCAAAAAATTCACCAATACTTCAGAGGCAACCCCACCAAGTGATTTATAGCATTCACCCTGACAGAAATGGTGACAGAGAGGTGACAGATGATGGAGTGAAACCAATGACTTCCTTGTGTCATCTGGAACATGTGACTGTGATTAATCAGATGTTTCTCTAACATGCCCATGGATCACACAGCTACTTCCTGGTCTCTATTACAGGGCACTTCCATTCAGTAATCAGCTGCAGTCTGGTTTTTTATACAGCTCCACCCCATTCATCATTCTTCATGTATTTTCAGACAGTTGCATCAGGTTCACCATATTGTATGAACTTTAAGTTTCAATATTGCTAAATAAAGTCTGACTATTGTGTAAAATTTAATAAATTACATAAAATTTACAAAAGTACACAATAAATCACTACTGCACTCACTTTGTTGTGTGTGAATGAAAGATCTGGAATCAACCAAAACAAAATGGCATGTCTGCTACTATTGTCAATTGGCATGACAAATCACAAATGGACTCACTTTGTTGTGAGTGAATGAAAGAACTGGAATCAACCAAAACAAAATGGCCTGTCTGCTACTATTGACAATTGACATGACAAATCACAAATGGACTCACTTTGTTGTGTGTCAATGAAAGAACTGGAATCAACCAAAACAAAATGGCATGTCTGCTACTATTGACAATTGACATGACAAATCACAAATGGACTCACTTTGTTGTGTGTCAATGAAAGAACTGGAATCAACCAAAACAAAATGGCATGTCTGCTACTATTGACAATTGACATGACAAATCACAAATGGACTCACTTTGTTGTGAGTGAATGAAAGAACTGGAATCAACCAAAACAAAATGGCCTGTCTGCTACTATTGACAATTGACATGACAAATCACAAATGGACTCACTTTGTTGTTTGTGACATGATAGAACTGGAATCAACCAAACCAAAATGGCATGTCTGCTACTATTGACAATTGACATGACAAATCGCAAATGGACTCACGTTGTTGTGTGTGGCCTGAAAGAGCTGGAATCGGTGGAGAGTTTGACGTCATCGTCGGAGCTGTTGACACTGTTAGCAAGAGTGTCCTGGGGACAATGAGGGTAGAGGGAGGTGTATCCATTGGTCATGTCTGTTGTCCCTGGGACATGCTGCTGTGGTCTCTCTATATCCCTCACGGACGGGGTGTAGTTGTTACTGTGCGAGTTAGGAAGAAGGGGCGAATGTTCTGATGCCATCTCGGTGTTGTTGTCAGTGCTGGTCTGTGTGGATCTGAATATAAAGAAACATTGTATGGTTTATAATATATATGTAATTTTAATGATTCCTGCATTTATTACATGCAAAATCCTGCTTAGTGGATTCATGCACTGTAAAATAAAATAAATGTACATTAAAAATTGTAAAATAAGTAATTAAATAAATACCGTATTCATTCTTTTTAGCGTATAGTATGTTACAAAATAGAAAAAGTTACAAAAATTCAGTTTCTCGAACCAGTTTGAAACTGACAAAATAGTGACACCAGATGGTGGAAATTATATGTATTTTATTGTTTCTACTGTACTTCCACTATGTGATCACTCATTTCCGTTTTTGAAATAAACATGGTGCCATTTACACACATGTCACTCTGGATTAGAAAACACAATTTTGTTAATTATTTATGGTTACCAAGTATTTAAAACTATTTCACATTGGAGAGATAAGTTAGAAAACAAACGATCTGCATGACAGCGGTGCTAAGACACGGATAACGCCATGCCATCCTCTGCATAATTCAGCCTGGATGACACATGTCAACGTAACTGAAGCTAATTGAAAGTGATTTATACATCCATGTGACATATGATTTTGTGGTCAAAGGATACTGGAACTTTGCAAAGGCTGTGGATGCAGGTGGAACTTTCTTTCTCATATTGTCAATGGTTGACAGGGAATTACAATAAATGATGGATTCAGTGATCAGTTTTAGTCACAAACCGATATCAGACCCTGCTGGAAAAGGGGGGTGTATGCTAATTAGGGCATGTACGTTAAAAAGAATGAATACAGTAGATTAAAAAACCTTAAAAAATAAACACTGGTAAGACCGCTAATACAATAATGTGAAATTACAAATAATATCTGTTAAGAACTCATGATAACAAATTTAATTAATTTTGTTGAATATCTTGATGTAAACTAGAAAAGTGTACAATGTTTAAAAAAAGAATGTTTTATATTTAGTAAATAATTATAGCTCCTAAGCTTACATCATAGATGTCAGTTATATTTACATTTGAAATAGATGGAAACCAACCAAATCTATAATTGTTTAATATGATGACGTTTCAACCCGACTAACACTTCAAACAGAATGTTGAGGATCTATGTTCTTCAAGCAACAGACGTATTAAATGAAGTATGGCAATATGAACTACTAAGTTACACATGTAAAAGGTAAATAAAGGAACGCTCTTATATAACATCGTATCCAGTCCTTAAAACCTCTGAAATATTCAGCCATGTTGCCATTAGTGCACAAAGGATATTCATACATAAAATGTAAGATATCAAGAGAAAGGCATACGACTGGCTAAATGTTCTAAGAATAAATAATTACTTCATGTAATCAAAACACCATCAAATCCGGCACTAATGCTAATCAAAAAGTGAATAATAAATTCATCAATCAGTAAATAAATAAAATAGAAGAGATGGTAATAAAGTGACATGTAGACGCTAGCTTGTGCTTGGCATCAATTATCAATAAGAGCAGCCAACCTTGGATGGACTCTGGACATCCAAAGTCTATTTTATGACAGGTCTTTGTTCAGTGGCATGAGATAATTATTAGCCTCTACAATATCCCAGTTGCTGTGTCCACATAAACAGAGCTGCCCATATTTACCTTCTGGCTGTCCTGATTCAAATACTAGGTGGGTACACTTGCCATATAAATAAATACCTCCTTGGCATTGAATTACAGTTTATTTTATGACTCAGAACTCATGACATGATATAAAATCTCCGGATCCAGGACATAACCCGACTAGAAAAACCCCACCCGGACATAACCCGACTAAAAAAAAACCCACTCAGACATAACCACACATGGACAAAACCCCACTCGGACAAAACCCCACTCACAAATGAGAATTGTGGACAAATCCCCACCGGAAAAATGTTAAGTCTAAAATTGAAAAAAATTATGATTTAGGATAAAGTTGACATTTGTATTTTGGAAAATATAATTATGACTTTGATGTCTTTTAATTAAATAGTCATAAGTCATCACATATATTAAAATTATTCATTAATGAAATGGACATTTTGTTAATTTCTTATTATTTCTTTTTATGCATACAACATTTTTTGAAAAGATTTCTTGAACATAATTGCACAGCCTGCCATGTCAGTGGTACCAGTCAGTTAAACCATTTAAATTTTTATGATATTGCATAAAAAAATTCAGTTTGGGTTTACACATTTGTAAGATTGCGCAATTCCTAATTACAAATGCACACAAACTATAAAAAATACAAATTCAATTAATAAAATTATAATCAGATCAAGTTATTATAATAATAATAATAATGTATTTATTTCAGACAATCATGATGTCCATATATACAAATACATCAATAAAAGTATGTAAATAATATAAAAATACATAGATAAGAACAATATGTTTAAAAATTATATAAATCCCGGACCCACTGGTGCCGCAGTTTCGAAGTACAATACACGTCGCTAGTTTTAATGCTATAAATAATGGGATTCAAAGACATGTCAATCCTATTCATTAAGCTAAAAATAGCCTTTCTGATTACACACTTACCCGAGCTGACATTAGCTGTAGCAAACATGTGGCTAGCGCTACATCTCATGGGCAAATTGTTCAATATCCTGAAAGAGTTGTTATATGCAACAATGAATTGATGAAAATTAACTTTTCTAAAGTTCACCCATAACGCACACATATAGATATTACCAAAATACGCTGTAAATAGCTTATTTTTTACAGCAGTTGAACAAAAGTGAAACTTTTGACGTAACATGTTACTCTTGGCATACAAAAGTCTCACTTTGGCTTGCATGTCAGACTCATCAGACAAGTTATTAGAAATGACATGTCCAAGATATTTACAAGAGGTGGCAAAGTTTAACTTCTTTCCTCCTAATGTCATTTCTTTAGACAGATTTGACTTTCTAGATTCAAAGTACATGACCAGGGATTTACTCGCATTGTATTGCACATCGTGCTCACATCCATATGAGTAACACATGTCTAGTAGTGTTTGTAGTCCTTTAGCAGAAGGTGCAAACAGAAGTAGATCATCGGCGTATATAAGGTGATTAACAACCATGTTACCAAGACTACAACCGATTTGTTTTTTGTGCAGTTGTATACTCAGATTATCCATATAAATGTTAAAAAGCAAAGGGGATAACTTCCCACCTTGCTTAACACCATTGCCTACCGAGAAGAAGTCCGAGTAGGTATTTCCCCATCGTATGCATACACATTGATTATTGAATTCATTGCTGAGTATTCTTAAGATATAGTTCGGTACATTTCGTTGTTCTAGTTTCGTTATAAGTTTATTTCGGTTGACACGATCAAACGCCTTTGATGCATCTAAAAATGCGACGTGCATAGCTGAACCATGTTCAGTGTAGAACCTTAATAATTCCTTAAATGCAAACACGCATAACTCCGTTCCATGTTTAGGCTTAAAGCCAAATTGATTAGGAGTGGTTTCCAAGTACATTTTCATTCTGTTAAAAAGAACAGTGTCTATTATCTTCGAAAATATATTCGATAGACATATTGGCCTATAATTCCCTTTGTCGTTTACTCGTCTATTTTTGTCTTTAATAATTGGTACAATAACAGACTGTGACATTTCTTTTGGTAAATAACCATGCACCAGAATCGAAGACACAAGGATAGACAAAAGCACAGCGAGTTGATAATCAGCGAACTTAATATGTTCTGCACTGATACCGTCCAGACCTGGTGACTTATTTTTTGAGAGTCCATTAATAATATCCATCAGTTCAACTGCACCAACAGTCATTCCTGTATTGTCAGTGGAACAGTCATAACAAACTTTATCACATCGACTATCCTCCACATCATTAAATAAATGTTCATAATGATGCTTCCACATTGACCCGATGTTTACGTCACCGTGTATATTATCAATGTTTGTCGGAAGTTTTACTTTACTGTTCGTACAGTGCTTAATTTCTTTCCAGAATTTGCGGTGGTCTTTCTGACACAACTGTTCTGCAATGTTATCAGCAATGATAGTTTCTTTCTCCCTTTTACATTTTCTGATCGCCTGTTTGAATTTCATTCTGGATAATTTCATAACATTAAAAATGTCACCTTGTCTAGGTTTACCAGTCTCTTTCCATATACAGTAAGCATCACGGGCTGCACAATGAAGCTCTTTCACTCGCTCGTTCCAACCTGGTACAACATTATACTTATAAGCACCTTTGCGATTTGACCGGAGTGTGTGACCACACTTCTTCAATGTAATCACGATAGAATTGTAAAAGTCATCGAGATCATCATGATGATTACAGTTATGACAATTGGGATCAGTGCATCTAACACCCGGTGGAACATTCAGTTTGCTCAATTCAACGTTCGTGCATTCTCTATATGCATCAATATCTTGTGGGTTTAATCTGTCCCACTGTAAGCCTTGCTTACTCTCATTAGTATTGCCACTACCACTAACGCATTCTGGTAGAATATCACTGTCTATGCTGAACGATATCGGGTGGTGATCAGAATAAATAACATCATAAAGTATGGACATGTTAGATAGGCAATCCTTCGCATCCGCGGTACATATGATATGGTCTAGCCATGATGTAGTTCCCCAGGCAGAACTAACGTATGTATATGTGTCTATTGGGAGAGTATCTTGATCACATATAGCCAGAGTAAATTCTTTGCAGAAATCAAGTAAGATATTCCCAAAAACTGATTTCTTGGAAATATCTGCGTTAAAATCACCAACAATAGTTGTATTGTTTCACTGCTACTAAAAAATAATTATTATGCTGGCAACTTTTCTGTTGAAATATGGGAGTTTCATCAATGGTTCAGCACGCGTCCAGTGTTGCCCTGTGTCATCGCGCTGTCCCTGATCTCTACATAAGAAGACATCAGTGCTGTTTAAACAGATTTTGTTGTCGCACCACTATCACTTTAGCATCTCTACTGTCTTGGCTCGACTCATGATATCGATCGGACGATGGGGGAATGGGTGCTGTTGGGAATTTTCAGACAAAATCCGGGAAATTGCCTGTATGGGAGACTGGAAGATACACTCAAAACTTTGGAGGCTCCTATATTTCATGGGAGAGTTGGCAGGAATAATATGTGCATGTCAGGCATGGGTTCTATTACTGAAAATTATATTGATTACTATATATTACCAGGATATAAATTAGTAATATTACAGCATTATTACTATCGCTGAATGTCAACTGTCAAGTAACTATTCTTTGGTGGGTCCGTAAAAATGTAAAGAGAATTTATAAGTTTTATGTATCACACATTTGACAAACCACCTTTACTTAAATATCTAACTGTAGAGTTGCTTATGAAATCAAAGTTTTTGTATTAATTAAACACACATTTGTACACGATTTGAAGATCTGAGGAGCAAAAAGAGTTGTGCAGCGGTTTGCCTATGTGGCTCAAAAGGACTAGAGGGTGATGAAGTCCTCTGAATTCAACACCAGAATGCAGCCCCTTTTGCATGGGTTTTTGGAATGTGTGGAAGCCACTGGGCTCCTCTCCAAAGGTACATCTAAACAATTAATTAGTAAATGGCTTATTAATCCTTTATCAGGTCTGTCCTGCATTGTTACACTGAATAGATATTTGCTGAAGCCATCAAATTATCAGCCCACTGATCTCTCCTTGTTTGAATAAAGCTTCAGCAATTTTTTGTACACAGTTTAACAGCTCCCTTGCTGTTGCCATACACATGGTAACATGCTACCAGTTGGAATAATGTGCAAACAAACCCAATTTTTGTACATTTCCAGAAGTCTATGTTTATACTAATCTATTATTATGTTGGGTTATAGTACGATTACTTTTGGTCATGTTTCATTTATTGCTATTATTAAAAAACGGTATATGACCTATTACAATTTACTACTTGTAATTACCACAAAGCCAGTGCATAACAGCGTTGTCGGTATTACTCGGCCCACGGACAACTTGGCCTGGGCCGAATTGTCTCAATACAATTCGGCCCCCGTTTAGAGGCAGCTCAGTCTCCGGGTTTGGACCTGTCAGGGTTTTGCCAGTTTTGGAGGTTATCGATTGTTGTGATGGAAATATCGCGCTTTGCTTTAAAAAGTTAAAAATGTATATTTAACCAAGTGAATAACATACTAACATGATGCTATTTAGACACGTGTAATACCTGACAGGTTCCTTAGTTAATATACATGCATATCAATGTGTGCAAATCAGCCTATCTGATTGATTTCCAAATGAAACAGAGTGCATGACTGCCGCTTTGAAAAGTACTGTGAAGTAACATGTGCCATAACCAACATTTTTCACAACACTGAACAAATGGAAGACATGGCGTTAGATTCTGGTGATTCGGGTTTGGAGAGTTGTACCGCAAATGTGAGGACTTGTAGGACTGTTGTTGCATACATTGTCGAACCATTGGCAGTAGACGTCACTCAGGAAAGTCTATGACATGTATGATGACAATGTTGAAGAGGAACATTTTGAGGCTGTCGTTGTTGGTGACTAACATATTCGATTTCAGATTCATGGACCAAACATGGATTGGAATGTTGTGTTGGGAACGGACAACACATTATACAGAATCACACGGATTATTTTCAATATATTTATTTACAACGTTGAATATAATGTCTATATATGCATCATATTTTAATTAATTAATTAATAATAATGATACGCACAACTGACAGAATTGTGCAAGCCAACCATTCAGTCATTTTACTGGCACTGTCCCTGTCGTTAATGTGTGAAAGGATACAAGTGTTTCACTGGCTTGCTAGCTGCTCCATCATTGTTTCATTGAGCAGATACTTCTGAAGGGAATTCAGGTGGTTGTCTTCTTGTGCACAAAGACAGTGTTAATGTGTGAAGGGATACAATGGGGTAACTGGCTTGCTGCTCCGTCATCGAGCAAGTACTTTCGAAGCTAGGAATTTATAATGGACTGATCTTTTCACAGGTTCAATCAAATTAAATCAAATTTATTTATACACCACATATCTCTACAAAGCAGATTCAGGGGTGTTTACAAACTAAAACATGATGTAAGAAGACACGTTGTCGTTATAATATTTCAATACATGGGTTACATATGCTAACACAACTACACATTTTGATTATTATGTAGGCCATATACAACATTAAGATGTATATGTATGTATTTAAAAATAGAATAAATTACGAAAAAGCCTGATTAAAGAGAAATGTTTTCAGGTCTCTCCTAAAACATCCAGAGTCACGTTGGCTTCTTAGCTCTAGTGGAAGAGAGTTCCAGAGAGTGGGACATGTACATGAAAATGCGCGTCGGCCGTACCGTTCCAGGTTAACTCTAGGAACAACCATGAGAAACTGGTCGGCCGAGCGAAGACTACGACAGGGAACATATGCACATATACGGTCGGCAAGGTACTGTGGAGTGTTTGCATACACAGCGCCGTGCATCAAGGTCAGCAGTTTAAACTGAATTCGCTGCGCCACAGGTAGCCAATGCAGCTCTCGTAGTGCCGCCATCATGCTGTGTTGGTCACGCCGACGTAAGCCGAGGACGACACGCGCAGCTGATCGCTGGACCATCTCTAGTCGGTGCAACAAGGTTCCCGTAATGCCATTTAGGGCCGCGTTTCCGAAGTCGAGTCGCGACGTGACTAGCGCATGTACAAGCAACTTGCATGCTGAAAACAGGAGAGATGGTCGTATTCGTGCTATGCCACATAGTTGGGCGTAGACAGCCCGACAGGTACGACTAATGTGTGCGGCCATCGACATCGTGGAGTCGAGCTGTACTCCAAGGTCACGTATGTTGGCGGAAGTGCTGACGTTGCAACCGCAGATGTCGATGGGAAGAGACGGTGGCTGTGGAACACGGTTGTTTGGTGCTGCAAACAGTATCGCCTCTGTCTTCGCTTTGTTCAAAAGCAGGTAGCGCGACGCTAGCCATGCTTTTACGTCAGTCACGCAACGGGATATCCGGTCGGCGGAAAATCGACATAGAGTTGGGTGTCATCATGCAGCGTAGACATGGTAGCGAACACCGTGCTTCTCAAATACGTCGGAAAGACCAGCACAGTATATAGAAAATAACAGAGGGCCCAAAAACATTGCCCTGTGGAACTCCATGTCGTAGTCGGCTGTCGCATGAAAGATGACCGTCAACGCTGACGCGTTGTGTTCGGTCGGCTAGGTAAGAGGCGAGCCAGCAAAGTGCGTTGCCTCGCACGCCGATTCGGTCTAGTTCAGCAACAAGAATGTCATGGTCGATCGTGTCGAAAGCAGCGCTGAGGTCAAGTAGAACAAGTACTACATGCTTACGAGCATCCAGTGATCTTAACACGTCGTCTTGGATACACAAAATCGCTGTCTCAACGCTGTGTGACGGGCGGTAGGCGCTCTGAAAAGGATCTCCGATGCCGTTGTGTTGAATATGCAAACGCAGCTGGGCAGAGACTTGGCGTTCAAGCAACTTGGATGCATACAGAAGGTTCGAGATAGGTCGGTAGCTCGCGTAGTCGGCAGAGGGAAGACCGGAACATTTAAGAAGAGGCGTGATGACTGCGTGTTTCAGCCGGGCAGGAACACTGGAAGACTCGTAAGACAGGTTGATCAGTTTCACGGGAATCGGCGCCAAGATGGATGTATTCGCCTTCAGAATAACGGAGGGCAGTGGATCAAACTTAGATGACTTTGTCTTGCCACTTGTGATGAGTGTCGTTACTTCTTCGAGTAGCCGATTGAAACGCTAGCAGCGGCGAAGAAACCATACGTGGCTGTGCGTTGTCAACATCAGCTGATGGAACCATGATTCGGCTGCGGATCGAGTTTATTTTGTCAATGAAGTGGTAAGCGAAATGCTCGGCAACAACGGCGGGGCCACCAATATCACACACTTACGACCAAGAAGATGGTTCGCAATACGAAACATTGCCCTGTTGTCGTTCGAGGTGGATTCAATGTCAGTGTAAACCTGTTGTCTGTACATTGTTTGCACTTTCTAGCACGTAATGAGTTAATGTTAGGTCATGCACACAATTAGAATATATGCTCCCGGAGGATTAATCTAACCTTTACCCTATCTGAGATACCAGGATGATATTATCAGAGGGACATTCTCAATATCAATACAGTTGGTATGTAGATTGATGAAGGTTTAAAATTGTTGTAATATTAGTTATGTAATAATAGATGACAACTGCTCTTTAAATAAGTCTGTCAATGTGTGTAGCTATCACTTTATGATAATCAGATGATAATCATGCTATTGTATTCTGTTACTGACTGATACAACGTTTCTGCACACTGGTTGCATAAAGGTTACAAAGGTTTCAGCTGTGAATATTTTCCCAAGCCAGAAACCCCAAGTTAATATCCACCTTTTGCAAACAACTTGTACTAGATACCAGTTCAGACCATAATCCTTTTATGTATTTAAACCCGGCCAGAAAGTCCAACATAAAAGGGACTTTGACCAGTTTGTCTCTCACACTGGATGCCATTAATTATTAGCTGAGTCTTCTGAAGAAGTGCAGTGATTCCAATCAGACAACCTACACCAGTACAGCCTGGTGTCAGCTTGCAGGTTATGGAACAGGAGGATATAGAGCCTTGGAGACTGGCAGGTGGTAATCTACCCTCTCAACACTTGTGTTCACTGCCAACAACTGGACCCATCCTCCATCCTTTAAAGTTACCAGAACCACCAGTGATTCATGGTCAAGTTGATTAGCTCAACTCACCAACTAAGACAAAGCACAACACTGTGAGGGACAGTGTCCAGAGTGAGGCCTAAGCAGTGTCCTCCAATTGCTGAATAGATAAATTAACCCTGCCTCTCCCCCCAGTCCCAAGTGGGTGACATTGTGCACAAGTGTCCATTAGTCCTTAATGATTGTTCAGAAACACTATATACATAGTTCTGAATCTGAGTGTTATAAAGTACTGTGATAACTTTCATATTGACAATAAAGCTATATGAAACACTTTGGCTGCTTTAGTCTTTCACATTGTAATAAAATGTGCCTGAAAAATAGTTTAACCCAGGTTTAACCCAAAATGGAGGTTTAGTCCTACCCGGGTTAAACTTGCTAACGTTGCACAGTAGACCTATGTAATAAAACCTGTGAATCTTGAACAAAATATAACCAATAGGCCATATACTGCTGCCAATTAAAATTATATTTATTTCACATGAAACAACATCTTAAAACATCTTCCTCTAACTATAATCGACCTAGCGTAACTATCTTAACGTTCCCCTCTTAGACGGCTTGAACATCGAGCAGCAAACTTTCAGGAATTAATCAACAACTCCTAGAGTAGGACGTAATACCTACATATCTTTTCAAAATACCCCATATATGTCAAGACACCTTTATGAGGTAAATCAATTCATTCCTTAATGGTTCTGAATTAAAATGTAATGTGCACATAATACGTAAAACATAATGAGTGCATAATACGTACCATAACAATAACAGGCAACAACTTCGGGAAAATGGCCCTTGCAAAATGGAGTAGACACAGTAATGCCTATGTCTACCCTCATGCCATTAGCATTGCAATACGAATATTATTTGACAATCCTACATTTAGTACATTATCATGGTCAAATGGGGCCGATCAATGGATGTAAACTTCACATTCTCTCCGACATTTTGAACAAACAACAACAATCTGCGAACGTGTTAAATGGTGTTTATGTAATGATGCTGAATTCCTCAATCTACCTACTACAATGGAACGATCGTCATGGTGTTCAATATGTTTTTATTGTATTTAGAAGATTACATGAGATTATACGTTGATCCAGATAATGTCATTTAGGAGATGCAGAGTCTAAACATTATATTAAGGACTGGATTATATTAATAGGGTCTTAAAGTCTTAAGTACAACAAAGTTTTGAACATGGCTTCTACAAAAGTGACACTCAAGATCTGCTCATTAATCATTGACTGAATTGTTATTCATGAACTGGTCATCAAAGGGAAGCCAGTTTAGTTAGATGCTGCTGAAGTCCAATGCTTTGTTTCTCGCAAACTGATCAAAGACCATTCGCTGGTGTCTTAGTTCGATTGTTCTACTTAAAACAAACAATAGTCTGTTATCAGTTATTTATATTTAACATACTTATTTATATGTTAATTGCATTAATAATTGAATTAGCTGTGCTATTAGTCAGGTGAACTAACTAATGTCTAAATTTTATTTATACATATTGGTCATGTATGTACAATCATTTAGGCTGAATTCCTCTGACATTTAACTATTATGACTGCACTGAGCCTGCGGTCCAGAACATAGTTAAGGCTATGTTCAATTTTAGGTTTATATACGGACCCATCACGGCATCAACAATTAATTTACAAATTCAACACATTCACACAGTGCAATGCCAAAGAATCAGCATGGCCATGTCACAGCCACAGGACAGTGTCACTGAACTCCCATGGCCCCAGCCCGCACCGTAGTGTCAGTGACCCTAAAATAGCTAAATGATAACATTCTTACAGGTCCTCTTCTGGCTTCTAGGCTGTGATGCCTCTTATGCCAGCTCTGATGTTTGTCGACAAACTATATGGTGCGCATGCGTCTGACGAGTTGTTCCATAATAGGTGTGGGGCTGTATAATCGAGCTTAATTGGGTGGTTTTTCCATAATTTGTCTAATTTTCCCTCAAAGGACTGGACTGATGGCGCCTCTACCACAGACTGTGGGAGGCTGTTCCATACGTCCGTGCATCGGTGTATAAATGATTTTTTATGTTTAACCGACAATGTACTTTGAATATTTTTAGGTGATGTCCTCGCGTATATGATTCAGTATCCCTCAAACTTCAAAGTTATAAAGTTCGATGTCACAGCTGTATCATATTTGTCTGTTAAAATCTTATACAATTCAATCATGTCTCCTCTGAGGCGACGATATGACAGACGATATAACATGATTAACATCGCCTCAACATTGTACATAGATTACACCTCGGCGACACCAGATGATGTAATAATTTGTAATGAAAGTAAAAGTCTGTAAATACTTACAAGAAATACAGTGTTGAGTTATTCCGACACAAAAGAACACACAGCCACCCACCACCAGTGTTTACAAAATGCCAAAGGTGTCACATGACGATCAGCTGCGCGGAAGAATGTGCACCAGACGTCATGTTCAGAACATCGAGCCTCGCGAACATTATCACAACACTCGAGTTGTATGATATTTTTGCATCATACCGAGTCACCATAGTGTTTATAATATTTATATGATATATCTAGCTGATGCTTTAAAACATGTTGTTGATAATTTGGGGGGAAGTGTAGGATAAGCACAGGGCTCAAAATCATCTCTTTGACGTCATCATTGGGGGTCCCAGTTAGCAGCAATGGCCGATGACAAGCTACCGTCTGACTATGACGCGATTGTTTTGGGAACTGGTGAGTTAATATGACATCAAACCATCATTAAATAACCACTTTACATTATGGACATCATTATGGTAACGAATTTGTTGTCAAAAAAGTTAACTTAAACCACACAGTACTAATATGGGGTATTTGTTGACATGGATGACAGTCATGATTCGTGTGTGACGCACCATCCGTGTCTCACAGACAGCCTTACTTGTCAACGTCATGTTATAATTGCTATGATAAGCATTTAACGTGTTCCAGGGGCAACACTTAAATGTTGTAATTATAGTAAAGCATGGTAAAAGTTTATGTGAAGTTCTAAAAGCTAAAGGACGTTTATGATAGATTTTGTCGTTATTAATCCTCGCAGCAAGTCGCAGGTCAAATATACCCACCCTCCCAGGATCAGGGATAGACATACATTCGCTTGGATCGTTCTCTTTGTTTACAACACATATAATATGTGAAACCCTAGCGGCCCCCCCAAACCGCTCGCTAACCTTATAACACTAGAACTGCTCCGTTGCGATGTCAACTCCGATTATTACGGTCGCCAATAAATCCTCCAACCAATGTGTTCACAATATCAACTTTTCATGACACACAGATCCATATTTTAGTGTTTAATGACTGCGCTCATAACTTTCATGCACAAGCTCATATAGGCAAACCGGAAATGACCTGGGTATCTCCCCCGACCCATTCGTGATCCCTCGCGGCACACAGTGTTTGTGAAGTATTCACCCATATATAAATTTTGTCGCTCGTTCAGACACACCGTCCGGTGCAAAGCCACATCCTACATTTTGCAGACACCACAACCTGGCTGACAGGTTAAGTAGAAATACAATGTTTCCATAACTGTCACCGCCACACACTGGACAGAATTCATATATTTATATTGTGCCCGTGATAATCGCAGTTGCAACAGAGCAGTTGTGGTGTTAAAAAGTTAGTGAATAGCTCGGGATGGCCGCTAGGGTTTCACACACTTCTATATTATGTGTTGTAAAGAGAGACAACAAAGCGAATGGATAAGCTACCACTCACAGTCTTCATTATCAGTCAGATTATATCGATTTCAAGGTTTTTTGTTTTGTTACAAATAAAAAATATTCGTATAATTTTATGATGGTAATGCCTTAATAATAATATATATATACTATTATAGTTCCCAATAGATGCACTGTGCGCAAGTACAAGAGCTTGGGTGTGCATCTATTAATTTATCATAAAGCATTAGTACCACAAACTGTCCAGTACTTAAAGGGAATAAAAACATCTAATGCTTGAATTCATATTATATTACATCCTGCTATCTATTTCCATGTCCACCAAGCCAACAAAAATAAAAAATTCAATGAATTAGAAATTCCACATTTTATGCTGTGCATCCATACATAGTAGTATAAAAGTATAGTATAAAAATTATTTGGTTTATATTACTTAGTGAAAACATTAAAAAAAAGTGTAAAGAAAATCAATGGGATTGAACCGGCGTCGCCCAAATGGCAAAATAAATGCCAAGGAATCAACGCATTTACCAACTGAGCTAGCAGGACCGACAGAAATTCGCTGACTGATTTAAGTTGTTATGATAAATTGTACAACTCCTCCATCATACTTTGATATTCTAGTGCTATTATGAGATTGTACACATTACTTTCTGTAGCTGGATACGATATATGTTTGCTACGTATGTATATTGGTGTAGATTATCTCCCGTTGGTTGCATTCGATATAATTATTCTGAAAACGAGCCCAAGCTCGGCGATACCTAGTTGACTTGTAGGCTCATTCACATTCATTGTTTTGAATAAAATTGGATTCATGTGGAACCGTAAGATAACTGCTTGTTCGTCTATGATGACTAGTGTTCGTATTACATTGGAATATCGCACAATAACTCATTCTGATGCTCGTTTCGATCCCAAAACTATGCATGTAAACATGCTCTGAATGCACAGAAAGGGTCGGCCTGCTGCAAGTATGAGTCATATGTGACGTTAAGATACCACGTGATCGCCTAGCTCATTAATTTTTTTTTTCTGCAGGAATCACTACACAGATTGGTTTAAAATCGAATTTATGCTACAAATGTATTTTTCTGTATTTTTTTAATGTTCTCGAATGTTACATACATTGTTAAACTTTGTATACACATGGAAAACGGATTTTAGGTAATGCCTTGTTTTTATTTCCTTTAATTAACAGAAGACAGGACAGGAACACACGACTCAAGATAACTACTGGCGGCAATGCTATCATTCATAATTTTGTAACTCGAAACAGATGCCAGATCGATTATATAATCGGTGTTAAACAGACAATCATCATGCTTACCAAGATATCCTGTATCTGTACTTAACCAGGACACAAATAATTTAGACCCGCGTGCTCTGCAATTACAATAATGCAGTGGGCAATGTGAGCATGGATGTCAAGTCAGACATCCAGGCACTTTTTGTTGTTTTGACCTTCCCCGTGGCTAAAGGTGGTTTCTTTATTGTGAATATCACGTTATGTCGGTCATTCTTCTACATTGTTAGGAAGGTAAATACATGATTATGACGTCACACCTGACTTCAATAATAAAACGAAAGCCGCTCAAATGAGAAACATGGTGCCATCTTATGGCTGAAAGTACAATTAATTATTATCTAGAAAGATTTGAAAGGTGGCACTAGCAGCATATATAACATTTTAAAACACACGTTCACCACTGGAAATCTGCTTTTGTGCGTGTTTCACTTCTATAAAAAGAGATGCGCATCTATAACATTACGATATACATACATATATACATATATATATTATATATGTATATATATATATCATTATCATTATTGTGAAGAACCCCTGAAATGTTATCAATCCAGGAATATTATGCCGGACTCACATCAGAATTCTGAGGAGGGTGCTCACATGGACATTATCATGACTATTATGTGTCACTGGGAGTAGACATGTTGATAAAATCCATTACAGATACCTGCCAGACATGTTTCACAACACCTGTCGTGTCACAGGTGGAGTCTCATGGCTGACTGCAGTTTTTACAGTTTGATTAGTTGCCATAGTAACTGGTAGCACATGCGATTAAAAACGGAAGTTAAAATTTGGATTTAAACAAGGGATTTTTGTATTTATATGGCAGTTCTGTGTTGCATGATAACTTGCATAGTTGCAACTACGTTGTGTGCAATTTATATGAGTACTGTGATGTTATGACTTGTGCAACTCCAAGTTCGAGCTTTGATTAGAGGTCACAGCTGGTGCATATATACACTTGTAACCTTCATGTTGTAGGGATGACAGAATGCATTCTGGCTGCAGCTCTCTCCAGGATTGGCCAGAGTGTCTTGCATCTAGACAGGTAAACTATAGTTAATGAAATATCAACCATACATCATTGCATCACATAAATGTAAAAATTTAAACTTTGATGTACTTGTGAATCATCTGTCACATCAATACAGATGTTGTTCTCCTCTTCTTTTCCTGGCCTTAACACTGATCCTCGATTTCGGTTTTTCCCCTCCCCCATCACAGTTCCTGCACTGCTGGCTCCACCAACCATCTCCACTCCCCTCAGTCTTTCACTCTCATTCTCCACTCCTCTCTCAATTCCTCCTAATCTCCTTCACACTATCCTTCCATCGCAATCTTAGTCACCCTTGTCTCCTTTCACCTTCCACTCTTCTAGACACATGCTTTCTGTGCCAGCCAGTTTACACCCTCCTGCCTTTTACAGCCTCCTGTCTTGGCTCCTCCATTCACTCCCGTAATTCTTCTGACTCGATTATTTTCACAAAATTGTACCATAGTATTTTTCATCATTTCACTTCGTCCACTTAGGCATACGTACTCTTTGTTTCAGTATTTTCCCCTGCACGCATATTTCTAGCTCATTGTTTTGCCGCCCGACCAATAGTACATACCTCTACATCCACAAAACTTACTTTCAGTCCATGCCTGCTGAACATACCCTTCCACTCTGTCAGTTGTTATTCCAGGTTCACTTCCCCGTCCATTAGCACCATCAGATCGTCTGCATACAGCACCAGTAGCTTCCAGAGAATATCCCACAAGTTTTCTCCAGGTCAATAAATCCCAAGGCCATGCACTCCCTCCAATTTCTTTGCCTCAGAGCAATCATCCCGTCAGCTGTACCTCTTCCACTGTGTATTTCTAATAGAACAAGTAATACAAATTTTACTTGCTTCTTTTTGCCTTGTTTCATAAAATGACACTTTAATGTAGTAATGATGTAAATATTTTGTTTGTCTGTTGTTGAAATGAAGATTCATTCAGTTAAAATAGAGAAATTACTATTTGTATTTTTTAAATATTACCGAATATTTCACTTGAAAATGAGGAATAATAACCTTATACCTGCCAACTTTTTTGGAATTCCGGGAGATTCATCAGTGGTTTAACATGCTTCCCGTGTCACGCTGCCTCGTCTCGCTCTCTCGGATCTTGACATCAGAATACGGAGAGAGGTGCTGTTGGAGATTTCTTTCCGGAACGGTTCAGCATGTCTACGTGGTGTCGCACTGTCTCGGATGATGACATCAGAAGATGGGGGGAGGTCCTGTTGGACATTTTAAGTGAAAGTCCGGGAGATTTGCCTGTATATCTGGAGACAGGGAGATACGCCCAAAATCAAGACGTCTCCCGGAAATTCCAGGAGTGTTGGCAGGTGTATATAGCTTGTTGTAACAACTGTAATATGTTGTAACATCCAAGACATTGACGCTGAATCTCTTTTTGTAAAATATGAACATTGGCACATCCGTATTTTGAGACATATTTTGAGTGTTCTGTAGATTTATTCACCAGCTTGAATAATTACTTTGCAGGAATGGCTATTACAGTGGAGACTGGGCGTCATTCCATTTTGTGTCTTTGCAGAAGTGGACAGCACAACAAAAAGTACATCTATACAGTTTTATATATTATGTTTTTTACAATTAGCATAAAATAATACTTAATAATTATTAAGAGTTGTTGTGACATCGTATTTACTTCATTTTATCAAAACAGTGTACATCTGTAACTGGTTTTGATATACCGTATTCGTTGTGTAACGCGTACAGTAAGCGAAACAAATATTTCAGATGCGAAAATATGTAAAATTTTGTATCGCAATAAGCATACAAGGGTGTACACCATTTTCTTTGCTTCTTGGGGTTCCTGAGTACCGCTATCTCAACAGGCGTGACCGGTTAGGAGGAAAGAAGTTAAACTTTGCCACCTCTTGTAAATATCTTGGACATGTCATTTCTAATATGTTACGTCAAAAATTCCACTTTTGTTCAACTGCTGTAAAAAATAAGTTATTTACAGCGTATTTTCGTAATATCTATATGTGTGCATTATGGGTGAACTTCAGAAAAGTTCATATTCAGCAATTCGTTGTTGCATATAACAACTCTTTCAGGATATTGAACAATTTGCCCATGAGATGTAGTGCTAGCCACATGTTTGCTACAGCTAATGTCAGCTCGGGTAAATATGTAATCAGAAAGGCTATTTTTAGCTTAATGAATAGGATTGACATGTCTTTGAATCCCATTATTTATAGCATTAAAACTAGCGACGTGTATTGTACTTCGAAACTGCGGCACCAGTAGGTCCGGGATTTATATAATTTTTAAACATGTTGTTCTTATTGATGTATTTTTATATTTATTTACATACTTTTACTGATGTATTTGTGTATATGGACCATATGATTGTCTGAAATAAATACATTATTATTATTATTAAAGTCTGATAATTTAGATGGACCTTCAATATTTTTTCATCTGTTCAGCTTTGAATCTAGTGTGAAATTGGTAGAAATTTAATTACAAAGATGGATTCAACAGTGAAGTGTGGCCCTGAAGATCGCTGTAACGGTATCAGACGCTGCTAAAAAGGGGGGTGTACTTTTACTAGGGCATGTACGCTTAATATAATGGATATATAGTTGTTGTTAATTTTAATAAAATCTTCTAAACTTGAAACTTGTTACTGTTTGTAGGGTGAGATTGGCCAGGACCTGACAGTGCAGGAGGGACATGATCTCTCCGCCCTGCTCCAAGAAGGGGAAATAACCCTGCCTCTGAATGTGCATTCTGACACAATCTCCAGCATCACTGAACACGTCCATGTGATGTATGCTATGAACATTTTGTTGTTGTGTTCAGTTTAGTAGATTTCTTTTTATGACATTGACGGTATATATACCAGTGGTCCCCAATTTTGTCCTACGCAATAGAAAAAATCGTTTTAACAAAAAACCTGGATAATGTCTTCCATAAGATATTCTATATATCAGCTGTATATTAAATCAAATTTGTGCAAACAGAACTTATCATTTCAAAATGGCAAAATTGTGTTACCACGAAGACACGCTACTGCAAATAGCTACTGCAAATAGCCGCGTTATATACAGTAATAATATCTGCTACGTACAGATAATGGTGATTTGTATTTCTGTAACTTATCATGCCAGTGTTCCATGTTGTATTATTAATCATATATTTTTACAAACCTGATTATTCATAGCTGAGTTTGTCAAAAACAACTTTGTATTTGGCAATGTCTTCACCATGTAGCACTCCTTTCACTGTGCCTCCATTTCACTGTTTCAATGGTAAATACTGGTGGCTAGCAAGAGATGTTAAAACAGCGATTTTTGATGTACAGCGAAATTAGTGTATGTAACTGTACTGTTATATGTATAGCGATGTATATATAATATTTAGTAAACCTGTGCGTACATGTGCATTTGTACATTTGAAAACAAATCTTGTACATTTGAAAACAAATCTTGAATGTCTTATGATGAATGGTCTAGTGCAGGACTCTCAATTGATTAGTTTTAAATCTTATTGCTACTATTCTGACACCTGGACAGGTTCGTTCCTTCCACTTCGCTCATCATCTAAGATCACTGTACAGTTGTGCAATTGAGTGGATGAATACCATTTGCACAATAATTGCAGCAAACCTGGTAGTTGGATTTTTCCCAGACAATTTCAGTTTAGCACGATAAACTTTATCATCACTTTTACCTTCACTGTAAATTGTGTTAAAAATGTTGCATATTTATTAAAACGGTGGTCGTCATTGCACAGCATTATTATGCCAATTAGATTACATTGTTCATGTGTGATTCTGTTTGATTCAGAGAAGACAGACCAGAGACAGAACAGCCAATGGAGAAAGGTCACAGAAAAGGCGAAGGTAACATTGAAGGTAATTTAGAAGGTCAAACTGAAGGTCACACCAGCACCAAGACACCTGTACCCAATCCAACCGAGGGTTCTGAAACGGAACTACTCTGCCAAACTACCAGTGATGTCACAGACCTTAACAATGAGAACACATCCTGTAATGTAGAAAAAGGACATAACAGTGACGCATTGACATGTCCTGACACTGACGCAGTAGATCAAATAGCAGCATCACTGGATGCCTTGGTGGCAAGTGATGTCGATGGGTTGACACCGGTGTCAACTTCCGGTGACAATGATGGCATGGAAGTCTCTCCGGGTGCCGGAGAGACAGGGAAGGAGGCAGCACTGATGGAAAGAGATGACCGAGCACCTGAAGAGAAGCTGCCCACATTTAGGGAGATCAAACAACAATGGCGCAAGTTTAGTATTGACCTCATGCCGAAGGTAAGACACAAGTCATGTCTTCCAAATTGTATCTGTTCACTGTATGTATACTGTCAACCGGAAAATTTGCATCACACCAAAAATCGTGTCGCTGAAATGTCATCTTTTAATGCTCTAGGCCTATTTTAATACACTGCCTGATCTCGCACTGTTTCACATGATATATTCTGATCATAGAGCGATTTAAACAGTGCATATCGATAAATGGTTTTTGACTTAGATGTCTTTTTACAATATTTGGATTTCGCCGGTCTATTTTCATAAATACTTCACTCAAAACAACTTTTCTTAATAAAAGTTTATTTCCGTGACATTGAACACGTGTGTTAGAAATTTTGAGTATGGCTATAATAATAGTACATTATGGAAGAATTTGTTCAGGTTTTTGTTAAGACGACATAAGACATTAGCATGAGTTGTACTCCCACCAGTATAAATTTTGGTGTTTCTCCTATGTATAACAAGCGAGGTGAGTCATTTTTCATCATTTATTTGCTGAAACTACCACTTTTCAGCTATCATATTCTCACACCAAAAAATGTTTTTACATTGCAATGAAATCAATAAAATCACGATTTAAAATTAATGTTCTGGTTTACTTTGGGTGTCCAGTGTTGTCCACAGTCTTGAATCTCACCTGATCCACAAAGGGTTGTTTTTAAAGGTGAATCATGTGCCCTCTCAGTGTCTACGGACGAGCCTGGGACAAGTAGAACACAAGGAATTGAAGTTGCTCCACATGGTTGAAATCAATAGTGCCATTGTATAATATAGAATTATTACAAATAGCATGCTCTACCTCCCCTAGATGCATTTTCAAGCGCACTCACAAAATGTCCTCGCCATCACCCCGCACACAATTGTACCCCAGGCAAACAGAACTTTATTACATTACAGTAATGCTATTTAGATATGTATTTATTGATTATTATTTATAGCTACTTAGCCACTTGTGAAACGTTGGATGTTCCTGTATTTACCCTATGTACACATGAATATATTATAAATAAACGGATAAATATCCAAAATTTATAACACAAATGTAAATGCATATAGAATAGAAAAGTTTTTGTGATGCTACATTAGGTTTGATGTATCGTGCTGCGACTGAGATGTTGTGTTCTTGAATAAATGTAATCCTGATGTGCTGCTTTTACTCTGTCTGTTTGTCAGGTGATGTACTGTCGTGGCGCCATGGTGGAGCTGCTCATCAAGTCAGACATTGCCAAGTATTGTGAGTTCAAGTCGGTCACTCGCGTCCTCACTCTCTTGGATGGCAAACTACAGCAGGCATGTCTACCTTTCATGTTCATTTATACTCTGTGCCTGGTCTTGATATGTTTATTGTATATTAAAGATACAAAATCTGCTCATTTTATCATAAAATCATGCGATGTGGTATAAGCTAGATTTATTCTAAGCTCTTCACCGCACAAATTTGTTATAATTAAACACAATTTGCTATAATTTAATTTGACTGTTTACGTTTGACTGTTTTAAAATTTGTGACTATCATGTTTACAATGCATATTGAATGATAAGAATGATATTATAAGCAGATATCAGAAAACAATATTTAACATTGTGGTTCATAAAAATGAACTTCATTCTTAAAATGCTAGATTATATTGTATTATGTAAAATATGATTTTATAAAAAAAATCTGAATTTGTGTTTTAAGGGACATATCCAATTGACAGTAAAAATATTACTTAATTGAGCAGCCAACATCTTGTTTAAATACAATATCAACATATCTAAGGCATGGTGTTTTCATAGACATTTATTTGATATATTACTACCAACTTTATCAATAGTTAATTATGTAATAGGAATAAGTAATAAATGTTTTTAAAATGCACCATAAATCTAGACAAAAACCAATTCAGAAGCTTCTTAGAAATTATTAGGAATGATATGTTATTATTTATTGTGACCAGGTGCCCTGCTCAAGAGCGGATGTGTTTGCCAGCAAGCAGGTGTCAATGATTGAGAAGCGAATGTTGATGAAACTACTCACATTCTGCCTTGAGTTTGACAAACACCCTGATGAATATAAAGGTGGGTCAGACCTAAACCAGTGCTTCCTCTTACTTACTTATGTATTTACCTGCAGGGCATGTTAAGGATAGGATAAATATCTTATAATATATTAGTTCATCAGTACATGTCAGATTGTTGCCATGCACAGGAAACAGCCATTTAGGACTATCGGCTAATTGTAACAATCAATGTTCCGTGGCTGCTAATACAAAATTACGTTGCCCAATATCACAAATGTAAAGTAAAATTCCTATATGCAGCACAGTATCCAGTCCTCAGGACTGCTCAAAGCGCTTTACACTTTATTCCCTGGCAGATCTGTTCAATTGAACACCACCTTGACATCTCTGGGAAGCATTCAACCACGCTGCAATTAATGCGCGAAGATTATTCATACACAACCTCCATCTATAGCCAGGTACTCATATAGCTGAGTGAACTGAAGCAATATAGAGTAAACAAACTTGCCCAAGGTTCGACACCACCGCACTGCTGTGCTGCTTGTTATAAGCCCACTGCAGTTTAGCACATTTTCTCCATGGTTTGGTTTAAGTAGTATGGCAGGAAAAGGGAGGTTGGTCCTAATATATGGTAGGAGAGGTTGACCCCTAAAACAGGTGAGAGATAGGAGGTTGAGATATTGAAACATGTTCTCTTAACATTGTGATTTGTGTAGCTAGCACTGTGTTGCATGTTCCAGATTACGAGGAGAAGCCCTTTGCAGAATTTCTGCAGTCAAGGAAACTTACAGCGAATGTGAAGCACTATGTCCAGAATTCAATTGCCATGGCAACCGGAGAGACGTCAACAATAGACGTAAGTAAAATATCTAATTTCAGTAAGTTATACTGACAAGTTTTGGTTAAGTTATGTAATATATTTTTTCACCCTATCTCTGTCTCTCCTCTCCCATCCTCTCCCTCTCCCTTGCTCTCTCCCTCTCTCTCTCCCTCTCTCGCTCCCTCTCTCGCTCCCGCTCTCGCTCCCGCTCCTGCTCTCGCTCTCACGTCTCTCTGCAGTCCATCTTTCCCTTTACTCCTCCTCTTCCCTTCTCCCTATCTCTCCCCTTGTTTCTCTCCATTGCCCTCCCTCCTTGTCACCATTCCCCTCTCTCCCTTTCCCCTCTTCCCCCTCCCACTCTTACCCTCATCCCCTCTCTGTCTCTCCTCTTTCTATCACCCTCTCACCATCGTTCTTCCCATTTGTCTGTCCCCATATGGTTCTTCACCTCTTCCTCCCTTCTTCCTCTTCCCTTCTTCCCCTCTCTGCCCCCTTTCTCTATCCCACCATCTTTTCCCTCAATGTTCCCATCTCTTGTCGTTGCTAGAACAATCATGTAAGTTTTACACACAATGCATAACAATTAATATAGCAATATTTGTGCCTGTGTTGTAATGAGAAGAATGTTCTTGTCTAGGGTCTGAAGTCAACTCAGCGATTCTTGCAGTCACTCGGTCGCTATGGCAACACAGCTTTCTTGTGGCCCTTATACGGCAGTGGAGAGTTGCCCCAGTGCTTCTGCAGGTTTGTAACAACGTTTGTAGCATGATATATCATTTATACATAATATTTAGAAAAACAGTATTTTGTGGTGTTGTTCATAGTAAAAGGTAAAAAACATAATTTTATTGCAATATAACAAAATCAATATGTTTTTATGTTTTATGTACTTTTATGTATTAACAGACCACAAGACACAATTTTCTTTGGGGAAATTCAATAAAGTATCTTGTATACAATATAATTGAACATTTTTAATACCATATTGTTCCCAATAGATGCCACTGCCTAATAGACATGTAATACCTTTTTACAGAAATGAAACCATGCACGAAAACAGATTTTCAGTAGTGAACGTGCACTTTAGAAATGCTAAAATAAAATATAATATTGCTGCTGGCACCACCTTGCTGATACCTTCTAATCAAAACTAAATGTAGTAAATGCATTCAGCCACCCCGACAGCTTGTGCTACCTATGTCTTATGAGAAATTAATAGATGCGTACCCAAGCCCTTACACTCTTGTCTATTGGTAATAATACGATATTGTTAAATTGCATGGTTGCTCCTTGACTTGAAGCCATCTTCCAGTGACATTATTTTGTATCATGCTGCTAATACCAAGTATATCATGGTGTTGTTCATACTAACAATTATCTAATGGTATTGATCTTAATAACAAGTATCATTTGGTGTTATTCATAATAACACATCTCATGGTGGTCCTGGTAGAGGGCGTATGAAGGTATTGTTTATAGTAACAATGAAAATTTTCGAGATGAAAACTCAAGATGGAGATACCACTCTATGAAGAGGGGTCTGTTACACAGACAATTTCAACGTTGGAACGAACGAGGTGAGAAACTGGCTAGTACAGCTGAAAGACTTGGTGAGCTGCAGGAAGACCACCAGCGCCTCATGCATGAGAAAACGAATGTTACAACGGAGAAAGAGAGACTGTTGAAGTCCGTGGAAGATGTGACAGAGAGACTGGAGACAGTGCAGCGAGACAACACTCTACTGCAGTCTCAAGTCTTCAAGCTCTCAAAGGAGAATGGCCCGACTGAAGGCAGAGAAAGAGGAAAGTGTTCCTCAAACCGTCTACGACAGGCTGAAGGCAGAGAAAGAGGAAAGTGTTCCTCAAACCATCTATGACAGACTGAAGGAAGAGAAAGCGAAAGTGAGCACAAACTTCAAACAGCTGAAACAGCAGTTTCAGGAATTAGAAGAGAGTCGTATTCAGCTGGTGACAGCCAACTACAGGAAACGCAAGAAAGTCGGCGAGACTGTCCTGTTTATAGTAACAAGTATGTCATGGACCCATGGTGTTCATAATAACAGGTTTCTCATGGTGTTTCTCATAATAACAAGTATGTCACTCTGTTGTTCATAATAACCTGTAGATGTTGGTGTTTTTCAGGATGTGTGCAGTATTTGGAGGCATTTATTGTTTGCGGAGGTCGGCTCAGTCACTGATTATGGACAAATCAAAGAGGTGCGTAAGGAAGAAATGAAGTTGGTTTCATAGCTAAGATTAATTATATATTTGTATACACATTTATACTGACATTAAAAGTTCTTTCCAAGGAGAAGGCCAGATCAAATTATCAGTCCACTTTTTATCATTGAAACACATCAGAACTATATTTTATTATGCGCTGGTTCTGACATGAAATGTTTTTTGGAGAAAGACAGCAACACTTCAGATAAGGCTAGGACCAGACAACAGGAACTATTAATAAAATCAATTGGAGACATTTTCCACTAAATAGGGAAGAATAATTTGGGAAAGGTGAATGGTTTTCCTATCCAGGCAAATAAGCAATATGGGTCAAGCTCTGGGGAAATTGCTCTTGCAATTTTTCTTAACGGTGTATAGAATTACTTCATTTTAAAAAAATTGTCAGAATTTAGGAAATAACATTTATTTTTCAGATGCACTGGTATTATCGACACAGAAGGTCAAAGATTAAATTGTAGGTGAGTGCAACATATACTGACAAGGCGGAGTTTAACAAATCCCATTTGCAAGAAATGTAGTATTGATACAGTGTTGTTTGGTCACTATCGATCAGACTAGTTTTAATTAAAGTTTATAATGGTATGAATTGAAGTAAAGTTTATTTACATGACTAATAACAAAAGAGATACAGAGCAAAAAGTCTAAATATACACTGTAAATATCAGAAGAACAAATATCAGTAAATCATCTTGTTGTGACTGCCATAGTTGTTTGTGTCTACTGCAGCAATGCAATCACTAAGCAGTTGTGATTCATTTGATAACAAGTTCTTAAAATGTATTTTATTTATATATCGATGTGTACTTTGACCTTGTTTCAGGTGGCTCATAATGGAGTCAAGTTATGCCAGTGGCGACATCGTCCCACAGTGTTCCTCTTCCAGGTATAGTGTGCATTTGTGTGAATTGAGGTTTACATATTACTCTTTGTAATATTCTACTGTTACATATGAAGTCATTGTCAGTGGCTGGTATCACCAGTTGTTTGTGCTACACTACTTAATAAGGCTATGAAATAAGACCGTAGTTTCAGGGACCGGACTAGTCCATGTTTAGAGGAGCAGTCCCACCAGACGTAAAACAGTGATTAACGAATGTGGAAAAATAGAAATGTGTCAATGTGGTTTGTAAAATAGTCGGGCCAGCTAAAATTCAGCAGGGTCAGTTCAAAATTGATCTGGGCCACTTAAAAAAGAAAACTTGGGCCAGTTCATTTTTTTGTCATTTTCAGACACTGTATCATTTCAGAAGTCTGGCACCTTTCACTGCTTCTCTGCCTCTTCATAATCTCCAATACCCGTCTTATGCCCTAATATGTGTGATCAGAATTGTTCAGTTGATGTTATAATGTTAACAGGAAATACTTACCTTGTTTTGTGGTTTACACTTTAGTGGCTATAGTACAGTCTCTTGCTAATCCTGTTGCTAGTCAGGGTGGTTATGAAATGTACAAAGGTTGTGTACACTTTTCTGGTTTAGATATTCTGTTATAAAGATGTAGGAAATACACATTTCCTTCAAGAGAAACTGTTAAAAACTGCATTAACAGACATGCACTGATGTTTTCTACCACAGGGAAGTGCTGCAGATTGATCATTGTGACATTGTTCATACTCAGAAAGTGATTTGTTGTATTTGTTATAGACAGCAGATATCAAGAGGAATCCTTCTAACAAACAAGAGCATCCATCCTAACAGTCAAGAAGAGGTAAATAGAGAAATAACAAATGTCTTGCCTGCTCTCGAAGCAGAATTCAGAACTTGGATATCAACTCTTAGCTACTGGAACTAAAGATGTGATATATCCCAGAGAATGTAAACTTAATACTGCCAGATCCCTGAAAATTGATTCACTTGAAAATGTACATGTTTACTCACCTTTGGGCTGGATGTTGAAACAAATCGAAGTTCATGTGTCGTTTTGAGTAGAATGCATTTTGTAGGTGGTACAACCAATGGGACCATTTGTTAAACATCCTTGAACCATCCCATCTGTGACCCTAAGTGGAGGGAAATCTCCCTTTATTTACTTGTGATTACTTGGAAGGGCTGATACAGAACATGTTATAAAGTTTGCTAAAGTTCATGATCAATTTCATGTGATGGCAAACAATTCTTCTTAAGGTGACGTGTGGCAGTATTTGTTTATTTTACCACACGTGTCATATTAAATTTTTTGGTGAATTATTGCATACTAGTCGAGTTACCTGACATTGCCTGGGGAAAAAATATGTATGTGACCCCCCAAGATCCCACCGCCCTGGGTGAATTTCGTAAAAAAAATCTACAAACCATCACAAAATGTCAGCCCCACACTTGCCAGAATGACGGAATTAAGTGCCATTTAAAAATTGTGACCCCTAAGATCCCCATTCCATGGACGAATTTAAAAACCTATGAAACACCCAAATGGGCCCACTAGATCACATAAAAAATGTCAGCCACATACATACAAAACTAATGGAGATATAGGTCCACAGACAGACAGAGAACCGTATTGTTTTATAATATAGAAATTGAACAGATTTGTTGGGCTACATATTTCAGATTACACTGCTACGTCTTCCAATGGGTGACGGCCGCGCACAACCAGTTACAATCTACGAACTGGCACCATGTTCGATGGCTTGTCCTAGCGGATTCCGTAAGTATCAATGATTACATTTTCACTGCACATCAACTTCTGATCTGTTTTTACACAGTAGAATCTTAGGGGGTGGTCTTAAACATCAAACACACCCCTTTGAGATTTTGAGCGATCCAAAATGGCTTCCAAAACTACAATAGTCGTTGAATACATCTAATATGACATAGTTGCCAATACATTATCCTCGTGGTTTTGATATCCACAATAGTGTCAGTGTGCATTAATACCTGTTCCACTCGATAGGTGGTGCTGTTGTATTGTATGGTGTACCACTAGCATTTTTGCAGCTGCAACCAACTTACCACTCACACATACATAAAACTTTGCATAGTTCTGGACTTTGTGAACCAACCGAACCCATTCGGAAAATAAACAAAAATGTATTCTAGAAAACATGGACTATAAAATGTATTTGCACTTACACATGCAAGTACACACGCATGCACGCATGCACGCACGCACACACGCATGCATGCACATTTTATAAAAGTATTTTCAATATCTTTTACATATTTTCTAAACCACAAATTACTCAAATGTAAAATAATCCTACGCCTTACTTTTATAACAAATTGCATCCCATATATCTACAGAGAATTCACTCTCAGTAACCCCAAAATGCTTCACTTCAGTTTCCAGCCCCCCTCTTTCTGTCACCTCTGTCTGTTGTAGACCTGGTTCACCTAACCTGTCTATCAACAGTCAACGCAGAGACCGACTTAAAGGCTACAGTTCAACAGCTGTTTCTGGAGAACAGCGACAAAGGTACAGATGTCAATCACCAAGCCCTGATCTAATACAGTTGCTTACGGTACTGTAGAACCACTCTGAAGCTGCCACCCAGTTATGATACAAAATGATCTGATTGATGAGGTGGCCTGTTTAGAGAGACTGGTCTGGTATACAGATATACAAAACTGTGTACACACGTTTATAATCTGCAAGGTGTTCAGTGTTATTATCATGTCATTGTAACATGGTTTCCTTCCAGATGCTGGTGTTGGAGAGGAGGGCACAAAGCCCCAAGTCCTGTGGTCTCTTTACTTCAACCTGACAGACACTACGTCAGCTCATCTTCACTGCGACATTGCAGACAATGTTGTTGTCGTCAGTGGTCCAGATGCGTCACTTGATTTTGACCATTCAATAGCCGAGGTGTGTGGAACTATCCTATCAGTTATTATCAGTGTTTGACCTTTACCGCTCATAGGTTCAGTTCAGCCAGACCAGCAACTTCCAAAAGTTACTGGTCCTGTAGCAAAGTTACTGGTTCACATTTTACAAAGCTGCCAACTAACAATGTTCTGGGCACTTTTTCGATGATAAAATTCACTAAAACGAGCGCTCTTTGCTAGAGCCACATTTTCCGATAACAATTTAAGGGCAATAATTTATTGCCTAAATAATATTACAACTAACATGTCTGATACACCAGTTGATCTAAAAGTGGTAGTTTCTCTGAATAGTTGGTGGTCACATTCAAGTTACTGACCCAGTAAAACAATAGGTCTTGTCAACTTCCTGTTTTTATATTTCAAACACAGGTTATTATGATCATATTGTCCCCAATCTTTGGAAAATATTTTGCGCTGTGATTTTTAGCATCATTCTTTTCTTTATAGAAATACTCATCAACCGTTATAGGAAATGTCATGAGATGTTTCAGATAATGTCCCTTGGTGCATTTGATTTTGGTTTTATAAAGTGCTGTATAACGTTTAAGACTGCGCCAGTCCCAGTAGTTATGTGCCCCTCATTGCTTACTTCAACGGAATTGTGGATTTTCACAAGTCAGTTCTCGATAAACGCTACCGATGATAGTCGAAAGGTTGAAATAAGTTAAACATTACAGACGTGAAGACGATTTGATTTCGTGTGTTTCCTGTGTATTATTACAAGTTCAGCTGACACCAATGTTTTCTGTTGTCTACAGGCAAGAAAGATCTTTGAGCAGATTTGCGGAACGGAAGAAGAATTTCTCCCTGCAGCTCCCGATCCGGAAGACATCATCTACGATGGAGATGGAAAGTTGCCCGGAGACAGTGGGTTCTCCTCGGGCTCTGGGGAGGAGGGGAAAGGGGATGGGAAGGGCACATCTGGGGATGAGGTCGGGGAAGTGGATGGGGGGAAGACAGAGGAGGGAGGGACAGAGGGTGGGGAAGTGGATGGGAAAACAGAGGAGGGAGGGCCAGAGGGTGGGGAAGTGGATGGGAGGAAGACAGATGGGAAGACAGAGGAGGGAGGGACAGAGGGTGGGCATGTGGTGGAGGGGGCTAGTCAGGGGGATACAGGAAAGGGGGATGACGATATGTGATGATTCAGCTTAAAGGGAGGCAGTTTGTTCCTCTGCCTGGAATTAGCCTGCGTAGTAATTTGCAACAGGAAGTTTGCTGTGTTCAATGCAGGAAAATGGGAAATTGTTGAACATCAAAGGATATTGTGGTTAACTCAACCCGCCTTGGCCGTATTGTCAATCAAGCTTGTTTTGAAACTGGATGTTTTGTCTGTCATTTGAACATGCTCCGCAGTCATATGTACCAAACTGCGAATGTTGTTATGGGCTTACTAAACACAGTACACCATTATTAGTCTTAAGAACATTTTATCAGTTAATAAATGAAAAACTAGGAACAGACTGCTTCTTTTTAAAGGGAAAGTCTACCAATTGTCACTGGTCAACTGAATTTGTGTTTTTATGACACATGGCGATATTTAGGTTGGTTAAAAATAATATCCATAGAAAATGTGTTACCATCAAGAACTGTCATTACTTAATATTTGTTTATACACAATTTTGTGATTGACTAAACAGGGCTTGTTTTATAACGTCAAGATTGACCAATAAATACTTTCCATACAAGGTTAATTAAGTTTCACTGGGTGATTACCGTGATTTATATTCTTGTCAACTTCCTGTTTTTATGTTTCTGACAAAGTTTAATATACCAATAAGGATTAAAACATGATGTTATTGTTACTTTCTTTGACATTATTCACTTATACAAAACCCCAACCATCTGCGATACAGTTGACCAATTAAAATTATTGTGCATTCCCTATAAATAACTCTCTTAAAAGTATAATTGTTTGTGCGTTGTTGTGTGTGATTGTTTTGTGTTAAGTGAGCAAGTTCGGCGGCAATCACGCTTCCGTCTTCCAGATATGTTTTGATGTTTAACTTATTTATTGAAGGTAATTTTGTATATAATTATGTTTCGTGGTTCTTGAAAGTAGGATATTTTCTTTTCGTTTAAATCAACAGTGTATGTAAATAGAATTGTGTTATAGTCAAGGTGATAAATGTATGTAATTGTGCACTTAACACGCTACGATTAGTTGTATTTTCTTAATCATTAACTGCCAGCAAAAGTTTCGTCTTATACTTGGTATTATCAAATAATGACTCGCTAAAAGAAGTGACAATCTGCAGGTGGTCTAGGTTGATGTCTGGTATTTCTTTGGTTTTAACTTCCAGGATACCATGAACACAATATACTGGGAATCTATATATCTACAAGTTGTGGCTTCTAGAAGGTAACTGAGGGCTGTTGTACAGAGTTCACAATTTCACTTAATGTACACACTACAGTATGCATAGCTTTGTACTGTGTACGTTTTATGTATTTAGTGAATATTATTTATACACGATTTAATATAATATTATGTCGTAATGATGTGTGTAATGTCATTTAAAAGTAATTGAACTAATAAACGTTGTCACAATAATAAATATGTTGTTGAGAACTGAGTAGAATCCGCAAAATGCGCATCATTCATTGCTACAGGTGTATTAAAGGGAAACAAAATGTGTCTGCTTAGGCCAATGCATCTAACAGAGTTAATAAATAACTACAATCAAGAATATTTTGCCAGCAGTTTACTAGATGACATCAAAATATCGGGGGGGGCTGTTCAGTTTTTTCGCCGCCGTAACTTCAGTAATGGGGGCACATTCAAGAGGTGTAAGGGGCACGCCACTCTAGCTCAGGAATAGAGTGCCAAAATTCCAAGTGTCCAGATTGTATTAATTAACTCTAAGGTGTATATGCCATACAATTGCCTTTTATTTCCCTTTATCTGAAAGGTCAGTGGTAACCTCATCGGTATTATGTATTGGTGAAATGTAAAATAGTTTTAAAACATATAAAATAAGTTTTATAGTGAACGGAAGGAAGTGGGGGTGTTTGGAGATATTTGGGCCAACCATAGAAATGTAACCCATTCGCTCCTGGTACAACGTTTCTTTTGTTCCAGTCTGTTATCACTTGCTTTACAAATTGTCACGCTTTAGTTGGTGTTGCTGTTCTTAAGACAAGTGGATCGCAGTTATGGAGTGACGATTCCTTTTTAATATGAAACGTGTTCGATAAATAGTTTTTAAATACATTATTCATGCGCAATTATGATGTATCTGCGTTATGTTCGTAGTACTTTCAACCTAAGTTGGCAATACAAACAATGCTACTCAATCCGCAGCCAGGATAAAATATGGTTTATTTTCAAGAAATCACAGTTTCTGACCACTTATTGTTTATATACGAAAGCTGCTAAACATTTATGATGTATAGACTTAACTTAAAGTCAACCTTCATAATGCAGCCACTTCACAATTATGGTTTCTATAGGACAATCCAAAATTATTTCCGTAAAAGCATAAGAAATTTGTCCAACTAAAAATTGCACTAATATGGTCACCTCTTTATTGAGATTCCACTGAATATACAATTTAGTATACACAATGTAACAGTATTATGTGCAATACTTTCACTGTTACGTAGCATACACCTACCCTTGGAGCAACAGACCAAGGGCATCAGTTTACTGAAAATTCTTCAGGATAGTTCGTTTTCAAATAAGAAACTTTCATTTTTCATATCCAAGATGTATTTAATTTACCTGGTAGAGGCTTTCGTCAACGTATCGCGTCGACTTCATCAATACCGATGACGCTGAATGACGTCATCGTACACATGAGGCATCAGTTTTTACCATTCCAGTATTTTGAGTTTAAACTGCTTTACATTAGCACCATTTATAGAATAGAACTTTGTTTTGGTCACAATACAAATTGCTGAACATAATATTTACAATGGATTACAATAAACACATTCTGCAACCGAGGAGATCCTCTGGAAACCCCAAGGGGCTTATATCGAGGACCACCAGAACAAAATCATTTTATAATTAGTTTCCTTCTTCCATAAAATTACAGCCTAACATTAAAACAGTATATTCATCTGGAATAAGGCGAATTGGATATGAATATATAGGTTATATATACATATATATATGTACATGTCCAATTATATATACATATATAATTTTTTTTTAATAATTGGACATGTATATACGAATAGATAGGTTACACATACAAACACACACACATATATATATAATCAAATAGGTTGTCTCCAAAAATGTCTCTAGTTCGTTACTCATGAATTATTAGGTAGGAGAAACTTCCCCTAGAGAAGCATAGTATGTTGAAAACATGAGTAAATAACTATAATTATTTTTTGAAATACATTGCCACTTGGTAGATCAGCAAGGAATCGAATGGACATAGAAAGAGGCGAGTGGACCTCAGCAACAGGGAAGAGATACTGTTTCACTGCCCCAAAGTTAGCGTATTAATATGTATATATATATATACATACAGAATCGATACACATGTATGTACAGTGAAATGTGTGACAACCCTGTCAACGATACTCAACAACTACGTGGTGTTTCTCATTTTATTGCCAAAATATTATTATTAATGTGATACCTAGGAAAATGCTTTTAAGCAAACAAAACGTGCTTGTAACATGTTGTTCTTTGCAAAAATAATAAATTCCATCAGTTGCTACCAAATAAGCATAACATGTTATTTTAATATATTACACACTCGATGTTGATGGTGTTAAAATTCAATACTTTGTGTTACACGTGCACGCACGCACACACACACACACACACACACACACACACACACACACACACACACACACACACACACACACACACACACACGCACTGGTGCGGTAGAGTAACAGCCTAACAGGTACGCGTATATCAACAAACTAGTTACCCATTTTATGATTGTTGACAGTAGCGGAGACAAACTAAGCTGGACATGTCACACTTAAGGAAATCCCTAAAAAGAATGACACACGCAACAACACCCATCCGAGGGGTGGTTGAAAGGAAGAGGGAAAGTCATTGTTTCGTCCCGAAAAGTACTCCAAATATAGGAGGCTTAGCGCCACACCCCCTCGTGAGCCTATGAGATGTTTCTTGTGTTCACTGTAAATTGTCCCACGGGTAAACCCCGTCAGTTCTCCCCAGGGAAGCCGAGTCCCCGACATGAGGCCGGCAACTGTTGTATAGCACTCAAGAAGGTTGACCACCTTCGTAGCGATGAAGCAACTATGAAATGTGGATGTAAAATCTCAGTTGTAGGATGTGTGTGTAATCACACCTACCCTAATTTACCAGTGATGCGTGGCAGACTGGATAAGAAACCAATTGAGGTTCTAAGAGACACAGGATGTAGTGGGATTGTAGTTAAGAGAGATCTAGTTAACCCAGATCAATTAACTAAACGAAGATCTTTGTCATGCTAGACCTTTCAACCATATCAGTTCCCGTAGCCCGGTGCTACATAGAGTCACCAGTGTTTACCGGTGAAACCGATGTACTCTGTGTTGACAATTACATTTGCGATGTGATCATTGGCAATGTAATAGGTGTACACGCCAGTACCCAAGGAGAAAAGGAGGATTCCACTTTGAAGGCATGTTTTGCCAAAGCTAAGAGTCCTCGAGATGAAAACTCAAGATCGAGATACCACTCTATGAAGAGGGGTCTGTTACACAGACAATTTCAACGTTGGAACGAACGAGGTGAGAAACTGGCTAGTACAGTTGAAAGACTTGGTGAGCTGCAGGAAGACCACCAGCGCCTCCTGCATGAGAAAACGAATGTTACAACGGAGAAAGAGAGACTGTTGAAGTCCGTGGAAAATGTGACAGAGAGACTGGAGACAGTGCAGCGAGACAACGCTCTACTGCAGTCTCAAGTCTTCAAGCTCTCAACGGAGAATGGCCCGACTGAAGGCAGAGAAAGAGGAAAGTGTTCCTCAAACCGTCTACGACAGGCTGAAGGCAGAGAAAGAGGAAAGTGTTCCTCAAACCGTCTATGACAGACTGAAGGAAGAGAAAGCGAAAGTGAGCACAAACTTCAAACAGCTGAAACAGCAGTTTCAGGAATTAGAAGAGAGTCGTATTCAGCTGGTGACAGCCAACTACAGGAAACGCAAGAAAGTCGGCGAGACTGTCCTGTCATTGATACTGGACAAGGAAGATCTCAACCGCCGTGTCGCACAAACCAGGTGCAAGGCTGCAATACTGAACTCGCAGAAACTGAGTATAGAGTAGCAAGTCTCAGAGTTGGTACACCAGGTAGAAACACTGAAGCAGGAGGCTCTCGAGAATTTCACAAGGTTGTACGGCCAGTTGTTTGTACTTCAAACGGATCATTAACCGTTAGTTTTCCTCCATCGGCCCGAATATCAAATCCCAGGTTAATTCGATGGGTCTTGAAACATCAACCTTACAGGTTTCGGATAGAAGCTATTCCTGGAAAGGAGAATGTAGGAGCAGACTTTCTTAGCCGGCAGTATGTCAAGGAAACCTAGGCGGGTATTGTAGCGGACAGACTGAGTTAGCGTTGAATGATTAACTAGAAACGTTACTTCATTAACAATGTTTCGTTTGTGAAAGTAGGGTACGGCATAGATTGGTTAATCCGTAAGCAGGGTAGGTACTCATGTATACGACCCCCCCCTCCGGAGCATAATTCCTGTTTGATTGGTATTACTTATGTAAGGAAGGCCTATTAGTCAGTTGACACTGCCTTGTCTCACTAAGTGTAATTTTTGTATTTGATGATCTCTAATTTGAGAAGTGTTCACGCTCGAAAGAATAGGTGGGGCGTATAATACGCTAATTAAGTGTGACGAAACAGATCAACATTAGGAAGATATCTGACGCAGATTGGCGCAGATTAAATTCTTAAAGGCCGGGGTAATGTCACAAAGTGGTTTGTATAGAATTTAATCAGGCTTTAGAACAGTGGTTTTGTTTACAATGTATTGTGCTGCCATCTCTGGTATGTATTGTCGCTGACGTATACGCTGGTGCCCCCTGGCGATTAAGGTGTGCAACATTTTAACTGCTGACGAGTCAGATTTAATTAATTTCATTTGTAGCGTACACCACTAATTCTACGGTTAGGTATATCAAATTTGGTACCTGTAGAAATTATTTAACATGACTGGTAATATGGTGACCTGTCAAACTACTTGTGTTGTGGTTATAAGAAGATTATATTATGAACTTATAAAAGTTGTTTACAGAAATGTAGGTGTGAAAAACACTAGGGTCACACCTAGCTTATGAATAGAGTGCGTGTTTTATTAAAACTATGGATTAATTCGTGAGAGTTGGAATTGTAAGATGTAAGTAATTCACGTAAGTTAAAGATTGAATGAGCACTTATATAGCCAAACGTTTAGCTCGCAAAATCTATTTTATACTCGGCGAGTTGAATGGATTGCTTCGAAGTGTGAACGGTTTCGGGAGCCGGTTTTTGAAGCGACTTTAATATGTATTAAGTGTCGTAATTGGTCAGACTAACTTCCGGCCATCAAGCTATATAAGCCATTCGAGGCCAGACGAACATTTGAGCAGAAGAAAGTGTTGCACTCTCGTCTCCAGGAATTGGGCTGAAACGTGTGTCCGCCCAACGCCTGTAGTAAATACTTCTACGATTTCAACAGTACTGATTAGTTGTGAGACGCTGCACTTCTCACGCGTTGAAGAAGACTGAGCGATAACCGAATGCAGTTCCGTTTTGACGTGATCTACGAATGCGAGGCCACCACCGTTTCGTCTGCTAGCTGTCGTAACACAGACTTCGTGACAGACCTTCTCGACACCGCCGACGTCGTGACATCGTTTCCGTGTTGTCGCCTGGTGATTCGCGTGGGATCGACAAGGCAGATCTTCCGTCTACTTGATCGCCCGAGTCGCCTGCTTTCATCTATGTGAATTCGTTCGCCGAACACCGAGCGACTTTCGACTTCGTCCTGACATCACGCCGAACGCGACCGATACGAACGATGACATTCACACATCACGAGACATTCAGGGGTTACAGTTCATAGACTTTAGGCCTATTTCTTTTGTCTCTCCGACCTGTCAGCGGACGTCCCCAGAGAGAAATTTGCTATTCTATTTGACGCGGAGAGATCACGTGATCTCTCCGCGTTAAAAAGAACAGCCCGGAGAGGCTCTCTTAATGACTTGATTTAATTGATCATCAAATGATAGTTTAGAATAAAAATCACCTAGGTCTCTTTGCTTTTCTGTGATGATTAGTGGTTGTTTGACATTATTGGTTATCATGTAATATTAATTTTCACTTATATTGTTTTTCCCCATTTCCATATGCTTACGTTTGTCTGGACGGAATTTTAATAACCGTTTGTCACTCCATTGTTCTAGTATACTAAGGTCATGTTGTAGTATATCTTGGTCACTTTTGTTAGTTCTGGCTATAAATATCTTGATATCGACTAACTTTCTGGTTCTCATTGTCTGTATAAATCTGTGTTTCTAATTGGTCTGTCACAAATATCTTTATTCTTTGGAATGAGACACTTGTTTTTGGCTTGCTCGCTGTGAGTGTTTGGATTGCCTTGACAACTTGATTCAAACAAGAAGTAGTAAATAAAGGTTTACATTACTTCATTTATAAACTTAGTTATGCATCTACTACTTTCAGCTCTTCAACATGGCCTACTTTGTGGCAGTCTACTCAGATTCGATCTTCAAGTACCTGCCACAGAGAGTCGCTGATGTTGAGTTTGATCTCCACTGCAGACGTGGTGGTCGTGTCACCGACATTCGCAAAGGTAAGATTTGTTTCTGCTTAGATCTGATTGTTCAGTCAAACAGTTTAGAAGCTTTTCAGTGAACACAAAACATTATTTATATATTTATTTTTTACAACTGATTCTTTTTTTCATACTATTGTGTCCATACTGCTCAAGAGACCTAAACGTGATTGTAAATAAAGAAGCATTATAGTGAATGTATATAATTGTATAATCAATTCACAATGAATGTCCTTCTCATAACTTGCAACACTTGTAATAAATAGCTGTCTTCACATATACTTTCAGTACTTGCTGAGACAGACCCTCTGGGTGTTGATGCAGTACTTCTGCATGTCGGGACAAACAATCTGCAGTCCATATGCAACGACATCCGCCAACTGGGCAAGACTTGATCAGCACCGGCGACTGATTGTAGACACACAGGAGATGTACCCGGGAGTGCCTCTTGTTGTGTCTGCAGTACTCCCCCGATATGATGAGTGAGTACCGTTAATATGGAATGCTACAACCTTTTAGTATAACAAAATTGTACACTAATCTGTATTAATGTATTCGATTGGAATCTGATTTATTTCATTTGTCTGTATAATATAATTGTACTCCATTACTGTAAATAACTATGAGAATAAGTGCCTGTGAAATATAATGATATTGCAACCACTGTTGAAAGAGTAAAATTCCTTATTTAGATTGTTCGGTGCCACTGAAATATAGATACTCATTTTCCTTCTTTTGTTCAGTGACGACCTGTATGAGACTGGCTTTCTGTGGAACGAGCGGCTGCACCAGGTGACTGCCCAGATCCCTGGTGTGTGTTTCTGGGATTGGGATTGCACCCTTACCCAACCCAGACACTTCAGCGTTGACGGTTTACACCCATCGCTGGAGGGCAACACCCTGTTGCACACGACGACAGCCAGCCGCATTCAACAGATGCTGTCATCTGACAGACGAGGCCAGCTCATGTAAGTATAAGATGAATAAGAATTGTTATCTTTCTATAGCTGAAACTAACATAACACTATGACTTTCTATATAGCTTCTCCAACTTTTATAAATTATCGCATTCTTAATGGTACCTAAAATAGGAAATAGAATAAAATAAAGACTTTCAAAAGTGTCCATCATAGACAGGTTTTCATTATGGATAGGTGTCCGCTAAGGCAGGTTACACTGTACAGCACTAATTGAAAATTGATCTGTAAGCAGTTTTAGATCTGTTAGATATATCAACCATCCCTTTTGTTTTGGAACAAAGAAATGATAAAACAAATGTGGTATTGTCTCAGTTTGTTATATCTTTAAATTCTATACAGGGGCTGCTTGGGAATTATACATCTTCTAAACTAAGTTGTCATTGCAGGGAGGTAGACATGGTAGCTGCGGAGCTGTCCCGCACTCGTGCAGACCATCGCCGGCGGATGGAGGCCAAGGCGCGAGCCAAGGCCTCCAGGATACCGCTACCCCCCGTCTACAGGCAGGATCCAGCTCCAGTCCGCACGTACGGGAGGTACCAGTTGCCCGGTTCAGGCCACCCAGCTGGACCTACCGTACATGTTGATGAGCTGGAGGACCACATCTTCATCAACATAGCAGGAGTGTATTCTAATCACTTTGCAATGGCAATATATTCATTGGACTTTGATATTGTAACCTATGCAGACACACTTGGGTGGGGAATACCAGATACGGTTAAGACCATCTTTAGAAATGTCTCACAAACTTTGGGTAAACAAGTTCCTTTATATAATGTCTGTCATCAGCCAGGTGGTAATTCCAATAGTGGTGCACATATTTGCTCCAATCTCTGTGCTCATAAGTACCCCTTACAGGCATGTTCATCCGTCTGTGGTGTTTCAGTAATAATAGGTGCCACACTGGCATGTTTATATAAGACAGGTAGCTATGGGCTTGCTAGTCATAATTCACAACTTCTCTCAGATGACATTGCTTATCTGTGCAGCATATCTAACTATTCGCATTTCTTGAGACGGGTTATTATGCAATGGATAATTATCGGAGCAATAGATGTGAATATGCTAGTGCAGGAAAAAAAGATAAATCAAGTAGGTGCTAGTTCTCATGTGACTACCAATATGCCTCATAAGCCCACAGAAACTACTACTATTACTAGGCTTACAGATTAAAAAAATGTTAGTAGTCACAGACAGCAGGGAAAGGTGGACGCTTATATTCTCCCCTTAACTATTCTGGGCAGTAAGGAAATGCCTCTCACTATTGATTATATAAACATAGCTACTCTCATAATTAGTAAGCCAGCTGTTGTATTTGTTAAGTCTAAATTTTTGAGGCTTTCAGTAATGACCCATAATGGAAAAATCGCTACTAAGCAGTTCCCATGCTCTCAGGATGGTAAGGATGATATTCAGGCTGTAGAAAAAATACAATCTTTTGTGCGTTCTGCTGATGCAGTTGTTTGGCTGAAGAGATACACATCTGCTGTGACTTGTACGGGTAACAAACGGTCTATATCAGGTTTGGTGACATGTGATGATTGGCCTAATTGTTTGGTTAATGCAAAAATTACTTTTCAGTTAGGGAAATACTTCGTCTAATTTGCTTGCTTAAGTGTGGTCGTCAGAAAAGTAAATATTTCCACTGTTCAACTTCAGGTCAAAAAGATCAGCATGCTATTGCAGAAATTCAAAAAAAATTTGATGGAGTATATTTCAGTAATTGGTTGAAATCTGTTAATTATGTTCGCATTGGTACTGTTCCCACTGGCATTCCCAGCAGACGTTATATTGATAAAATCTTGTTTGACAAGCATATAAGAATCAGACAGAGTAAGAATGTGAATGTAACAATTAAACGCGATGAGGACATTTTATTTGTTTCCAATGTAGCCAGAGAGGATAGCAAACAATTTCACAGAACTGATGACAGCTTTCTTCCCATTGAGTCTGAAGATTTGGACACTTTTGGAAAGAAAACTGCAGTAGTTATGAATGCGTTGTGTTCATCTCATACATCTGTTTGTAGAAATCAATGCGGTTGTTTAATCAAAGACATGTCACCAAAATTGATAGAATGTCCAGAATGCAATATGAGTCTGACAATTTATAACCAGTTTTTAAATTGTGAAACTCGGCACTCGTCACAATGGCGTAATATTAAAGGTCAAAAACTGTGTAATGCATGCTCTTGGTATAGGAATACTCACAACTTCCATAGGCCAGAATCCATATTCACTGACAGTTTGCCAACTACAATTCACCATCCACACATGATGTGTGGCTGGAAATGAACATTTATTTTAAGAACAGATGACTTGGATAATTGGGAAATTTTTGAGCATGAACAAAATACAGTATTTCATCCATCAACGCCTACTCAAATCGATAGACATATGTCCCAAACTATGAAAGACAAAATTGATCGGGCTCGAATGACTGGAAAAACAGCACCTACTCAGATTTATATTGCAGAAAATTCCACTAGTTAACTTACGCATGGTGACTCTGACATATCCATAAAGTCTATAAATTTACGTCAAATTTCAAATAGGTGTCGTTTGATTGACCGACATTACTTAGGAAAGGGTCTGTCCAGTATTAAGGACAAACTCACAAATTCTGACTGGAAGAATGCTGAGATAATTTTGGAGAAAAATTTGGAATCTGTACTAATGTTTCAGCGAGGTGATGATACAATAAACAGAAATTATCACATAGTTCTTGGGAATTGTGAAAATCTAAATTGTTTGGAGGAATTTGGTATGATTTGTGGATATAACATGATCTAAACGCAGCTCGTTTCAAAACCAGTATTTTAACTTACTGTGACTCGGCAAATAGGGGCAGGATTGGTATGGCAGCTATTAGTAACTGTGAAATTACAGAAGTACATAGAATGCATTTAGAAATTACTATGGCCAACATGCCTTGTCTTAACAGAAACTGTATGCATGAACAACATTTGTACATATATGATGACAACAATGGTTTTTTTCATCTTAGGCCATGCACTTTACAAAATGGGTCATCATTCCAACCAGTGGTGCAACATGACAAGGCATGGGACATCAAAACAGCATGTGGTGACTTATCATTGAATTCTGATCTATGCAATTTTCATGCCCTGAAGGCTTTAAAAGATAATATTATGACTTATACAGATCTAAAATTAGTCATCAACCCGATTTTAACTGCTTTGAAAGGTATTATGCGTAGTTGGCATGAAAGTGTGCGCACCAGCATGGAGCACTCATTTTTCAACTTTCTAAATCATGGTATTCCACACTATAATGTTAGCGTACAAACAAAGAACAGCTTTGCACATTACCTTAATACATATTGGTTTCAATGTGCATGGAAAACAACGTTTACTGCCGAGACAGCATTCTTGGTGCCGGAACAAGATAGGCGAAATCCACTTTTGTTGACTAATAATATAACGGAAAATCAGTTCAGGTTGATTGTACAAGGGGAAAATGCAAATCATTTGAATAAATCTCTGGCTTTGCAAGTACGAACATTGATTGATAGAACACTTCCCAGACATGCACATGACACAGTGCGTGGCGCTACTAATTTAGCTAAATTTCAAAATCAGGTGAACACATCCAAGGGTAAATTATTGAAGTGTATTATGAAAGGCATAGATCTGGTTCAAGCAGGAAAAGTCAATCTGATTCAAAATTGGGAACAACATGGGTGGGTGTTTGTTACTTCAGAAGACCAAAAGCAATCTGGAAATGATCATGATTATTCCCTAAATGCAGCTAGTCAAAAAACCAGCAAAACCAGCAGCTCCAACTTTCTTCCCTGGTAGACTACCTAAAAGACATCCTCATAAGGCAGGTTTCAGAAGGAAGGGAGGCCCTATCTCTAACAAAAATAGTGATTACGAGTTGAAATTTCCAGCATTTAACGTGGGTGACCCCTACCAGCCTCAGGTCAAAATTCCACATAATGCTAGAGAAAGATGGGGTGGGAGGAAAAGATCTTTGCACAAAAAACGGGGTCTGACTATAAGTGAGGTAGCTTCGGAAAATGCTCTGATTTTGGCACAGAAACTTAAAAAGTTGGCAATAGCCCGGTCACACAAAAAACAAAAGAAGAAATGTTAATATTTAATGTAGTTTCTACTGTTTTACACTTTATAACAGGAGACTCATACTGCAGCTGCACTTCAAAAGAAGAAATGTGAAAATGGCTGCCTCTTTCAGATCGAACATCAAAAACAAACGGATCTTTTCAGAGCCTCAACTCTTTCACAAAAGAGTTTGCTACCATCTTATGAATGTTCAATAAAAATAAAATGCTTATACATGTACATTGTTGTGTTTTAATCAATATAGTGAATGTGACTACAATGAGAAAACCTGTACGTGAGTGACATTCTAATATGCAGGCATAACAATAATGCAGGCATAACGATAATTCTCATATAGCGAATCAGGACACTTTGGTTTGTGCAAAGTAGATGGTAATTCGGCCGTTCTAGTTCAAATTTGCAGGAGGTAATTTAATTAGGCTAAAAGGTAGTTTAATTAGACAAGGAGGTAGCTTAGTTAAGCCAGGGGGTAGTTTAGATATATTATTCCAGGAGAAAGTTTACTTAGAGCAAGAGCAAATTTAGTTTGACCAGCAGCCAGCTTAGTAATTATACCAGGAGGTAGTTTAGTTAGTACCTTAGTTAGTCCAGGAGGTAATTTAGTAAGACCCGGAGCCAGTTAATAAAAAATTCACAAAAGAATTTGTTACCATCATATGAATGTTCAATAAAATGGTTATACATGTACATTGTTGTGTTTTAATAAATGTAGTGAATGTCACTACAATGAGAAAACCGATGTGTGAGTGCCATTCTAATTCGAATATGCAGGCATAACGAAATAATTTTTTTATGTACACTTCGTTTCGGTACACAACGTCAAGAATTGTCGCTAGATTAACGACACTAACAGAGTAATTAATAAACAGGGTGAATAACACAACATTATTTACGAAGCTACTTAAGCTTGGAGTGTCTAAATATTTAATTAAAGTGCTATGTCAGTGGTACTGTAATCAGACTATGTGTATTAAATGGGGTTTGGTATTTTCCAACTTCTTCTCTGTGACTAATGGAGTTAAACAAGGGGGTATGCTATCTCCTTTCTTATTTAATTTATACATGAATGATTTGAGTTTGCTACTGATGAAACTACCCATCGGATGCTATTGTGGTGATACAACTGTTAATCATCTCATGTATGCTGATGACATTGTACTACTGGCTCCATCGGCTAAGGGGTTGCAAAGACTGCTAGATGTATCATACAATTATGGATGTGACAACGACATATTGTTTAACAGAGTAAAGTCGCAGATAATGTTTTTTGACACAAGACAAACCAGTTTTGAAGTAGCTCTTAAGCTTGGTGATGCAGTTCTGAATACAACGAAGGCATACAAATATCTTGGCCATATAATCTGTAATGATCTGTCGGATGAAACGGATATGAAATCCAAAGAAAGGAGTTTGTACGGCAGAAGCAATATTCTACTCAGGAAATTTCACTTTTGTTCAGTGAAGGTGAAGAACAAACTGTTCACATCCTATTGTAGTAATGTGTATTTATGTTCCTTATGGGCTAATTATAGAAAAGCCGCTATGCAACAATTTATTGTTTCCTATAACAATGCATTTAGAATTATGCACAGCCTATCTATGAGGTGTAGTGCTAGCCTAATGTTTGTTAGTTCTGACACGGACTGTTGCAATACTAGATTTAGAAAATGTATGTACAGTTTTATGAGCAGAATATCTGCATCGACGAACAACATTGTTGAGAGTATTATACACAGTGATGTTTATACGACCTCTGTATTGCGCAGGAAGTGGATTAGTGCAATATATACACTATAATATACTTTTTATTTTTACTTTTTTACTATGGACATAGTGCATATTACATGTATGCTTTTTTTGTCTGAAATAAAGATTGATTGATTGATTGATAATAAACTGAATGAGATTACTTCGAGAGACGTATATGGACTACATGTAATTTTGTGCAAAATAGATGGTAATTCAGCTATTCTGGCTCAAATTTGCAAGTGTAACGCCCGTCATTCTCATTTATCGAGTCGGCACACTTATCGAGTATCCACAAAGTCGGAATAGATGACATTAACGAAGCGTACGATGTAATTCAGCAAATAGAGACTATAAATTATAGTGTATAATACACTGATAGATGAAACGTGTATGTATACCCCCAGTTTTATTAAATAACTTCGTCAATTCAAATTAATTCTAAATTTGAAAATGTGGGCGCTAACATGAAGGCATTATTATGAGAAGGAAGCTCTCAAGTGTGCGCGCGCACGGGTAATCTGCCCTTCCAACCGGAAGGAAGTTGTATCTACCGGAAGGAAGTTGCCTCTACCGGAAGGATGTTACTAGTGTTGCGCGCGCAGAGGTAAGACGAAATTCAAGGATGTAGTGATTTGCGACCCGCTCCGATTTCTCCGCCTGCAGGGCATGTCGCATGCGGAGAGGTTCCGGTTGAATAGGCCACGTGACTTTCAACATGACGGATTATAAACGAAAGATAAGTGGCATTGTACAAAATATAAACTGAAATATGTAGTTTTCAGTTTGCTATGTACATGTGATAACGCAATGATGTACATTTTACTTGAGCAATATACACAATGAAGCGTGTAAATATGTATTTGGAATATTCAACTAAGTGAAATAAGAGTTTTCTGTATTATCGCCATGATGACAAAACATTTAATGATTGAAATGAGAAATGTCAAATAAGGAACCTGCGTGTGTATACTCTGCAAATACAGATGTCTAGATGAGAATGATACTGCACCATTCTGTTAAAATAGCATGATACAGAAACAGGTCTACGTAACATAGCCGGTAAGTCGTAAACATGCAGAGTATGCTATATTTAAATATTAATAATAATAAGATAACTTCTATTGCGCCTAAATCCTTGGAAACCAAGCTCAGAGGCGCATCAAAACAAAAGGATTGGTCAATCTTAAAATCCATAAGTAGTATTCCAGTTGTCAACAGATGGGTCAAGGCGCCAGGGAGCTACGATGGATAAGCAAGGTTGTAAAGATACGTTTTTAAATGACGTCGAATTTTGTAACATTTTCAACTGGTCTAACACTAAGAGGGAGCATATTCCTAAGAGTTGGTGCAGCAACAGAAAAAGCCCTAGTTCCAATGTTAGTGTTAACTCTTGGAGCAAAAAGTAGGTCAGAACTAGATGATCGAAGCTGGATAGGTTATCTTACAGGAGTAAACAATGAATGCAAATAAGATGGTTGCTTACTGGACAGTGCCTGGTATGTAATGGTACAGATCTTAAATATTATACAATATCATACAGGAAGCCAATGCAAAGACTTCAAAAGTGGTACAGAGTAAAAAAAACGAGGAGATCTTATAACTACTCATGCTAGAAAATGTAGGACATGCTGAAGTTTTGTAATATCATTGCTAGCGATTTTATACAGGATGGAATTGCAATAGTAAAGTCTGCTGGTAACAAGCACTGTTGCAATAGTAAAGTCTGCTGGTAACAAGCACTGTTGCCATAGTTTTAGCAACAGAAAATAACATGCCTGCAAATACGGCGAAGATCACGAATGTGATAAAAACAGCAGCGACATATTTGAGATATGTGTTGTCGGACATTGAAGTTACTATCCAATATCACTCCTAGATTCCGCACTGAGGTTGCTGGTATGATATACTGATTCAAAATATGTGTATGAAAAAACCATCCAGTTTACTACGCTGCATTGGAGTACCAATAATGATCAATTCAGTTTTAATTGCATTTAATTTCAACTTGCTGTCAGTCATCCAATGGAAGATATCTTGAAGGCAATCACTAAGTTGGTTAAGGGAGCGATTTGTATTCGGGGTAGCCAACGAAATGTAGATCTGAGTATCATCAGCATAAAGATGATGATCCAAGTTGTCTTTATATAACAGAGCTTAGTGGCGTGGTGAATTGTTTGTATTGTCAATTGCAGTCTTGATGAAGTATCAAAACAATGAATGTACATTTAATAACATTCTAGTATTGTTATGTTTTGGTACCCCATAAAAAAGTGCCAGAAGATACCACTATAGTGGTGTGATTGTTTTCTGCACAGCATACCATTCTTGGAATCAGGGAACTGAGTAAATGCAGGCTAATATTAATAACAAAATTTAATTAAAATGTTCATTACATTATTTACAAGCATCCATATTTGGTTTAACATGTATTGTATGAATCAATAATGTAAGGATTTTCAGAAATTAAATGGCACATAATGTTTAATATTTTTCTTAAAAAATTAGATATTTTGAAATAGATTACTGTTATTTTCAATGTTGTAATTCATGCAATGTTACCACGCATCAGAGCGGTGGGGTTCATAATGGTCCAGTGATGTGTGGCAGGTTCAATTCCTGCTAGTGTTTGAATGTTGCATACAAAACAGTACTGGTTGTGCACATCCACTGATTCCATTAATTGCCTTCAGCATGTAGTTTTGATGTCGCTCCTACCACTTTTCTATCTGAAGTGATGTATTTTTATGTGATTAATAAAAAACACACAAACAAATCAATCATAAACTGTGTTTGAAGATTTAATTTGAACCCTGAAGAGATTGTATACATATTTTTTTATTCTTTACTCAATATCACTCCTATGACAGTCAAAATGTATTTCTTGCATAACAAATGCCTACACACTAATATGAAAACAAATGCCTACGTACTGATATGAACATGCACCTTTGTTGCATGGAATTATTTGCACATACATTAAAATTAATACACTTATTTAGTAAGGGTAACATCATAATGCAATTCAACTGTTTTATTTCTCCGTTGCAAGAAAATGACATAATGAAAAACACACATATTGCTTTGACTATGCTCGTGACATTGATGATGATCCAATATTGTTTCTCGTCTCCTTCAGGTTAGGCAGCTACTCTCAAACAGTTTCCGTGAACACATCATCAGTATAATGCGAATTAAACAATACTTATTGTATTGGAATGTGTTAAAGGGAATTGTTTGCCATGCAAATACAACCACATATTTTGTATACACCCAGCTTCTTGAAGGACCGTACAATGGATGTGTGGCATATACAATGTGTTTTGTAAAAAGATATACAATCATGTAATGTGAACATGTGGGATTACATCACGCAATAGCATGCACGCTTTTATTGGATAAGAATTGTCTTTCTTATTTATTTCTAATAGTTACATCATTAAACACAACACACAGATACCATGCCCTGGTACCTACAGCACAACATGATTTTAACAAGTTACATATTAAATATGTTATTGTGCACACAACTATCAATGTTTAGTCGGCAGACCTGGGTTCAATTCTTAATTTAATTTAATTTATCAACAATATGCTCGAATTTTATTTGAATAAAAATAATTGAATTGGAATTGATCCTTCTTGAGTATATTGAATTAAATTGGAATTGATCCTTGGTAAATAAACATGAATTGCAATTTAATTGAAATTGACAAAAGTGAATTGAACCCAGGTCTGATAGTAGGTCTACACACTATTTTTACAATTTGCCCCTCCAATGAATTATACACAGTACACGAATAAATTCATATTTTAACGTAAATATGATTGCAATACTCAATGGTTTTTTTGTTCGAGTATCCATTTGTTCTACCCTATTTGCTTGCTATACGTGGCGAACACGTTATTAGGCACTACAAATTAAGCAACAACAATGTGGTGTATATCATACACAGATCACATGAATGCATCGGCATTGACACAGGCGTTAGCCGTTACACATACGACATAGACATAGTGTTTATTTTGGTTACAATATTAATGCATATTTTTTTAGTAAAAATTATTGACTAATAACATAACAGCACATGATGTGAACTTGTGAGCATATGTAACATATTTAATGTTGTAAGCATCATCGTATTTTAAGAAAAAATAACTAACAAAATGACTCGGCTAGTGATTTTGCGTCCATGTTGTTTATGGGCGATAACAAGGCGGTTGCTACCATCTCCGATGTGCGCCGAAGTCTATTCTTTTTTACCCTCTCCGCTTTCTCCGCTTCCGGCGTCTCCGCGGACTGCAAAAGAAATAGGGCTTTTACAACGGCAGAGTAACGGTTGGCCAACTATTACTGAACCGCATATGTTTATTATTGATGTATTAAATGGGAATGCCAGTTGGCTTCTCGTACATACATATCTGATGTCACGTTATGTTTCTCGTTCACTCCGAATCCTAGTGCACCTGAACCTATAACTTGCTATGTCAAATCGGGTACCGCCAATTTAATAATACTTACACACGATTTTGTGACAATATCGCTAAATACAATGGTGTTATCACACATATATAACGCGGGGACAACACAACGGCAGCTACACGACGTAAGGACCGGCTACCAGTGCTGATGGCTGTCATATTGGTAATACGGAATGTTTACCAGCCCAATCCAGACCGTGGCGTTGGGCAGACACTTGTTATGCCCAGTGCTAGAGCTTCAGGTATTTAAAAGTGATATATAAGCTGCGTCATTACAAGGAACAAATGTGTCTTAACTTCTGTATGCTGCCTGACGTGTTCGCGATCGTCTCCCACGCGGCTTCGAGCGCAAATATTGGCTTGACTGGATGCTATTTATCCATGCTTAGCCGTCCGCTAAGACGAAAGTGAAGTGTATAATGTCAATCATCCAATCCCAACGACGAAGCTGTCCTTCGACCCTCAAGGTGATATCTACGTCACCCGATACCCCAAAAGGACTTAGGTCGGAATAGTGATCGCACTGCGACATGTTGTTTTGTCAACATTATTTAGTCGTCGGGTCTAAATATAACAACAGGAGTGATCACACGCAGGGTTAGGGTAGGTCTTATGAATCACACCGCTCAACTTCCTGATATCTACACGGCCTGCAAGATGAGAAGTTAGGTCGCGGGTGATTGCAAACCCTGCCGCTACGATCGAAACATAGGGCAAACAACATGTTGTAAGCATCGTTTTTCACAGGGTATTAATTCGTTAACGGTCGAAGAACTAGCAATTTAACTAGCAATGCAAAAACTAGAAGAACTAGCAAATATGCATGCACCCGGATCTATTGTGACTGTCTACATTGAAGGTACGATGTCCGGTCCTCATTAAATAACATCTATTTTTAAAGTGTTTATAATACTAAACTAAATATGTTGAAGGTAAACTGCCGCCAAATTGTCTTTAGTAGGCCTAAGTCCGAAGCTGTATTCGCAATTTGATATTTGCGTTCGTGAAATGTTCAATTTGTAAAGATAACATTCAGTTTGTAAACAATCGCTAGAGGGCATCATTGCGTATTGGTACTCATAGCTTTGAAGTTGGCTCGTTCCCATGCTCGTCACCAAACAGGGACGAAGTACAACTGATTCAACGAACTTATAGCTTTGATGTTGGCTCGGTCCTACGCTCCTGACCAAATAGGGACGAAGTATAACTGATTCAGCGAACTTATAGCTTTGAAGTTGACTCGTTCCCACGCTCCTCACCAAACAGGGACGGATTCAGCGAACTTATAGCTTTGAAGTTGACTCTTTCCCACGCTCCTCACCAAACATGGACGAAGTACAACTGATTCAGCGAACTAATAGCTTTGAAGTTTACTCGTTCCCACCCTCCTCACCAAACAAGGGCGAAGTACAACTGATTTAGAGAACTTCCTGCTAATAAATTCCTAACGAAAGATAACTTCTATAGTTTTTTTGAACGAACAAGATTCCACAGCGAACGATTGGTCCTTAAAGCGAGGTTATCTGTTCCATTACTCGGAACCAACCAGGGGTGGTCATTATCAGCAGGGAGTTGGCAGAATTAGTAGTTTTGACTGTGGAGGCGAAGCGAATGCATCGAACATCAAAATATCTTGTGGCTCACGCAGCCGGCCTCCAAACGTTTGCAATATAGCGTGTTTAGAATCAGAATGATTTGTTTACGATTTGAAAATTTCCCTGTTGAAATAATCAAATTGCAACTAATGTTTCGGTCTTATTAATCGTAATTTGGCATACAGTGTACTTTCAAATTTTTTACTCTACATACTCTTACATTACATTAAAAAGGAGGAAAAGACAGCCTCGGATTATCATATGTTTAACGAAAGAGCAAGCAAAGATGTCACCGTCTGCCTCGATCTGCCAAAGATCATATGAGTGAATAGCAAACACGGATTTATTTCTTGTTACGGACGTTGAAGCGAATGAGACGGACTAAGTCGTACCAGAAACAAACATAGTTGTCAAATACAGTGCATTTATTTCCGTCAGACAACGTTGCGCGCACAATTAATGCACACGATCTATTACATACAAAATACATTGGATATACACTGTGCTGAATAAATGCAAATAAACTTCATTTCGATTGATTTAAATTAACTATTTCCCCGGCTTTTTGTGTAGAGCTTTCCCACAATTCCCTTGTAGAACGTCGTGACTTTGTGACTTCGTTGATCTCGTCACACGCAGCTTCTATCGGCGTCGAATTCAAACCGAAAGGACGCACCGAGGAATTCCTCACACGACAAGAAACCGTCGCCTGGAACATGACAATGTGCGTTTACGTCAGTCAGAGTTCGGGGAGTTCTATGAATACATATCACAATATTACTTACACGTTTATTGATAGTTAAGTTATATTCATAGGCATCGGAACTGCAGGGTTTGGGGGTTAAACCCCCAATATTGAAAGGGGGGGGCAAGGCAAAATATTTTAACATCTCCGCAAAAAAATCTCCAAAGGCACTTCCCCCCACCCGGTTTTCCGATGTCATGTCTGACCGAACCGACAGCATAGAGCTGAACTGAAGCTCTGCTCAGCCCCTTCAATATTCATTTTGTTCCGCGCCAGTGCTGCTATTACATTTAACATGATTACCACGCCACCACCGCCACTAATTATCTAGACATTATGACGCAATCACCAGGAGAAGCCTTTGGAAAAAGAAAGTGTATTTGGCCAACTACCTGTATAAAATGAGTATATTATTGCATTTAGATATTCCAAAATTACGACGTATCGCGGAATTCCATTGACATTCTTAAACAGGCGCTGGAACGAAATTAATAATGCGTGGGCCGGAGCTTCAGCACAATTCTGGTGTTGAAGAATGACATCGGAAGACGAGGGATGGGAGACTGTTAAAATGTGTTCGCGATGACATTCACATTTTTGAAACTAACCAAAAACCTCCAACTTCACCCACTCCGAGACTAACCAACATCTCCAGTTACACCCGGGGGCCCATCTCCCAGATCACCCCCAACTCCCGGTTCCGGCGCCTATGCTCAACTGAACACGTAACCAACTTGACAGCCAACTGCGACAAACAGTCCATAACTTTGAATTTGTTAAACATCTACTGCCTGGTCCTATTATTAGTGCTACTCCGCGAGATGTCGAACATGATTACATTGTAATGCATATGGCAAATGTACCATTTCTCATTTAATGTGTCCTGATCGTGCTACTGCCCCTACAACATTGTCCTATTAGTCGTGCTACTCCGCCTACGCCATTGTCGGAATAGCTGTGCTACTCCTACCACAGCCTTATCCGATTACTTCTGCTACTCCGCCTACAACATTTCCTGATTACTTGTGGTACCCGCCGGTACGCACAATTACAGCAGTATCATAAATGACGTTTTGAGATCATCTCTAACCGATGTGTGCAAAGAACACAGTCGTGACACTTACCATTGACGTCGGCCTGTATATGAGCCAGGAGCGCCTCTTCAAATGACACGTCATCGTTGAGTCCCAGTTCAAACTCCTTCGTCGAGATTCGGCCGTCCACGTCTTTGTCGTAGTGCGAGAAGTTGGCCGCCTGAGGCGTTGCGGCGTCTTCCTTCTGCAAAAGACGTGGATTTAAATACAACCTTGTCTGCACTAAATGCAGCCGACTAAGCCCACAATCCAACTGCAAGTAACGTCGAATGATACAACGATCCAGACATTGTTCAACATTAATTTGATGTAAAAATCCACGTACGCAGGTAGAAAAAACATGTAGGATATAAACAATACAATGTAATACCTTTCCATTTAGTTAAATCAACAATTTCCACTGACCAATCGCAAGAGACATCAACGAAGACAATTATGTACACATTTTGTTTGATGAATCATCTACACTTGCCGATAGAACGAAGTGTTCATGACCATAATTTTGATATTATCTTGTAAAAGTTTCTACCCTTATCAATACACATCACAACATTATTTACACTTTGAGCGGTAATTAACTTCTATTACATTTAAATGAAAAAAGGTAATTGTGCATACACACGCTCGCACGCGCGCACAAATACATGCACGCACAACATACACACACAAACGCGCACGCGCACACACACATACACTGGCGACAGTGACTCTCATGCTTGGGTCATGTCAAACATTTCAATGTCTTTACCTGAGCTTCAACGGATCGTCTTTTGCGGTTGCAATATGTCACGGAAACTTTCCAACAGAAGCTACCGTTGCAACTCCTCCGCGTCACTGTGTAACACGCAGCTTCGCTCTGGTCCAGCAGACTCAGAATGAGGCACGCGGCAAACGCACAAAGAATAGAAGTGTGCATCTTGAAGGAGAACTGGAAAGTAACACAAATGAAATACTCAGAAAGATGTGTTCTGTTATTACGGCAAGGTGTTCAAATGCGAACAAGCGAACATTAAATTGCTTTTGAGTTTCTGAACAGAAAGGCAGCTTCCGTACACACGCACAAACCCAGTTTTTCAATAGAACCTATTATGTTCTTGAAAATTGTTGTCTTTAATGAATAAGCAGATTATCCAAAACAAATAAGAAGGACTCACCAAGTGACCGAAGACGTCTAGTTTGAGAGAGTTGGGAGAATCTGTGCTACTCTATGACTTGGCGTATTGCGCTGGGTCTGTCTCTCTGTAGATGGCGATATGGAGGTATGCTGCTTCAGAGCCTTTATATACATGGGAGATCTAATTGTCTGCCTATATGTGTTCTACGACTTCCTGCTTGGGACCTCAATGGTATAATGGAAAATACTTCCACGTCGACGGCCCATTGTGTTAAAATATTTCCAAAAAATTACTTATTGTGTTTCAACCCGGATGTAGCGTGACGATTGCGATGTCGCGCTTCGTGGAAAACGAATAATTGTGGCACGTTGAAAAAAAAATATTGAACGACTACTTAGCACATGCCCATCCTTCTGTATACTGCTATATTCAATTTGAAACGTAGGCTTTTGAAGGATGGTCTTAACATTATTTTGGTGTTAGGAATGAAACATAAATAATTCATATCAGCTTGAAAATTGAATCATTTGTCGCCATGTCGAACCTTGGTCAAGTTCGTTCACTCTGAATGTGTATTTGATATCTGTGTACGGATAGTCTTCGCACATTAAATGCATCGTGGCTGAATGTTTCCCAGAGAAGTCCAGACGATGGTAGATTGAATACGTCTGCCAGGGAGACTTACCCTTTACTTTATTTTGTCTTGGTTAGATTTTGTTTTCCGAATTCTACCTAACCGCTGCCACACATTTGTGTATGTTTGTGTGTGTGTGTGTGTGCGTGCGTGCGTGCGTGCGTGCGTGCGTGAGTGTATGTGTGAATCCTACTTGAATATGTCGCGCCCCTAGAGTCTGAATTAGTAACATATAAGACCGATTCTCCCTGTAAAAAGCTGGTTAATGGCTTGACAAATATATACCATACTGCATAGTGAATATCAGTGTTGAGAAATGTGACTAGGCACTGCAACGGATTTCTAATAACCAACGGTAAAAACAATAACAAGTCGTAACTTCCTCGTCAAGTAAAACAGGAAGTATCGCTGGATCCGGTTAAACTGCGTCAACTAATTCTCAAATGCAAACGGAAATCACGTCATCACGCTGTGTGCGTGCGTGTGCGCGTGTGCGCGTGTGCGCGTGCGTGCGCGCGCGTACGTGTGTGTGTCTGTTTATGTGTCTGCGTATGAGTGTGTGTGTGTGTGTGTGTATGTGTGTGTGCGTGAGTGCGCATGTGTGTGCATTAATGTAATGATTCACTGACACTGCGATCGCCGTGTTTCTCTGACTGGAGTATAAATGGCGCTTTTGACATTCAGGTAATATTGGTATATATTATAGTTAAGATTAATGAGTATTGCAACCCTGATCTAATGGTGCATAATTATCAATAGTACATATGTAATGTTAATGTACAAACGTGATGGTGGTGATTTAGCATAGTATTCTGCTCAAAGAACATGGTGTATATAAATTATGTATGTTTGCTTAAGCCCCATGGTTGTCAAGGTATACTGCCCTCTAACCTGAAAGTTATATTGCCCACTAACATGCAAGGTATACTGTCCACTCACCTGCAAGGTATACTGTCCACTAACCTGCAAGATATACTGCCCACTAACCTGAAAGGTATACTGCCCACTAACATGCAAGGTGTACTGCCCACTAACATGCAATGTACACTTCCCACTAACATGAGAGGTATACTGCCCACCAACATGAAAGGTGTACTGCCAACTAATCTGCAAGGTATACTGCCCACTAACCTACCAGGAGGATATTAAATTGAGAGGAAAGAGAGAATATCTATCAAATTTCTACATGTGGGTGAGCATTTCTCTTAGAGTGTATGTGTGTGTTTTTGTGTGTGCGCGCGTGCGTGTGTGCGAGTGTGCGTGTGTGCGTGTGTGCGTGTGTGCGTGTGTGCGTGTGTGCGTGTGTGCGTGTGTGCGTGTGTGCGTGTGTGCGCGTGTGCGCGTGTGTGCGAGTGTGGTGTGGTACATGTGTTCTTGCTCAGGGATTTGTTGCTGGCCATGCATTAGCTCAATCTGTGTGGCGCTCTTGCTGGCCTTCTTTTCGGCATCAGATGCGAACGAGTTTCACAAGAATCGCCAAACTGCTTGCAGAAGATGGAATATGCACAAGAGCAGTGTTGATTCTCGAAACATGGAGGTCAGAGTTTGTCTTTCCGTGTCGCATTCGTCTGTCATGAATACTTGTGGGCCTCGCACAAATCTACCAAAAAATGCATTTCGAGACAAGAGTTCGGTGAAAAGGCGCAAAGCTGCTGTGACTGTTATACTTCAAAGGTGGACAACATTTTTTGTCTAATTTTTATCCGTGTATAGAATCAAAGCATGGGGTCATGTTTTCTCAACTGTAGAAAGCGCATATCAATATCGAAAAGTGATATTTCATGTTTTTGGGGCTTGCAGAGAAACGGTGACCCAGGACAAAATATGCAGGTACAACAGTTTATCGGGAAAACGTGCTCACGCAAGCATCAGTGACGTGTTTGTCACACATATGTCATTATTATTGCACAACTCATCGGTTTACCCCTGTAATCAGTTGCAGCTGTTCCAACACAATGCGAGGCGAAGTTGGGTTACTAATGGCCTTCCGACGAGACAAGAGGCATTCTTTGCCCGGCGTCTTTGGGAAAACACTTAATCAATAGTGCATTACTCATCGCTGGTTTCTTTGTTGTCTGGGTGCAGCTGATAAAACGTACGAAACGTCAGTACAAATATACTAACGCTTTCTGCAAGCTTAACACTTTCCTTTGATTTACTAGTAACAACTGACAAAATTTGCGTGACTTTGTTAATTGTTAATTATATGTCCCTTGTTTCGTGTTTCATATTTGTTGATCGTTGCATTTTTTCTAGATGTTCGTTTTTAGAAAGTGCTGACTTTGCACCCCGTCTGCATCAATGTTATAGTGTTACCCATCATTCGTGTCATAGTTTGACCTATTAACCTTCCAAGAAAAGCCACCTAGTGACTTTTCGTGCTAGTTTGGGGTTTCATGTAAGTAAAATGTTTGTCCCTTGAACGTATAGCATTTGCTGGATTGTAGGTGTTTAGCCTTGAATGTCTGTTCCATGAATCACCTTCAGACACATGTCACGTTCACACATGAATATTTACTGGCTATCTCCACACCTACAATTAATTGTTTCCTTCATCCCGTGTTCGCGCATATATACATGTCAACACGCGCATGAATACATGTCCACACGCGCATGAATACATGTCCACACGCGCATGAATACATGTCCACACGCGCATGAATACATGTCCACACGCGCATGAATACATGTCCACACGCGCATGTATACATGTCCACACGCGCACGATTACATGTCCACATTGGCACACGCATTGGTGACTACAAGATGTACTGCCCACTAACCTGCAAGGTGTACTGCCTACTAAACTGCCATGTATACTGCCCACTAAACTGCCTACTAACCTGCAATGTATACTGTCCACTAATATGCAAAGAATACTACCCACTAAACTGCAAGTTATACTACCCACTAACATGCAAGGTATACTGCTCACTAACATGCAAGGTATAGTGCCCACTAACCTGCAAGGTGTTCTGCCCACTGACCTGCAAGGTATACTGCCCACTAAGCTGAAATATATACTGCCCACTAACCTGAAAGGTATACTGCCCACTAACATGCCATGTGTACTGCCCACTAACATGCAATGTACACTGCCCACTAACATGAGAGGTATACTGCCCACCAACATGAAAGGTGTACTGCTAACTAATCTGCTAACTAATCACCTTCAGACACATGTCACGTTCACACATGAACATTTACTGGCTATCTCCACACCTACCATTAATTGATTCCTTCATCCCGTTTTCGCGCATGTATACATGTCCACACGCGCATGAATACATGACCACACGCGCATGTATACATGTCCACACGCGCATGTATACATGTCCACATGCGCACAATTACACGTCCACACGTATTGGTGACTACAAGATGTACTGCCCACTAACCTGCAAGGTGTATTGCCCACTTAACTGATAGGTATACTTCCCACTAACATGCAAGGTGTGCTGCGCACGATGAACAGCCCACTAACATGCACGGTATACTGCCCAATAAACTGCAAGGTGTACTGCCCACTAACCTGCAAGGTATATTCTCCACTAACCTGCAAAGTATACTGCCCAATAACCTGATAGTTATATTGCCCAATAACATGCAAGGTGTACTGCCCACTAACATGCAACGTACACTGCCCCCTAACATGCAAGGTATATTGCCCACTAACAAGTAAGGTGTACTGCCCACTAACCTGCGAGGTATACTGTCCACTAACCTGCAAGATATACTTCCCACTAACCTGAAAGGTATACTGCCCACTAACATGCAAGGTGTACTTCCCACTAACATTCAATGTAGACTGCCCACTAACATGAAAGGAATACTGCCCACTAACATGAAAGGTGTACTGCCCACTAATCTGCAAGGTATACTGCCCACTAACCTACCAGGAGGATATTAAATTGAGAGGAAGGAGAGAATATCTATCAAATTTCTACATGTGGGTGAACATTTCTCTTAGAGTGTATGTTTGTGTGTTTGTTCGTGCGTGTGTGTGTGCGTGTGTTCGTGTGTGCGTGTGTGCGTGTGTTCGTGTGTGCGTGTTTGCGTGTGTGCGTGTGTGCGTGTGTGCGTGTGAGCGTGTGAGCGTGTGTGCGTGTGTTTGTGTGTGTGGTGTGGTACATGTGTGTGGATGAGTGGTTCTTGCCCAGGGATTTGTTGCTGGCCATGCATTAGCTCAATCTGTGTGGCGCTCTTGCTGGCCTTCTTTTCGGCATCAGATGAGAACGAGTTCCACAAGAATCGCCAAACTGCTTGCAAAAGATGGAATATGCACAACAGCAGTGCTGATTCTGGAAACATGGAGGCCAGAGTTTGTCTTTCCGTGTCGCACACCTCTTCCAAAAAATGCATTTGGAGACAAGAGTTCGGTGAAAAGGCGCAAAGCTGCCGTGACTGTCGAAAAAGATGGTGATGTCGTGATGAGAATTCCAAGTGGAATGCCTCCAGCAGCACTGTGTGTCATGATGCACGCAGTCGAACCGATCCATGGCGGCAAAAGCCTATGCTCGTCAATACTTTCGAATGAACAGATGTGATACTCATACCCAACAGGCAATGTATTCTACAATAAACAAACATTCAATATAATTAATCCAAAGACAAAATACAAGATTTCCTACAAACTTATGCAATACACATATCTGAATCATCAATTTGAACATAGCCTCCGGCAGACCTAGACAAAATATATGGTTACCTACAAACTTATGCAATACACATATTTCAATCATAAAATAAATATTATGATAACAACTTATAAAAGCTAGTACATTTTCACAACAATTACAAAAAGATACAACTTAATCTGCAACAATGTCTCATTTAAAACTCAGCATTGCAATGACATTAATAAATAAATTAAATCTAGTTTTCCCAAGTAACCTGAGAAACCATTGCAACATTAATATTGCGAATATATTTTATCTTGTCTCAGGGTCACAAGCAACTCAACAATGTCCCTTTTGTGCACGATGGTAACCATGGAAAATATTTATAATGTGGCATGATTTGTTGGAGGCTTACCGAGATATAGGTATACATGTATATTCCATGACTTTTATGGTTGGACCTGGAACCAATAGCAACAGAAGCAATTTCAACTGTTTTGGCTACATTGAAGGTACCTACAAAACATATCAAAAGTCTTCAGCGATAAAAATTGGGGAAGTGACTTAAAACGAGGAATCAACATTTCCCATTTACCCCATGTTAAACAGTATTAATACCTATATTTGAAAGTGTATATTTTGTTAATATTCGATATAGCGTCTATTAAATTTGATGGTGATTGAAACTGGGTATTCATAATATACATATGAATGTATCTAAACACACTACAGTACCAACCCAGAGAACGCACACGAAGACGCTCAAAAGTAAGTAGGCTTGCATAACAGTACTTTCACGTTTTATGTAGGCGCCCACGCTTAAATTAAACAGTTTTTGTTTAGTCAAATCGATGTTAACACAATCTCTCATAATATCATATTAACGAATAACAACAACGCACTAGTATTTATACATATTTGCAAAGTATGATCAAACGGTGAGCGATAATAAAGGGTTATCGAATATGGGTTCCGGGTTTGACACTATGTTGTCACGTTGAACGCTTGCATGTAATAGTATAATATCAAGTAATAATATACGTATATAATATACATAATGTATAATAATAACTGACAACATATATACAACCTTTATATTAACATTTTTTTTACATGATCTCGTTGTTGCTTGAAGCGTGGCAGAACCAGAAACGGATTCCTGTATGTTCTGCCAGGAACCCTTAAGGAATGGCCATGCAACAGTATCTCTTCGCGAGATGGGTAGCCAAGACATCAATAAAGCTAGCATACTACGGAGAGACTCCACTGAGACTGTTCCCGGACAAGTGGTGCATCAGAAATGCCGTTATTCGCACTGCAATCGACGAAAATTGCGCAATCCATTAGAGATTATGAGAAACCCGGACCAAGTCTCACGACTTCGTTGCTGCGATCAGCAGAGCAGACGTTTAATTTCAAAACTGATTGCTTAATCCGTGGGACGACAGTATGTTTTGACAGAAAGAAAAGACAAGGAGATGTGTATATTGTGGCTACAAGAGAATGCAAGGAAACATTGCTGGAGCAATGTTCTACAAGAAGAGACGCATAGGCTGATCGTGTTCGGGCCCGGTTGCTCGCTGTGCATAATCTGCCCTCACCAGGCGCCGTATATCACCAAACATACAGCGTCAACTTCCACACCGGAAACGTTGTCCCTCAAGTGTTTGTGTCTGATAAAGACGTTCAGAAAAAGCCGAAAGTTGGGAGACCAAGCAAATCAACAAACACAGGCCGTCCTGTCTGTGAAGTCAAAGCTGAAGCATTTCTTCAGGTCATTCAATGTCTGCAAGATAATGACGACGAACAAACAACTGTATCAGATCTGGTTAACAAAATGGCCGAGTACCTGACAGGATCTATCACTCAGCCATATTCTGTAAAGTATATGAAGGCTAGAGGTAAGGAACATTTTGGTCACTGATGCTTGCGTGAGCACGTTTTCCCAATAAACTGTTGTACCTGCATATTTTGTCCTGGGTCACCGTTTCTCTGCAAGCCCCAAAAACATGAAATATCACTTTTCGATATTGATATGCGCTTTCTACAGTTGAGAAAACATGACCACATGCTTTGATTCTATACACGGATAAAAATTAGACAAAAAATGTTGTCCACCTTTGAAGTATAAAAGTCTCAGCAGCTTTGCGCCTTTTCACCGAACTCTTGTCTCGAAATGCATTTTTTGGTAGATTTGTGCGAGGCCCACAAGTATTCATGACAGACGAATGCGACACGGAAAGACAAACTCTGACCTCCATGTTTCGAGAATCAACACTGCTCTTGTGCATATTCCATCTTCTGCAAGCAGTTTGGCGATTCTTGTGGAACTCGTTCGCATCTGATGCCGAAAAGAAGGCCAGCAAGAGCGCCACACAGATTGAGCTAATGCATGGCCAGCAACAAATCCCTGAGCAAGAACCACTCATCCACACACATGTACCACACCACACACGCGCACACACGCACACACGCACACACGCACACACGCACACACGCACACACGCACACACGCACACACGCACACACGCACACACGCACGCGCGCACACACAAAAACACACACATACACTCTAAGAGAAATGCTCACCCACATGTAGAAATTTGATAGATATTCTCTCTTTCCTCTCAATTTAATATCCTCCTGGTAGGTTAGTGGGCAGTATACCTTGCAGATTAGTTGGCAGTACACCTTTCATGTTGGTGGGCAGTATACCTCTCATGTTAGTGGGCAGTGTACATTGCATGTTAGTGGGCAGTACACCTTACATATTAGTGGGCAGTATACCTTTCAGGTTAGTGGGCAGTATATCTTGCAGGTTAGTGGGCAGTATACCTTGCAGGTTGTGGACAGTTTACCTTGCAGGTTAGTGGGCAGTACACCTTGCAGATTAGTGTGCAGTATACCTTCATTGTTAGTTAGCAATATACCTTGCATGTTAGTGAGCAGTATACCTTGCAATTTATTGGGCAGTATACCGTGCATGTTAGTGGGCTGTTCACCTTGCAGGTTAGTGGGCAGCACACCTTGCATGTTAGTGGGCAGTGTAGCTTTCAGCTTAGTGGGCAGTATACCTTGCAGGTCAGTGGGCAGTACACCTTGCAGGTTAGTGGGCAATATACCGTGCATGTTAGTGGGCAGTACACCTTGCAGGTTAGTGGGCAATATACCTTGCATGTTAGTGGGCAGTATACCTTGCTGATTAGTGGGCAGTGTACGTTGCATGGTAGTGGGCAGTATACTTTGCATGTTAATGGGTGGTATACCTTGCATGTTAGTGGGTAGTATAACTTGCAGTTTAGTGGGTAGTATTCTTTGCATGTTAGTGGACAGTATATATTGCAGGTTAGTGCGCAGTTCACCTTGCATGTTAATGGGTAGTATACCTTGCATGTTAGTGGGTAGTATAACTTGCAGTTTAGTGGGTAGTATTCTTTGCATGTTAGTGGACAGTATACATTGCAGGTTAGTGGGCAGTTCATCTTGCAAGTTAGTGACCAGTATACCTTGCATGTTAGTGGACAGTATACCTGGCAGTTTAGTAGGCAGTACACCTTGCAGGTTAGTGGACAGTACATCTTGTAGTCACCAATGCGTGTGGACATGTAAACGTGCGCGTGTGGACATGTATTCATGCGCGTGTGGACATGTATTCATGCGCGTGTGGACATATATTCATGCGCGTGTGGACATATATTCATGCGCGTGTGGACATGTATTCATGCGCGTGTGGACATGTATACATGCGCGAACACGGGATGAAGGAACCAATTAATGGTAGGTGTGGAGATAGCCAGTAAATATTCATGTGTGAACGTGACATGTGTCTGAAGGTGATTGATGGAACAGACATTCAAAGCTAAACACCTACAATCCAGCAAATTCTACACGTTCAAAGGACAAACATTTTACTTACATGAAACCCAACCTAGCACGAAAAGTCACTAGGTGGCGTTTCTTGGAAGGTTAATAGGTCAAACTATGACACGAATGATGGGTAACACTATAACATTGATGCACACGGGGTGCAAAGTCAGCACGTTCAAAAACAAACTTCTAGAAAAAATGCAACGCTCAACACATATGAAACACGAAACAAGAGACATACAATTAACAATTAACAACATCGCGCAAATTTGGTCAGTCGGCACTAGTCAATCAAAGGAACGTGTTAAGCTTGCACAAAGCGCTAGTATATTTGTACTGACGTTTCATACGTTTTACCAGCTGCACTCAGACAACAAAGAAACCAGCGTTGAGTAATGCACGTTGATTGAGTGTTTTCCCAAAGACGCCGGGCAAAGAATGCCTCTTGTCTCGTCGGAAGGTCATTAGTAACCCAACTTCGCCTCGCATTGTGTTGGAACAGCTGCAACTGATTACAGGGGTAAACCGATGAGTTGTGCAATAATAATGACATATGTGTGACAAACACGTCACTGATGCTTGCGTGAGCACGTTTTCCCGATAAACTGTTGTACCTGCATATTTTGTCCTGGGTCACCGTTTCTCTGCAAGCCCCAAAAACATGAAATATCACTTTTCGATATTGATATGCGCTTTCTACAGTTGAGAAAACATGACCCCATGCTTTGATTCTATACACGGATAAAAATTAGACAAAAAATGTTGTCCACCTTTGAAGTATAACAGTCACAGCAGCTTTGCGCCTTTTCACCGAACTCTTGTCTCGAAATGCATTTTTTGGTAGATATGTGCGAGGCCCACAAGTATTCATGACAGACGAATGCGACACGGAAAGACAAACTCTGACCTCCATGTTTCGAGAATCAACACTGCTCTTGTGCATATTCCATCTTCTGCAAGCAGTTTGGCGATTCTTGTGGAACTCGTTCGCATTTGATGCCGAAAAGAAGGCCAGCAAGAGCGCCACACAGATTGAGCTAATGCATGGCCAGCAACAAATCCCTGAGCAAGAACCACTCATCCACACACATGTACCACACCACACTCGCACATACGCACACACGCACACACGCGCACACACGCACACACGCACACACGCACACACGCACACACGCACGCGCGCACACCCAAACACACACACTTACACTCTAAGAGAAATGCTCACCCACATGTAGAAATTTGATAGATATTCTCTCTTTCCTCTCAATTTAATATCCTCCCGGTAGGTTAGTGGGCAGTATACCTTACAGATTAGTTGGCAGTACACCTTTCATGTTGGTGGGCAGTATACCTCTCATGTTAGTGGGCAGTGTACATTGCATGTTAGTGGGCAGTACACCTTGCATGTTAGTGGGCAGTATACCTTTCAGGTTAGTGGGCAGTATATCTTGCAGGTTAGTGGACAGTATACCTTGCAGGTTAGTGGACAGTATACCTTGCATGTTAGTGGGCAATATAACTTTCAGGTTAGTGGGCAGTATACCTTGCAGGTTAGTGGACAGTTTACCTTGCAGGTTAGTGGGCAGTACACCTTGCAGATTAGTTTGCAGTATACCTTCATTGTTAGTGAGCAATATACCTTGCATGTTAGTGAGCAGTATACCTTGCAATTTATTGGGCAGTATACCGTGCATGTTAGTGGGCTGTTCACCTTGCAGGTTAGTGGGCAGCACACCTTGCGTGTTAGTGGGCAGTATAGCTTTCAGCTTAGTGGGCAGTATACCTTGCAGGTCAGTGGGCAGTATACCTTGCAGATTAGTGGGCAATATACCTTGCATGTTAGTGGGCAGTACACCTGGCAGTTTAGTGGGCAGTACACCTTGCAGGTTAGTGGGCAGTACATCTTGTAGTCACCAATGCGTGTGGACATGTAAACGTGCGCGTGTGGACATGTATTCATGCGCGTGTGGACATGTATTCATGCGCGTGTGGACATGTATTCATGCGCGTGTGGACATGTATTCATGCGCGTGTGGACATGTATTCATGCGCGTGTGGACATGTATACATGCGCGAACACGGGATGAAGGAACCAATTAATGGTAGGTGTGGAGATAGCCAGTAAATATTCATGTGTGAACGTGACATGTGTCTGAAGGTGATTGATGGAACAGACATTCAAAGCTAAACACCTACAATCCAGCAAATTCTACACGTTCAAAGGACAAACATTTTACTTACATGAAACCCAACCTAGCACGAAAAGTCACTAGGTGGCGTTTCTTGGAAGGTTAATAGGTCAAACTATGACACGAATGATGGGTAACACTATAACATTGATGCACACGGGGCGCAAAGTCAGCACGTTCAAAAACAAACATCTAGAAAAAATGCAACGCTCAACAAATATGAAACACGAAACAAGAGACATACAATTAACAATTAACAACATCGCACAAATTTGGTCAGTCGGCACTAGTCAATCAAACGAACGTGTTAAGCTTGCACAAAGCGTTAGTATATTTGTACTGACGTTTCACACGTTTTACCAGCTGCACTCAGACAACAAAGAAACCAGTGTTGAGTAATGCACATTGATTGAGTGTTTTCCCAAAGACGCCGGGCAAAGAATGCCTCTTATCTCGTCGGAAGGTCATTAGTAACCCAACTTCGCCTCGCATTGTTTTGGAACAGCTGCAACTGATTACAGGGGTAAACCGATGAGTTGTGCAATAATAATGACATATGTGTGACAAACACGTCACTTATGCTTGCGTGAGCACATTTTCCCGATAAACTGTTGTACCTGCATATTTTGTCCTGGGTCACCGTTTCTCTGCAAGCCCAAAAACATTAAATATCACTTTTCGATATTGATATGCGCTTTCTACAGTTGAGAAAACATGACCCCATGCTTTGATTCTATACACGGATAAAAATTAGACAAAAAATGTTGTCCACCTTTGAAGTATAACAGTCACAGCAGCTTTGCGCCTTTTCACCGAACTCTTGTCTCGAAATGCATTTTTTGGTAGATTTGTGCGAGGCCCACAAGTATTCATGACAGACGAATGCGACACGGAAAGACAAACTCTGACCTCCATGTTTCGAGAATCAACACTGCTCTTGTGCATATTCCATCTTCTGCAAGCAGTTTGGCGATTCTTGTGAAACTCGTTCGCATCTGATGCCGAAAAAAAGGCCAGCAAGAGCGCCACACAGATTGAGCTAATGCATGGCCAGCAACAAATCCCTGAGCAAGAACCACTCATCCACACACATGTACCACACCACACTCGCACATACGCACACACGCACACACGCGCACACACGCACACGCGCACACGCGCACACGCGCACACGCGCACACACGCACACACGCACACACGCACACACGCACACTCGCACACTCGCCCACACGCACGCGCGCACACACAAACACACACACCTACACTCTAAGAGAAATGCTCACCCACATGTAGAAATTTGACAGATATTCTCTCTTTCCTCTCAATTTAATATCCTCCTGGTAGGTTAGTGGGCAGTATACCTTGCAGATTAGTTGGCATTACACCTTTCATGTTGGTGGGCAGTATACCTCTCATGTTAGTGGGAAGTGTACATTGCATGTTAGTGGGCAGTACACATTGCATGTTAGTGGGCAGTATACCTTTCAGGTTAGTGGGCAGTATATCTTGCAGGTTAGTGGACAGTATACCTTGCAGGTTAGTGGACAGTATACCTTGCATGTTAGTGGGCAATATAACTTTCAGGTTAGAGGGCAGTATACCTTGACAACCATGGGGCTTAAGCAAACATACATAATTTATATACACCATGTTCTTTGAGAAGAATACTATGCTAAATCACCACCATCACGTTTGTACATTAACATTACATATGTACTATTGATAATTATGCACCATTAGATCAGGGTTGCAATACTCATTAATCTTAACTATAATATATACCAATATTACGTGAATGTCAAAAGCGCCATTTATACTCCAGTCAGAGAAACACGGCGATCGCAGTGTCAGTGAATCATTACATTAATGCATACACATGCGCACTCACGCACACACACACACACACACACACTCATACGCAGACACATAAACAGACACACACACGTACGCGCGCGCACGCACGCGCACACGCGCACACGCACGCACACAGCGTGATGACGTGATTTCCGTTTGTATTTGAGAATTAGTTGACGCAGTTTAACCGGATCCAGCGATACTTCCTGTTTGACTTGACGAGGAAGTTACGACTTGTTATTGTTTTACCGTTGGTTATTAGAAATCCGTTGCAGTGCCTAGTCACATTTCTCAACACTGATATTCACTATGCAGTATGGTATATATTTGTCAAGCCATTAACCAGCTTTTTACAGGGAGAATCGGTCTTATATGTTACTAATTCAGACTCTAGGGGCGCGACATATTCAAGTAGGATTCACGCATACACTCACGCACGCACGCACGCACGCACACACACACACACACACACACACACACACAAACATACACAAATGTGTGGCAGCGGTTAGGTAGAATTCGGAAAACAAAATCTAACCAAGACAAAATAAAGTAAAGGGTAAGTCTCCCTGGCAGACGTATTCAATCTACCTTCGTCTGGACTTCTCTGGGAAACATTCAGCCACGATGCATTTAATGTGCGAAGACTATCCGTACACAGATATCAAATACACATTCAGAGTGAACGAACTTGACCAAGGTTCGACATGGCGACAAATGATTCAATTTTCAAGCTGATATGAATTATGTATGTTTCATTCCTAACACCAAAATAATGTTAAGACCATCCTTCAAAAGCCTACGTTTCAAATTGAATATAGCAGTATACAGAAGGATGGGCATGTGCTAAGTAGTCGTCCAATATATTTTTTTTAACGTGCCACAATTATTCGTTTTCCACGAAGCGCGACATCGCAATCGTCACGCTACATCCGGGTTGAAACACAATAAGTAATTTTTTGGAAATATTTTAACACAATGGGCCGTCGACGTGGAAGTATTTTCCATTATACCATTGAGGTCCCAAGCAGGAGGTCGTAGAACACATATAGGCAGACAATTAGATCTCCCATGTATATAAAAGCTCTGAAGCAGCATACCTCCATATCGCCATCTACAGAGAGACAGACCCAGCGCAATACGCCAAGTCACAGAGTAGCACAGATTCTCCCAACTCTCTCAAACTAGACGTCTTCGGTCACTTGGTGAGTTCTTCTTATTTGTTTTCGATAATCTGCTTATTCATTAAAGACAACAATTTTCAAGAACATAATAGGTTCTATTGAAAAACTGGGATTGTGCGTGTGTACGGAAGCTGCCTTTCTGTTCAGAAACTCAAAAGCAATTTAATGTTCGCTTGTTCGCATTTGAACACCTTGCCGTAATAACAGAACACATCTTTCTGAGTATTTCATTTGTGCTACTTTCCAGTTCTCCTTCAAGATGCACACTTCTATTCTTTGTGCGTTTGCCGCGTGCCTCATTCTGAGTCTGCTGGACCAGAGCGAAGCTGCGTGTTACATGTTGGCGCGGAGGAAATGCAACGGTAGCTTCTGTTGGTACGTTTCCGTGACATATTGCAACCGCGAAAGACGATCAGTTGAAGCTCAGGTAAAGACATTGAAATGTTTGACATGACCCAAGCATGAGAGTCACTGTCGCCAGTGTATGTGTGTGTGCGCGTTCGCGTTTGTGTGTGTATGTTGTGCGTGCATGTATTTGTGCGCGCGTGCGTGCGTGTGTATGCACAATTACCTTTTTTCATTTAAATGTAACAGAAGTTAATTACCGCTCAAAGTGTAAATAATGTTGTGATGTGTATTTATAAGGATAGCAACTTTTACAAGGTGATATCAAAATTATGGTCATGAACACTTCGTTCTATCGGCAAGTGTAGATGATTCATCAAACAAAATGTGTACATAATTGTCTCCGTTGATGTCTCTTACGACTGGTCAGTGGGAATTGTTGATTTAAGTAAAGGGAAAGGTATTACAGTGTATTTTTTATGTCCTACATGTTTTCTCTACCTACGTACGTGGATTTTTACATCAAATTGATGTTGAACAATGTCTGGATCGTTGTATCATTTGACGTTACTTGCAGTTGGATTGTGGGCTTAGTCGGCTGCATTTAATGCAAACAAGGTTGTATTTAAATCCACGTCTTTTGCAGCAGAAAGACGCCGCAGCGCCTCAGGCGGCCAACTTCTCGCACTACGACAAAGACGTGGACGGCCGAATCTCGACGAAGGAGTTTGAACTGGGACTCAACGATGACGTGTCATTTGAAGAGGCGCTCCTGGCTCATATACAGGCCGACGTCAATGGTAAGTGTCACGACTGTGTTCTTTGCACACATCGGTTAGAGATGATCTCAAAACGTCATTTATGATACTGCTGTAATCGTGCGTACCGGCAGGTACCACAAGTAATCAGGAAATGTTGTAGGCGGAGTAGCAGAAATAATCGGATAATGCTGTGGTAGGAGTAGCACAGCTATTCCAACAATGGCGTAGGCGGAGTAGCACGACTAATAGGACAATGTCGTAGGGGCAGTAGCACGACTAAGCAGACATTAAATGAGAAATGGTACATTTGCCAAATGCATTACAATGTAATCATGTTCGACATCTTGCGGAGTAGCACTAATAATAGGACCAGGCAGTAGATGTTTAACAAATTCAAAGTTATGGACTGTTTGTCGCAGTTGGCTGTCAAGTTGGTTACGTGTTCCATTGGGCATAGGCGCCGGAACCGGGAGTTGAGGTTGATCTGGGAGATGGGCCCCCGGGTGTAACTGGAGATTTTGCTTAGTCTCGGAGTAGGTGAAGTTGGATGTTTTTGGTTAGTTACAAAAATGTGAACGTCATCGCGAACACATTTTAACAGTCTCCTATCCCTCGTCTTCCGATGTCATTCTTCAACAGCAGAATTGTGCTGAAGCTCCGGCCCACGCATTATTAATTTCGTTCCAGCGCCTGTTTAAGAATTTTAATGGAATTCCGCGATACTGCGTAATTTTGGGATATCTAAATGCAATAATATACTCATTTTATACAGGTAGTTGGCCAAATACACTTTCTTTTTCCAAAGGCTTCTCCTGGTGATTGCGTCATAATGTCTAGATAATTAGTGGCGGTGGTGGCGTGGTAATCATGTTAAATGCAATAGCAGCACTGGCGCGGAACAAAATGAATATTGAAGGGGCTGAGCAGAGCTTCAGTTCAGCTCTATGTTGTCGGTTCGGTCAGACATGACATCGGAAATCCGGGTGGGAGGAAGTGCCTTTAGAGATTTTTTTTGCGGAGATGTTAAAATATTTTGCCTTGCCCCCCCTTTCAATATTGGGGGTTTAACCCCCAAACCCTGCGGTTCCGATGCCTATGAATACAACTTAACTATCAATAAACGTGTAAGTAATATTGTGATATGTATTCATAGAACTCCCCGAACTCTGACTGACGTAAACGCACATTGTCATGTTCCAGGCGACGGTTTCTTGTCGTGTGAGGAATTCCTCGGTGCGTCCTTTCGGTTTGAACTCGACGCCGATAGAAGCTGCGTGTGACAAGATCAACGAAGTCACAAAGTCACGACGTTCTACAAGGGAATTGTGGGAAAGCTCTACACAAAAAGCCGGGGAGATAGTTAATTTAAATCAATCGAAATGAAGTTTATTTGCATTTATTCAGCACAGTGTATATCCAATGTATTTTGTATGTAATAGATCGTGTGCATTAGTTGTGCGCGCAACGTTGTCTGACGGAAATAAATGCACTGTATTTGACAACTATGTTTGTTTCTGGTACGACTTAGTCCGTCTCATTCGCTTCAACGTCCGTAACAAGAAATAAATCCGTGTTTGCTATTCACTCATATGATCTTTGGCAGATCGAGGCAGACGGTGACATCTTTACTTGCTCTTTCGTTAAATATATGTTAATCCGAGGCTGTCTTTTCCTCCTTTTTAATGTAATGTAAGAGTATGTAGAGTAAAAAAATTGAAAGTACATTGTATGTCAAATTACGATTAATAAGACCGAAACATTAGTTGCAATTTGATTATTTCAACAGCGAAATTTTTAAATCGTAAACAAATCATTCCGATTCTAAACACGCTATATTGTAAACGTTTGGAGGCCGGCTGCGTGAACCACAAGATACTTTGATGTTCGATGCATTCGCTTCGTCTCCACAGTCAAAACTACTAATTCTGCCAACTCCCTGCTAATAATTACCACTCCTGGTTGATTCCGAGTAATGGAACAGATAACCTCGCTTTAAGGACCAATCGTTCGCTGTGGAATCTTGTTCGTTAACAAAACTATAGAAGTTATCTTCCGTTAGGAATTTATTAGCAGGAAGTTCGCTAAATCAGTTGTACTTCGCCCTTGTTTGGTGAGGAGGGTGGGAACGAGTAAACTTCAAAGCTATTAGTTCGCTGAATCAGTTGTACTTCGTCCATGTTTGGTGAGGAGCGTGGAAAAGAGTCAACTTCAAAGCTATAAGTTCGCTGAATCCGTCCCTGTTTGGTGAGGAGCGTGGGAACGAGTCAACTTCAAAGCTATAAGTTCGCTGAATCAGTTATACTTCGTCCCTATTTGGTCAGGAGCGTAGGACCGAGCCAACGTCAAAGCTATAAGTTCGCTGAATCAGTTGTACTTCGTCCCTGTTTGGTGACGAGCATGGGAACGAGCCAACTTCAAAGCTACGAGTACCAATACGCAATGATGCCTATAGCGATTGTTTACAAACTGAATGTTATCTTTACAAATTGAACATTTCGCGAACGCAAATATCAAATTGCGAATACAGCTTCGGACTTAGGCCTACTAAAGACAATTTGGCGGCAGTTTACCTTGAACATATTTAGTTTAGTATTATAAACACTGTAAAAATAGATGTTATTAAATGAGGACCGGACATCGTACCCTCAATGTAGACAGTCACAATAGATCCGGGTGCATGCATATTTGCTAGTTCTTCTAGTTTTTGCATTGCTAGTTAAACTGCTAGTTCTTCGACCGTTAACGAATTAATACCCTGTGAAAAGCGATGCGTACAACCTGTTGTTTGCCCAAAGTTTCGATCGTAGCGGCAGGGTTTGCAATCACCCGCGACCTAACTTCTCATCTTGCAGGCCGTGTAGATATCAGGAAGTTGAGCGGTGTGATTCATAAGACCTACCCTAACCCTGCGTGTGATCACTCCTGTTGTTATAGTTAGACCCGACGACTAAATAATGTTGACAAAACATGTCGCAGTGCGATCACTATTCCGACCTATGTCCTTTTGGGGTATCGGGTGACGTAGATATCGCCTTGAGGGTCGAAGGACAGCTTCGTCGTTGGGATTGGATGATTGACATTATACACTTCACTTTCGTCTTAGCATAGGGACGGCTATGCATGGTTAAATAGCATCCAGTCAAGCCAATATTTGCGCTCGAAGTCGCGTGGGAGACGATCGCGAACACGTCAGGCAGCATACAGAAGTTAAAACACATTTGTTCCTTGTAATGACGCAGCTTATATATCACTTTCAAATACCTGAAGCTGTAGCACTGGGCATGACAAGTGTCTACCCAACGCCACGGTCTGGATTGGGCTGGTAAACATTCCGTATTACCAATATGACAGCCATCAGCACTGGTAGCCGGTCCTTACGTCGACCTTTAGCGTGTAGCTGCCGTTGAGTTGTCCCCGCGTTATATATGTGTGATAACACCATTGTATTTAGCGATATTGTCACAAAATCGAGTGTAAGTATTAATAAATTGGCGGTACCCGATTTGACATAGCAAGTTATAGGTTCAGGTGCACTAGGTTTCGGAGTGAACGAGAGACATAATGTGACATCAGTTATGTATGTCAGCGATAGAAATAAGCCAGAATATGTACTTGTCCGCCGGACAAGTAAGTTTTGAAATCTACTTGTCCGCCAACATTTTAACTTGTCCGAGTGGTTGTGAAGGGGAATCGAAGCTTAGGAAAAAACGTATAATGTCTTATTTTTATGACAACAACACAAAGTTCCTGCTGTTTCGTTGCATGTACGTCTGAGTGACTTGTGATCAAAGACACAATTTGATTTAATCTTCAAATTTTGAAATTGCTAAATTATATTTTCAACTATTTTCCGGTCCATTATTATTCATCACTAATATTAAAAGTAGACACGTTACATGATGTATACCAATATTTTAGTGATGCTGATATGAACGCTTTTATTAATAACAAATAAGTATTACGATGATAGGAATGAGACAATTGTTTTCCTTGCTATTTGTTTTATAATGCTGCAAAAACTATTTATGTTTAATATGGTGTATATATGTATATATATATATATATATATAAAACATATAACAGTGCTGTAAAATGTTGGCATCCGTTTGTCATTGATGATGCCACTCAACCAGGAACACGATCAATGCAAAGCCAGGAAATGTTGTCACAAAATTCATAATAAACTATATAATCTGATTTATTTTGTTAAACCTCTATGAACATCAATATTAACAAAGTTCTGTATTTTACAAACGAAGATAATATTCAATTGATCATCAGCAGACAAACGCATATTTTTTCCTAAATGTTATATTACCATTTCAATGATGATAAAACAGTTTTAACGATGCCTGAATTACATTTACCAGGCGGAAAATAATTTATAGATTTAGTTACGTCGTAACGTTGCTGGCGTGCGCAGACCGCCGTAATTGGCCGAAGCCGACATGTCAACGGCGGTTGGCGCCCCGTCCCCGGCCGCGCGTCTTGCATAATTCGGTTTCGAAAACTCGCAATTTATGATTAAAATAAATGTTATATAGATACAACAACACTTCTGAAATATCATTAATATTCCGTTTATCTACCAGCACCATAGATTTACCGGAGAGCCAGTTACAAGTTTTGAAAATTGTCACCGATCTGGGTCGGCTAACGTTCGATGACTTGGTCTTGGAAGACTGCCGAGTGTGCGTGGGTTAGGCGTAATAATGGTTAAAGCGATATATAACTATTTCCAAAGTTCATCAAATATCATCCGTGAGTGGAAGCAAGTTGTACGTCGGCCAAACTGAACGATTTACGATTGTGTGAAATACAGCCTCGATCAACGTTGGCTGATGCGGAGTCTGTCTTACGCGTATGACAGAGCTAGATCGGTGCGCTTAGCGGATGACCCTGTTAACGCAGGCACTAAAACAAAACGTAAAACACACTGGCGGCAGAACGACAAGACGCCGACACACTAACAAAGTTGGAACGCACGCGATTGCTAGCGAACTTCATTTACGTTTGAATTTCCTCAAATAAAAAGTTTGCAATGTTGCACGCGTCACTATTTAATATAAAGTTTCACTTGTCCACCGGATAACCATGTAGAGTAATTGTACTTGTCCGGGCCAAAAATCACTTGTCCCGGACAAACGGACAAGTGCTATTTCGAACGCTGTATGTACGAGAAGCCAACTGGCATTCCCATTTAATACGTCAACATTAAACATATGCGGTTCAGTGATAGTTGGCCAACCGTTACTCTGCTATGACATTATATTTAACACCATACACTGTACTCGACGAGTATGCATCCAAATACGAATTTACATGGGAGACAATTTAAACAGCTGGTCACTTACATGAAGACGGGTATACACCGTTGTAAAGTCTATGAACTGTAACCCCTGAATGTCTCGTGATGTGTGAATGTCATCGTTCGTATCGGTCGCGTTCGGCGAGATGTCAGGACGAAGTCGAAAGTCGCTCGGTGTTCGGCGAACGAATTCACATAGATGAAAGTAGGCGACTCGGGCGATCAAGTAGACGGAAGATCTGCCTTGTCGATCCCACGCGAATCACCAGGCGACAACACGGAAACGAAGTCACGACGTCGGCGATGTCGAGAAGGTCTGTCACGAAGTCTGCGTTACGACAGCTAGCAGACGAAACGGTGGTGGCCTCGCATTCGAAGATCACGTCAAAACGGAACTGCAGTCGGTTATCGCTCAGTCTTCTTCAACGCGTGAGAAGTGCAGCGTCTCACAACTAATCAGTACTGTTGAAATCGTAGAAGTATTTACTACAGGCGTTGGGCGGACACACGTTTCAGCCCAATTCCTGGAGACGAGAGTGCAACACTTTCTTCTGCTCAAATGTTCGTCTGGCCTCGAATGGCTTATATAGCTTGATGGCCGGAAGTTAGTCTGACCAATTACGACACTTAATACATATTAAAGTCGCTTCAAAAACCGGCTCCCGAAACCGTTCACACTTCGAAGCAATCCATTCAACTCGCCGAGTTTAAAATAGATTTTGCGAGCTAAACGTTTGGCTATATAAGTGCTCATTCAATCTTTAACTTACGTGAATTACTTACATAATTAATATCACTGGATTTCCTGTATCGAGCCGGATACCACAATGTTCATCGTACATTCCAACTCTCACGAATTAATCCATAATTTTAATAAAACACGCACTCTATTCATAAGCTAGGTGTGACCCAACTGTTTTTCACACCTACATTTCTGTAAACAACTTTTATAAGTTCATAATATAATCTTCTTATAACCACAACACAAGTGGTTTGACAGGTCACCATATTACCAGTCATGTTAAATAATTTCTACAGGTACCAAATTTGATATACCTAACCGTAGAATTAGTGGTGTACGCTACAAATGAAATTAATTAAATCTGACTCGTCAGCAGTTAAAACGTTACACGCTTTAATCGCCAGGGGGCACCAGCGTATGCCTCAGCGACAATACATACCAGAGATGGCAGCACAATACATTGTAAACAAAACCACTGTTCTAAAGCCTGATTAAATTCTATACAAACCACTTTGTGACATTACCCCGGCCTTTAAGAATTTAATCTGCGCCAATCTGCGTCAAATATCTTCCTAATATTGATCTGTTTCGACACACTTAATTAGCGTATTATACGCCCCACCTATTCTTTCGAGCGTGAACACTTCTCAAATTAGAGATAATCAAATACAAAAATTACACTTAGTGAGACAAGGCAGTGTCAACTGACTAATAGGCCTTCCTTACATAAGTAATACCAATCAAACAGGAATTATGCTCCGGAGGGGGGGAGTTCGTATACACGAGTACCTACCCTGCTTACGGATTAACCAATCTATGCCGTACCCTACTTTCACAAACGAAACATTGTTAATGAAGTAACGTTTCTAGTTAATCATTCAACGCTAACCCAGTCTGTCCGCTACAATACCCGCCTAGGTTTCCTTGACATACTGCCGGCTAAGAAAGTCTGCTCCTTTACGCTACAAATGAAATTAATTAAATCTGACTCGTCAGCAGTTAAAACATTACACGCCTTAATCGCCAGGGGGCACCAGCGTATACCTCAGCGACAATACATACCAGAGATGGCAGCACAATACATTGTAAACAAAACCACTGTTCTAAAGCCTGATTAAATTCTATACAAACCACTTTGTGACATTACCCCGGCCTTTAAGAATTTAATCTGCGCCAATCTGCGTCAAATATCTTCCTAATGTTGATCTGTTTCGACACACTTAATTAGCGTATTATACGCCCCACCTATTCTTTCGAGCGTGAACACTTCTCAAATTAGAGATCATCAAATACAAAAATTACACTTAGTGAGACAAGGCAGTGTCAACTGACTAATAGGCCTTCCTTACATAAGTAATACCAATCAAACAGGAATTATGCTCCGGAGGGGGGGAGTTCGTATACACGAGTACCTACCCTGCTTACGGATTAACCAATCTATGCCGTACCCTACTTTCACAAACGAAACATTGTTAATGAAGTAACGTTTCTAGTTAATCATTCAACGCTAACTCAGTCTGTCCGCTACAATACCCGCCTAGGTTTCCTTGACATACTGCCGGCTAAGAAAGTCTGCTCCTTTACGCTACAAATGAAATTAATTAAATCTGACTCGTCAGCAGTTAAAACGTTAGACGCTTTAATCGCCAGGGGGCACCAGCGTATACCTCAGCGACAATACATACCAGAGATGGCAGCACAATACATTGTAAACAAAACCACTGTTCTAAAGCCTGATTAAATTCTATACAAACCACTTTGTGACATTACCCCGGCCTTTAAGAATTTAATCTGCGCCAATCTGTGTCAAATATCTTCCTAATGTTGATCTGTTTCGTCACACTTAATTAGCGTATTATACGCCCCACCTATTCTTTCGAGCGTGAACACTTCTCAAATTAGACATCATCAAATACAAACATTACACTTAGTGAGACAAGGCAGTGTCAACTGACTAATAGGCCTTCCTTACATAAGTAATACCAATCAAACAGGAATTATGCTCCGGAGGGGGGGGGTCGTATACACGAGTACCTACCCTGCTTACGGATTAACCAATCTATGCCGTACCCTACTTTCACAAACGAAACATTGTTAATGAAGTAACGTTTCTAGTTAATCATTCAACGCTAACTCAGTCTGTCCGCTACAATACCCGCCTAGATTTCCTTGACATACTGCCGGCTAAGAAAGTCTGCTCCTACATTCTCCTTTCCAGGAATAGCTTCTATCCGAAACCTGTAAGGTTAATGTTTCAAGACCCATCGAATTAACCTGGGATTTGATAATCGGGCCGATGGAGGAAAACTAACGGTTAATGATCCGTTTGAAGTACAATCAACTGGCCGTACAACTTTGTGAAATTCTGGAGAGCTTCCTGCTTCAGTGTTTCTACCTGGTGTACCAACTCTGAGACTTGCTCCTCTATACTCAGTTTCTGTGAGTTCAGTATTGCAGCCTTGCACCTGGTTTGTGCGACACGGCGGTTGAGATCTTCCGTGTCCAGTATCAATGACATGACAGTCTCGCCGACTTTCTTGCGTTTCCTGCAGTTGGCTGTCACCAGCTGAATACGACTCTCTTCTAATTCCTGAAACTGCTGTTTCAGCTGTTTGAAGTTTGTGCTCACTTTCGCTTTCTCTTCCTTCAGTGTGTCATAGACGGTTTGAGGAACACTTTCCTCTTTCTCTGCCTTCAGCCTGTCGTAGACGGTTTGAGGAACACTTTCCTCTTTCTCTGCCTTCAGTCGGGCCATTCTCCTTTGAGAGCTTGAAGACTTGAGACTGCAGTAGAGCGTTGTCTCGCTGCACTGTCTCCAGTCTCTCTGTCACATCTTCCACGGACTTCAACACTCTCTTTCTCCGTTGTAACATTCGTTTTCTCTTGCAGGAGGCGCTGGTGGTCTTCCTGCAGCTCACCAAGTCTTTCAGCTGTACTAGCCAGTTTCTCACCTCGTTATTTCCAACGTTGAAATTGTCTGTGTAACAGACCCCTCTTCATAGAGTGGTATCTCGATCTTGAGTTTTCATCTCGAGGACTCTTAGCTTTGGCAAAACATGCCTTCAAAGTGGGATCCTCCTTTTCTCCTTGGGTACTGGCGTGTACACCTATCACATTGCTAATGATCACATCACAAATGGGATTGTCAACACAGAGTACCTCAGTTTCACCGGTAAACACTGGCGACTCTATGTAGCACCGGGCTATGGGAACTGATATGGTTGAACGGTCTAGCATGACAAAGATCTTCTTATGTTTAGTTAATTGATCTGGGTTAACTAGATCTCTCTTAACTACAATCCCACTACATCCTGTGTCTCTTAGAACCTCAATTGGTTTCTTATCCAGTCTGCCACGCATCACTGGTAAGTTAGGGTAGGTGTGATTACACACACATCCTACAACTGAGATTTTACATCCACACTTCATAGTTGCTTCATCGCTACAAAGGTGGTCAACCTTCTTGAGTGCTATACAACAGTTGCCGGCCTCATGTCGGGGACTCGGCTTCCCTGGGGAGAACTGACGGGGTTTACCCGTGGGACAATTTACAGCCCTATGACATGGTTGTGAACACAAGAAACATCTCATAGGCTCACGAGGGGATGTGGCGCTAAGCCTCCTATATTCGGAATACTTTTCGGGACGAAACAATGACTTTCCCTCTTCCTTTCGACCACCCCTAGGATGGGTGTTGTTGAGTGTGTCATTCTTTTTAGGTATTTCCTTAAGTCCTGCGGCCATACGTGACGCAGCATATACGTCCGCTAGTTCCTTCACTGCCTCCATGCTCGAGGGTGAACGCTCCCTAACGAATACGGCTAACTCACGAGGATAAGAATGCAAAAATTGCTCCCGCAAAAATAAGTCCCTCAATTCTCCATAGGATTCGTGGATTCCTGCTAGTCTGATCCACTGGCTCAGGTTATGGTCTAATTTACCAAGATGCTGGGCTGCAGTCTCATCTACCCCCTGTTTACTCATAACAAATCTTCGCCGGTAATCTTCGGCGGTTAGCTGCAATTTAGCTAAAAGGGCCTGACTAAGTATAGCATAATCTTGCATGTCATCTCTAGGAAGACGAGAATACACATCTAACGCGCGACCCGTTAGAAGACTGCTCAGTCATAATGCGTAGTCCTCTCTCTTCCACCCTGCATTCTCAGCATAGCGCTCAAAACGAGTCAAATAAGCATCGATATTATCGTCTGCTTCCCTAAACTCGGGGAGTTTGGGCATCTTCATTCCTAATCGGGAATTATCTAGGCTTCGATTAGTCGTATCCATCCCCTCTGCCTTAACCTTCTCGGCTTCTATGTGTAATGTTGCCATCTCTTTCTCATGCAACATTTCTTCTAGCCTCATCTTACTCTCCATCTCCTCCTTGACACGCTGATGCTCAAGCGCTCTCTCCTCACGCTCAAGTGCTCTCTCCTCACGCTCTATAACGGCTTTCTCCTTAGCCTGCTGTTGCTCCTGTTCATGATGAACACAATCTAGGAGCTCAGTTCCTTCTAATTTCAACTTTTCGCCTATCTCCATAAGCTGTTGAAATTCCATAGTGTATTCCTATTATTAGCTATCTAGATAATATGGCGGACACACTCTAGAGGGGCTTATCTATCCACCTCTAATAGTCGAGTCAAACTATGACAACAAATAACTAGGGTCACTATGGATCTCCTAGATATCCGACTAATGCACTATGCGGGCTGCACGAAAATACTCACTGCATAAGGCCGACGGGGGACCTTCTATAACCACACATAAACTGGGTCAACACGGGACCAAATACTAGGATCTAACAAGACTTCCTAGTGATGCATTTATCCTATTATGCTGGCTGCAAGGAAATATCCAGTGCATAAGGCCGACGGGGGACCTTTTCTAACCAACGTATAAACTGGGTCAACACTGGACCGAATACTAGGATCAAACAAGACATCCTAGTGATGCGTCTATCCTACTATGCTGGCTGCAAGGAAATATCCACTGCATAAGGCCGACGGGGGACCTTCTCTAACCAACGTACCTCAGCTAGGGACCGTACACTAGTCAACTACTGGACTAACTTTGGGACCGCTAGCGCATACATAAACTGTATGCTTTACAAACGATAACTAATAGCTGCAATAACGATCGTCATCGTATTCAGTCTATCTTACTGTCAATCGTTGTTACTCGTGAACCCCTTACTTCATTTAACCCATTAAGTAATGGTTCATACCCTAGGTAAATAACTTCTCGATAAAGTAACTGATAGTTAATGGCATTTAGTTCCCTTCCTTAAAAGATGAAGTTCGAGGAGGACCTAGTTTTTTAGTTTGGCACTGCCTCGCCTCTAAACTAATATCTCAAACATGTTATACGGTAATAGGGAAACGTAATGCTCTTGTTCAGCGAATCCTGTGCAAAAAAGTTACCGCCCAACTCAAAATCTTGGCGCAAGCCCCCAGTTGTCACAAAATCGAGTGTAAGTATTAATAAATTAATAAATTAGCGGTATCCGATTTGACATAGCAAGTTATAGGTTCAGGTGCAGTAGGTTTCGGAGTGAACGAGAGACATAACGTGATATCAGATATGTATGTACGAGAAGCCAACTGGCGTTCCCATTTAATACATCAACATTAAACATATGCGGTTCAGTGATAGTTGGCCAACCGTTACTCTGCTATGACACTATATTTAACACCATACATTGTACTCGACGAGTATGCATCCAAATACGAATTTACATGGGAGACAATTTAAACAGCTGGTCACTTACATGAAGACGGGTATACACCGTTATAAAGTCTATGAACTGTAACCCCTGAATGTCTCGTGATGTGTGAATGTCATCGTTCGTATCGGTCGCGTTCGGCGTGATGTCAGGACGAAGTCGAAAGTCGCTCGGCGTTCGGCGAACGAATTCACTTAGATGAAAGCAGGCGACTCGGGCGATCAAGTAGACGGAAGATCTGCCTTGTCGATCCCACGCGAATCACCAGGCGACAACACGGAAACGATGTCACGACGTCGGCGATGTCGAGAAGGTCTGTCACGAAGTCTGTGTTACGACAGCTAGCAGACGAAACGGTGGTGGCCTCGCATTCGTAGATCACGTCAAAACGGAACTGCAGTCGGTTATCGCTCAGTCTTCTTCAACGCGTGAGAAGTGCAGCGTCTCACAACTAATCAGTACTGTTGAAATCGTAGAAGTATTTACTACAGGCGTTGGGCGGACACACGTTTCAGCCCAATTCCTGGAGACGAGAGTGCAACCCTTTCTTCTGCTCAAATGTTGGGGTAAGACCACATTAAGGATTCGTCCGCCATTACCGAAAGAGTGCCCTTAACAATACCGTTTTGGTGTCATGTGTTCACACTTCGAAGCAATCCATTCAACTCGCCGAGTTTTCCACAGCACTTGTGTCAATGGAGGTTAAATACGCTGTGAAATTTTCAAGAAAATTGTTCGTCAAATTTAGCAGGAAATGAAGGATACGTTATAATGGCCGCCTATGTAAAATTTAAATGTGGTCTTAACCCAAATTAGAAATACGCCCGTTTTATCACAAAAACTGCCAAAATGTGATTTGAGCGACGGGTGATGGTTTTTTGGCTGTATTTGTAAGCTGGTGTAGACCAGAATATCGTGCAGCTATTGCATACTGTTAGTATTACATCTAAAAGAAGTTTTAAAAGTAATTAATATGCCAGTTATTATGTGATATGCATGGAAAATAAAGTGATAATTTTGGTGTGGTGAAAGTTAAAAAGTACATTCCAAGCATGTTCTATGATACTGTGTACCACGAAATTTTGTGTAAAAAGTGTATATGTGTCAGGGTGTGGAGTTCCTTTTAAATCTACATCATGTGCAACACTGACATATTTCCAGTAGGATGAATTTCGCCTTAGTTATATCATTTATATTTTTGTAAGCGACATCTATAAATGCGTGTTTCATAACCCCAATACTAACGTGGGTGTTTCTGTTGTTCCAAAGTTGTCCTTCCTAATTATATGGCACTGATATATACCATACTTGGATCGCACAATAAGCAATAATGGGCAAGCAGGCAACATTTTGATTCCACCACCCCCCCCCCTAACGCGGCCCTAATTTTAGTAAAAAGTTGGCCACCATAGGAAGCAAGTTGTCCACACACTTCTACTAATCAGGCATCTAGCAACTATTTTTTTAGCAACATCCATACACTAACTGAGACAAGAAGAACAATTGAGAATCTACATAAATATACCACGAAAGTAACAGAGAATATCATAACAGTGTGTGACTCTCCAAATGTGCAGCGACCGCAATGATCCGAATTAGTTAATTTTTTGCCATACAAATTAAAACTGTTCACCTAAGAGAAAGGTCATATGTTTAAATTGTGTGCATGGACTGGCATGCTATCATGTTGAACGATCATGTGCTTTTCAGCTGTAATATAACCGAATCATACCGAAGTTTGCACAAGGCAAGGCAGCTTAAACTAACAGTAGGCTGAAGTCAACTACTCTGACAAGAAGCTGTTTTTACCACCGGTATTTTGTACGTTATATCCGTATATTTAACATCAGAAATGTTTGTTAGTACCCTTGTAAGAATTTGGCGATGTTTGAATAAAATATGATTAGGACAATGGACTCGTTGATGTACTTGGAGAGATACTGGGTGCCACAACTGTCAACAACCTTTATCACGTGTCTTGGATGTCCTTGTCAAACGTTTGTTTCTTTCTGAAATTAACTATTTTGCCAGTAGTATCTCTTGTTTCTACATCAGCGTGTACATCAGCGAAATATATAGTGGCCAAGTAATTGACGTGTGGCGATGTTTGGACACTTTGTATCAAGCAGAGATCTGCGCCTGTGTAAAAGTATGGTTATTTTAAGGGGGTTAGGACAACAATTTGTGTGACGCAAGATACACGTTCCACTGGGCATCCCAGTTTTGGTTTCATAATGTACTATGTATATACCTCAATTTAAACCCAGCATTTTAGCCCGTTATCTACAACATAATTGTAGTTACCATCAAAAGACGCCTCTGTGCCTTTCAATATTGTGAATATTGTTGAAATGCCTGGCTTGTGCTTTTGACACCTACTGGTGACATATAGTTCATGATTGCATCAGATTATTTAGCATTGTTTGTGGGCATTACGTTATACCAAAATTCGTGAAGATTTGCAACGTGCATGTCCAATAACATGCTGCTTAAAATAATGATTTTGTGTATTTTTTGCAAAAGAATACAACATTTTATGAAAAATTACAAAAAAATATATTTCTTTAATATTCTATATATTTTATTCCCATATCGGTAAGATACTGTGTTGGCCTGTATGCTGTGCTCAGTACCATTCATACCAGGCAAACGTCGAATGTAATATAAAGTACCGAATAAGCATGTTTAAACCAACTCGAGGCGCTGTTTAGCTTGGACGTGTGCACAGTTTGATGACGCATATTTTAATTGTTATTGAGACAGTGTAATTTTCCCTTTGTGGTTAATCTAGTTATATGTATAGCTTGATATAAATCTAACTTTCGTGAAGATTTGCAAGATTCAGGAGATCTATTTGGGGTAAGACCACATTAAGGATTCGTCTGCCATTACCCACCGAAAGAGTGCCCTTGAAAATACCATTTTGTATGAGTGTGAATTTTGTTCGAGCACTTTGGCATTGCACATGTCAGTCCAGTGAATACTGAATGTACTACTGCATTAGATATTTCACGAGGTAGCAATAAACATACGCTAGTTGCTCGCGTATTCGCACAGTGGTTATTTTGCAGAACGCACCAATATTTCAAAATCCGTCACCAGATTGGGGCGAAATTGAGGGGTGTCAGGTTTGGGTGGATTTTTTTGAAAACTGAGGTACGAAAATTTTACGAGTTTTCCACAGCATTTGTGTCAATGGAGGTTAAATATGCTGTGAAATTTTCAAGAAAATTGTTCGTCAAATTTAGCAGGAAATGAAGGAAACGTTATAATGGCCGCCTATGTAAAATGTAAATGTGGTCTTACCCCTGTTCGTCTGGCCTCGAATGGCCGTCCTGCCCTTATATAGCTTGATGGCCGGAAGTTAGTCTGACCAATTACGACATTTAATACATATTAAAGCCGCTTCAAAAACCGGCTCCCGAAACCGTTCACACTTCGAAGCAATCCATTCAACGCCGAGTTTAAAATAGATTTTGCGAGCTAAACGTTTGGCTATATAAGTGCTCATTCAATCTTTAACTTACGTGAATTACTTACATAATTAATATCACTGGATTCCCTGTATCGAGCCGGATACCACAATGTTCATCGTACATTCCAACTCTCACGAATTAATAAAACACGCACTCTATTCATAAGCTAGGTGTGACCCTAGTGTTTTTCACACCTACATTTCTGTAAACAACTTTTATAAGTTCATAATATAATCTTCTTATAACCACAACACAAGTAGTTTGACAGGTCACCATATTACCAGTCATGTTAAATAATGTCTACAGGTACCAAATTTGATATACCTAACCGTAGAATTAGTGGTGTACGCTACAAATGAAATTAATTAAATCTGACTCGTCAGCAGTTAAAACGTTACACGCCTTAATCGCCAGGGGGCACCAGCGTATACCTCAGCGACAATACATACCAGAGATGGCAGCACAATACTTTGTAAATAAAACCACTGTTCTAAACCTGATTAAATTCTATACAAACCACTTTGTGACAGATATCTGTTTATTACATATACACGATTCTGTATGCTGGATACGGTTGCTCTATCGCTATCGCTGTTACTGTTAGTCACTAACCAAGTAGGCGTAGCCCTACGCTGTATATACCCTAATGGTATTTGGGTTAGTCCCATTATAGATTAGGGGTATACGCTAGTACAATATGCACTGTGAAAGAACACTACAGCTGCCGCTTCATTCCTTGGTCCTATGGCGTTTATCGTGACTGTCTACCCTTACTGTAATTAAAATCAAATCAAATCAATTTATTTTGCAACAACAACACCATAACATACATACAGTATACATACACAAAACAACCATTTAAAAAATAAAGTTGTGTTGCATGGTAGTCACATGGCATATGTTATATGCCGTCTTCCTTTGAACCCATAAACATATATTTCGAAGTATATTTACAAATACGTATACCATGATTATCACGACTGTATGATACCTTCTGTATGACAATGGACTGGGGATGCGATGGAGAAAGAACGGAATTATTGTAGGAAATTACTGTTAGAAAACAATGATAAGAAATTTGTGCGGATCTAAACATAGATATAAAAAGTAAACAAATATTTAATTGCACTCCGCACATCTGGGATTTAGGCAATGCACGTGGCTAAGATAGTTGTCTAAATATTAATTGGATAATAACAATTTCAATTTTTGTTTGAATTTGACTGTAAAGTCGCTGCCTTCGGTCCTTAGGGTGCAGTGGCTAGTGCCAGCTTTAAGTGTGACATGTCCAGCTTAGTTTGTCTCCGCTACTGTCAACAATCATAAAATGGGTAACTAGTTTGTTGATATACGCGTACCTGTTAGGCTGTTACTCTACCGCACCAGTACGTGTGTGTGTGTGTGTGTGTGTGTGTGCGCGCGCGCGCGCGTGCGTGCGTGTGTGCGTGTGTGCGTGTGTGCGTGCGTGCGTGCACGTGTAACACAAAGTATTGAATTTTAACACCATCAACATTCAGTGTGTAATATATTAAAATAACATGTTATGCTTATTTGGTAGCAACTGATGGAATTTATTATTTTTACAAAGAACAACATGTTACAAGCACGTTTTGTTTGCTTAAATGCATTTTCCTAGGTATCACATTAAACATAATATTTTGGCAATAAAATTAGAAACACCACGTAGTTGTTGAGTATAGTTGACAGGGTTGTCACACATTTCACTGTACATACATGTGTATTGATTCTGTATGTATATATATATATATACATATTAATACGCTAACTTTGGGGCAGTGAAACAGTATCTCTTCCCTGTTGCTGAGGTCCACTCGCCTCTTTCTATGTCCATTCGATTCCTTGCTGATCTACCAAGTGGCAATGTATTTCAAAAAATAATTATAGTTATTTACTCATATTTTCAACATACTATGCTTCTCTAGGGGAAGTTTCTCCTACCTAATGTAATTCATGGATAACCAACTAATGACATTTTTTGAGACAACCTATTTGATTATATATATATATATGTGTGTGTGTGTGTGTGTTTGTGTGTGTAACCTATCTATTCGTATATACATGTAGAATTATATTAAAAAAAATTATATATATATGTACATGTACATATACTATATATTCATGTATTCATATCCAATTCGCCTTATTCCAGATGAATATACTGTTTTAATGTTAGGCTGTAATTTTATGGAAGAAGGAAACAAATTTAAAAATGATTTTGTTCTGGTGGTCCTCGATATAAGCCCCTTGGGGTTTCCAGAGGATCTCCTCGGTTGCAGAATGTGTTTATTGTAATCCATTGTAAATATTATGTTCAGCAATTTGTATTGTGACCAAAACAAAGTTCTATTCTATAAATGGTGCTAATGTAAAGCAGTTTAAACTCAAAATACTGGAATGGTAAAAACTGATGCCTCATGTGTACGATGACGTCATTCAGCGTCATCAGTACTGATGAAGTCGACGCGATACGTTCACGAAAGCCTCTACCAGATAAATTAAATACATCTTGGATATGAAAAATGAAAGTTTCTTATTTGAAAACGAACTATTCTGAAGAATTTTCAGTAAACTGATGCCCTTGGTCTGTTGCTCCAAGGGTAGGTGTATGCTACGTAACAGTGAAAGCACATAATACTGTCACATAGTGTATACTAAATTATATATACAGTGGAATCTCACTATTAAGGTCACCTTATGGACTGGGAAAGTGATCTGAATAAAGGGGTGACCATATCAGTGCAATTGTCCTATAGAAACCATAATTGTGAAGTGGCTGCATTATGAAGGTTGACTTTAAGTTAAGTCTATACATCATAAATGTTTAGCAGCTTTCGTATATAAACAATAAGTGGTTAGAAACTGTGATTTCTTGAAAATAAACCATATTTTATCCTGGCTGCGGATTGAGTAGCATTGTTTGTATTGCCAACTTAGGTTGAAAGTACTACGAACATAACGCAGATACATCATAATTGCGCATGCATAACGTATTTAAAAACTATTGATCGAACACGTTTCATATTAAAAAGGAATCGTCACTCCATAACTGCGATCCACTTGTCTTAAGAACAGCAACACCAACTAAAGCGTGACAATTTGTAAAGCAAGTGATAACAGACTGGAACAAAAGAAACGTTGTACCAGGAGCGAATGGGTTACATTTCTATGGTTGGCCCAAATATCTCCAAACACCCCCACTTCCTTCCGTTCACTATAAATCTTATTTTATATGTTTTAAAACTATTTTACATTTCACCAATACATAATACCGATGAGGTTACCACTGAAATTTCAGATAAAGGGAAATAAAAGGCAATTGTATGGTATATACACCTTAGAGTTAATTAATACAATCTGGACACTTGGCACTCTATTCCTGAGTTAGAGTGGCGTGCCCCTTACACCTCTTGAATGTGCCCCCATTACTGAAGTTACGGCGGCGAAAAAACTGAACAGCCCCCCATATTTTGATGTAATCTAGTAAACTGCTGGCAAAATATTCTTGATTGTAGTTATTTATTAACTCTGTTAGATGCATTGGCCCAAGCAGACACATATAGTTTCCCTTTAATACACCTGTAGCAATGAATGATGCGCATTTTGCGGATTCTACTCAGTTCTCAACAACATATTTATTATTGTGACAACGTTTATTAGTTCAATTACTTTTAAATGACATTACACACATCATTATGACATAATATTATATTAAATCGTGTATAAATAATATTCACTAAATACATAAAACGTACACAGTACAAAGCTATGCATACTGTAGTGTGTACATTAAGTGAAATTGTGAACTCTGTACAACAGCCCTCAGTTACCTTCTAGAAGCCACAACTTGTAGATATATAGATTCCCAGTATATTGTGTTCATGGTGTTGGTTAAAGCATAGTGTTTCGTTTGTCCAACTAGTTGGTCTGAGTTCAATTCGTGCCGCGTGTTGGTCAAAGCATAGTGTTCGTTTGTACAACTAGTTGGTCTGAGTTCAATTCGTGCAGCGTGTTGGTCAAAGCATAGTGTTTCGTTTGCACAACTAGTTGGTCTGAGTTCAATTCGTACCACGTGTTCGGCTAAGTTTGTATTTCGTTTGCACAACTAGTTGGTCTGAGTTCAATTCTTGCAGCGTGTTGGTCAACGCATAGTGTTTCGTTTGTCCAACTAGTTGGTCTGAGTTCAATTCGTGCAGCGTGTTGGTCAAAGCGTAGTGTTTCGTTAGTCCAACTAGTTGGTCTGAGTTCAATTCGTGCCGCGTGTTGGTCAAAGCATAGTGTTTAGTTTGTCCAACTAGTTGGTCTGAGTTAAATTCGTGCCGCGTGTTGGTCAAAGCATAGTGTTTCGTTTGCACAACTAGTTGGTCTGAGTTCAATTCGTACCACGTGTTCGGCTAAGTTTGTGTTTCGTTTGCACAACTAGTTGGTCTGAGTTCAATTCGTGCAGCGTGTTGGTCAACGCATAGTGTTTCGTTTGTCCAACTAGTTGGTCTGAGTTCAATTCGTACCACGTGTTCAGCTAAGTTTGTGTTTCGTTTGTACAACTAGTTGGTCTGAGTTAAATTCGTACAACGTACTAGTTCCGTAGTCGTCTTAGTTTGGTTAAGGTTGATCTATGGTACTGTTCGTGTGCCTTGCATATCGTGCACGAACCTGTTTTACGCAAAGCAATGACCTTAGTATTGACAATACGGATAGTCTCTTTACTTGTGAAGTGCAAGACAATGAGTAAGGTTCCCAACGTATGCTTTGCATTACACTATGAAAAAGACACAAGATGAGGTTTGCACAGTTTATTCGTGAACAACATAAACGTATTTACATGTCCATAACTACAAGAACCAGAGACTAGACATTGATACAGAGTCTTGCAAAGTTTAATGGTGTACAAGACAATAACGCAATTACAGGTCACCCTCCATTATTGGCAGAACCATTTGTTTCATAGTGTTTCACCACTGTTTCGAAACGGAGTCTTGCAACCAAGTATAGATATTACACAACTGTTCGGATGTCACGTCGGCTAATTTAAGATGTGCGTCTAACAAAATAGTCAACCAGTCTTTATTCACTGTAGTCAAGTTGAATCTATGTATATCTCTATGAGTCCATTTTCGGTTATCAATGTCAGGTTATTGTTTTATTCTGTAGTCCGTACTTGAATTTTCTAATCTATCGTCTGCGCATGTGTAGTTTGTACTCTGAAGTCGGTGATCTTTCGGCACGCCCACGTTACCGTTATGCACATTCGAGCGACGTTTGTTGTAAAATAAAAGCTGTGCGTTTACAGGTGACAAGAAGCACCGTCGACGAAGGAGGGCGAGTTACGGAATTTACATCTACAAAGTGCTCAAACAGGTACACCTAGACATTGGGATCTCCAGCAAGGCAATGAGCATCATGAAATCATTCGTCAATGCCATTTTTGAACGTATAGCTGGGGAATCGTCTCTCGGCTCGTATTCGTCGAGCGCTTGTTATACTGGGCGAGAGATCCAGACGGCCGTCCGTCTGCTACTGCCCGGCAAACTTGCTAAGAACATCGATAGTGAAGGAACAAAGTCAGTGAAGAAATATATCAGTACACGCTTGGTTCTCTGCACGGTAAATCTAGAAACAAAACGGCTCTTTTCAGAGCCAACGACATTCTCACAAAAGAGTGTTAAGTCGGGTAAGTACAAATGACATATGTTAGGTAATGTTATAGGTAAAAGGATTTGACCAAGATACACGTAAATATATAGCTGTCATACACGTTGCACCCACTCGTGCCTGTAACAATCAAACAAACAAACAAACAAACAAGTCCAGACACGTCTCGAGTACGGGTTTTATAAGAGACACGAATTTAACTACTACCTATTTGTCAGTGGTTATGAGCTGTAGGCCAGCAGTTAAGTGTTGTAGGTTGGTGTATGTATGTTGTATGTCAGTGTTTGTAAGTTGTTTGTCAGAGGTTATGAGCTGTAGGCCAGCAGTTAAGTGTTGTAGGTTGGTGTATGTATGTTGTATGTCAGAGTTTGTAAATTGTTTGTCAGTGTTTATAAGTTGTTTGTCAGTGGTTATGAACTGTAGGCCAGCTAGGGTTTAGCCCTTATTCTTTAACATGAGGTTTAGCCCCTATCTTTTAACATGGGCTATGTAGGGGTAAAACAAGTAGGGATAAATTGGGACCTCCAACGATGGCTAACCAAATCACTACCTGTATAAGCAACTCAACCTCACGCGCAAAATAACTGTGCGTAGCAGTTTAATGATGTCATACAGGGTGCGCACGCTCATGCTCGCAACAAACAAACATGTCATGAGACCTTGATTTTGTTGATAAAGTTGTTATATATGTATCTATATGTATGTATCTGTGTCTGTCTGTTTCTATAAGAGATATAGATAGGCACAAATTTACAAACAGTGTGATGGGAAGGTCGTGTATCTGATTGGTAACCAGAGATGCCATAATTTGATTTGTTTGACTAGTTCTCTACCGATTCGTCAGGTTTGGACTTATGTTAAAGTTGTAAATGTATAGGTTAGGAGGGCGTTATACATAAAAAAATGGTCAACAACCTATAACATATAAGAAAAGACACCATTGCGCATGCGCAATGGGCTATTTAACGCCGTCACTGACCTATTTAATGACGTCTTTGACCTATTTTTATAGTAAAAAGAGAAAAAAAAGAAACAAGACGCACCAATTATGGCAGTACTCGAACATTTAGTTCACAACTTATCCGTCAGGTGGCACCACTTGTAGCTCATGACCTATCCGCCAGTGTGGTTTAGTTCACACAAAATCCGCTAGGTGGCGCTAATGGTCACACTAAGGAGCAGGGATTTGGGTAGTACACGAACGTTTAGTTCACAACTTATCCATCAGGTGGCACCACGTGTAGTTCGTCATATATCCGCTAGGTGCAATTTAGTTCACTAAAAGTCCGCCAGGTGGCGCTACTGGTGAAACTAAGAAGCACGAATTTGGGCAGTATTCGAACTATTTTAGTTCATGGCCTATCCGCCAGGTGGCGCCACTTGATATTTGTCCTTGACCTACATCCGTGTATTTGACCTTTTACTTTGACCTACATCCGGGCACTTTTGCACTTGCACAACGGAAAACGGAAAACGTATGCGCTGATTAACCTACTTTACTACTTACGTAATAGTAACGATGGTGGTATGATTCTGCGTGTTATTTCAAGTGCCTGTACTTTGAACTCCACCCGGTGTTTGTTGTCATAACAACTTGGTGTCTGCTACAGCATTTAAAAAGCAAACACTTCAGTGGCTGTCAGCGTCGCCTCTTACAAAAAACCCAGATGTGTCAATTAATGAGATGGTGAATCGACAGCGTGCGTACTCGCTCTGGTGGTCGAATTCATATCAATACGGTTTCAAAGGACACTGCATAATGTTTAAAATCCCTCATGTCAACATAGTATCAAGGAAAAAGTTTCACAACATGCACACAATTACGCGCAGAGATATTTTAAAACAAAATATGTATCTAGTTTGGTCTATATTGTTTCAGGCGGGGCATTTGGTACGCGAGAGTTAATGATACATTTCTACGGTCTACGATCTCCTGCACAACTGTGAGTACTGATCGATGAAGAGGATGAGGGATATTGTTCTGATGATGAGTGAAACGAACTGTCAATAAAACAATCAGAAAATTAAACAATAATAATTTTTTTACTTTGAAATATGGTATTTCGTTGGGTCTTTTCATACACGCACATGCATACAATAACACAGACGATTATGTCCTAACAGGCTCCCATGATACCCACTAAAAAGTTTATGCCAGGGGGACCCTGATAGATGACCCTTAGATACACACACGCTCACACACACACACACACACATCCACACACACACACACACACACACACACACACACAAACACACACACACATATACACGCACGCACGCACGCACGCACGCACGCACGCACCTACCCATCAACCCACCCAACCAGCTCGTTCTACCTGCCCTATCCGCCCGCGCCGCCAGGAGGTGCTAGCTACTTCCTGTCACGTAACCAGAACTGTGTCAACAGTCACTAAGGGCGCTCTAGAAACAGGAATACGTCAGCATTTTAATATCCCTGATTTCATGGCTCCTGATTTGCGTATGACAACCCACTACCCCATTACTCACGTAGGCTTTATTGCAGTATCAGTTCAAACATCTCCGCCTTTCTACCTTCTTCCTTTTCTAAAACCCTCAGTCCCTATATATATATATATACAAATCCACACAACAATCCAAAACCCCATAGTCACACCTTAAAGGCCTACTGAACAAACAATGTCTTCCACATTTGCAAGTGAAAGATTTACTTCCTAATCTGTGCGTATGTCAACTATCGTAACCTTTGACCAGCCATTATAGTGGAGAGCATTATCAATCATACTTTCCGAACCTGATATAAGCCCACTGCGACACATGTCGCTTAGATTGGGTGCTTTCCACTTGGAGATGAGCTTTCTTGGAAGCATAGGTCACCTGATGGCTGGATCGGGTTTGAAGGAGTTGCTAGAGTTGATCTATGCATCAAAAGCAGTGGAGCACATCCTGACAGGGAAGATCATTTCAAGAGCAGTACATGAACACCTCATGTTAAATGCAGTTCTGAATGGGCTCCTACTCTCCACTTCCTTAAAGGTCCCCCTTTCCAAGCCACACGATAGACTACAACAGCAAGATGTTGATCCAACAGGTGAAAGCCGAAGATGAAGTCCATCCAGACTTAGTTGTAGCACGCTAGTTGTATGAAGAGCTGATGACTGGAAGGAAGTCGGTTGAGGAAGTCTCCAAAGCTGAAATCTTTGGCAGAATCACAGGATTGCTTCATCAATACATAATCAGATTCGACCTATACGTAGGCTTTATTGTCAGTTCATATATCTCCGCCGTTCTATCTTCTCCCTTCTCTAAAACCCTCAGTCCCTATATATACAAATCCACACTATTACATCCTAAAACCCCATAGTCACACCTTAAGGGCCTACTGAACAAACAATGTATTGCACATTGGCAAGTGAAAGATTTACTACCTAATGTATGCTCTCCCGTTCTTAGCATATCTGCACCTTATGAAATTATGGAACACGCAGTATTTACCAACAAGGAAATATTATCTGTGTCCAGACACAATCGTGTTCCATACACTGTCAGATAATGATTTGTGTAACCATTAAGACCATCCTGCCAGGAAAATAGAAGTAATTTGAAGCATCCTACTGCCAGCTATCTGTAACTGTAGCTACGTCCCATTGTCTGTGTCCATCCTCGGCGTGATTGATCTGTTTACTAATGTCATTTTAATTACCTACATGCAGGAGCAAACAATATACAGTTGACATTAGGCAACGTACTAATGACCGCTTAATGACCCCTACACTGGCATCATCGTAACAATCCAACAATTATGGCAATTACAAATTAACAAATCCCTCCACCAAACTAGCAATTACCAATAAAAATGGTGTTACAGAGTTATGCTGACAGGACCTTACACTGTGGTGACATGATAAGCTGTTTTCACAGTTTCTTGTCTGTCACTGTGGCAGCCAGACATGTCTGAGACCCGTGTCCCTCTCGATGGCATGTCGATCTCAATATACACTAAAGTAATGAATCAATTTAATTAAATATGTTCATGGTTGTCTATGCACAACATTTCCTCTGTTGACTACTAGCGCGTTGTGAATTTGTGACTTCGTTGATCTTGTCATAAGTAGATTCTCTCGGCGTCGAGTTCAAACAGGAAGGACTCGGCGAGGAATTACTGATACGACAAAAAGCCGTCGCCTGGAACAACAAAAACACTTGCTTACATATTTAAATGGAGGTCGTCGCATGCAAGTGACCTTTTGAGAAGGTGGCAGACAAACGTTTAACTAAGTTTCGAGCTGCCATATGTAGGCACTTCCACGATGCACCTTTGGTATTCTCGACAGTGCCCGAATGCTTAGGCACGAAGGAAGTTAGTTATTAACTTTTAGAATCCTCATATTTAGCACGATTCCTGTTTCAACCCAGAAACATGCAGAAATGCACGCACGCTCGCACGCACTAAATATACCCTGACCACCATGGGGCTTAAGCAAACATATACATAATTTATATACACCGTGTTCTTTGAGGAGAATACTATGCTAAATCACCACGATCACGTTTGTACATTAACATTACATATGTACTATTGATAATTATGCACCATTAGATCAGGGTTGCAATATTCAATAATCTTAACTATAATATATACCAATATTACCTGAATGTTAAAAGCGCCATTTATACTCCAGTCTGAGAAACACGGCGATCGCAGTGACAGTGAATCATTACATTAATGCACACACATGCGCACTCACGCACACACACATACGCAGACACATAAACAGACACACACGAGCGCGCACGCACGCACACACAGCGTGATGACGTAATTTCCGTTTGTATTTGAGAATTAATTGACGCAGTTTAACCGGATCCACCGATACTTCCTGTTTGTTTTGGGAACGAGAACTTCAGACTTGACTAGGAAGTTACGACGTGTTATTATTTTACCGTTCTTTATTAATAATGTGTTGCAGTGCCTAGTCACATTTCTCAACACTGATATTCATTAGGCAATATGATATCTATTTGTCAAGCCATTAACCAGCTTTTTACAGGGAGAATCGGCCTTATATGTTACTAATACAGACTCTAGGGGCGCGACATATTCAAGTAGGATTCACACATACACTCACGCACGCACGCACACACACACACACACACACACACACACACACACACAAATGTGTTGCAGCGCTTAGGTAGAATTCGAAAAACAAAATCTAACCAAGACAAAATAAAGTAAAGGGTAAGTCTCCCTGGCAGATGTATTCAATCAACCATCATCTGGACTTCTCTGGTCCCAAGCAGGAAGTCGTAGAACACATATAGGCAGACAATTAGATCTCCCACGTATATAAAGGCGCTGAATCAGCTGACCTCCATATCGCCATCTACAGAGAGACAGACCCAGCGCAATACGCCAAGTCACAGAGTTGATCAGATTCTCCCAACTCTCTCAAACTAGACGTCTTCGGTCACTTGGTGAGTTCTTCTTATTTGTTTTGGATAATCTGCTTATTCATTAAAGACAACAATTTTCAAGAACATAATAGGTTCTATTGAAAAACTGGGATTGTGCGTGTGTACGGAAGCTGCCTTTCTGTTCAGAAACTCAAAAGCAATTTAATGTTCGCTTGTTCGCATTTGAACACCTTGCCGTAATAACAGAACACATCTTTCTGAGTATTTCATTTGTGTTACTTTCCAATTCTCCTTCAAGATGCACACTTCTATTCTTTGTGCGTTTGCCGCGTGCCTCATTCTGAGTCTGCTGGACCAGAGCGAAGCTGCGTGTTACACAGTGACGCGGAGGAAATGCAACGGTAACTTTTGTTGGAACGTTTCCGTGACATATTGCAACCGCAAAAGACGATCCGTTGAAGCTCAGGTAAAGACATTGAAATGTTTGACATGACCCAAGCATGAGAGTCACTGTCGCCAGTGTATGTGTGTGTGCGCGTGCGCGTTTGTGTGTGTATGTTGTGCGTGCATGTATTTGTGCGCGCGTGCGTGCGTGTGAGTAGTATACAGTCGTGTTTCGACCTCAAACGCCTACTTATAAAAAATAATTTAATGACCACTAAACGTTTTCGGGCACCTACTTATAAAAAATAGATCATAGGCTTTTATTGACACTAATTAGTTTCGGGAACCTACTTATAAAAAACGTGATTGATGACCCTTGTAATTTGATACTAATTGGATGATTGATTACCCCCTAAGTACACTAGAGATGCCACCTAGCGGTGAGTGCAGAGAGCCTTTTAGTTCTTCCCCTAGCGTATAACGCCGTAAATAGAGCGTGCTGACGTAAGCAATAATGCGTTTATCGCGCGAATATATAACCACGATAAAACCACTGTATAAACGTCGACGACGGATTAGCTCTCCTGGGAGAGTGTTCGGCTAGGGATCGAAAGATCCCCGGTCCGAATCCGTTCGTCGACCCTTTTTAGATTCGTTGTATGTGAGATGCCACCTAGCGGTGAGTACAGAGATGCTATAATATAACCGGGGTAAAACCACTGCATAATCGTTGACGACGGTATAGCTCTCTTAGGAGAGCGTTCGCCTAGGGATCGAAAGATTCCTGGTTTGAACCCTAGTCGCAACTTTTTAGTTCCTCTATCTAGCCGTGGTGAGAGTATATAAGCGGTGGCGGTAGCGGGTGATCGGTAGTCGGTATGATGTCGTCACCTATAAGGTTTGGTGGATCGCGGTCGTTCTTGTCGAATATGTATTTGTGTCGAGTGTCGGCGTTCGGTCGGGGCTTTCGATCCGCCGAGCACGCCTATCAGTATAGGAAAGCAATATTCTACGACGACGTGGAATGCGCCGAACATATCAAAAGTTCGCGAACCTCTTATGCAGCGAAACGACGCGGTTACGACATTCGAAAAAAGAGAATGGGAACCAAATGGACCGACGTTAGGGTGAGATGTATGAAGACGTTGTTGAGGAGGAAGTTTGACGGATCGAGCGATTTGAAGGCTGCACTGTTGGCGACCGGAGACGCCGAATTGGTGGAATGGGTAGCGAGTAGGGAGGGTTGCTGGGGTAGCGGAATCGCGGGCGATGTGGGGAAGAACATGCTCGGTAAACTGTTGATGAAGTTGCGCGATGCTTATAAAGACGCGTAAAAAAGTGTTCGTCGTTCAGTCGTGAAAAATGAACGGACCGACGTTGAAGCATCCTTTTACGTGTATAGTAGCCGGTCCTACGGGAAGCGGTAAGACGACGTTCGTCGAGCGTTTGATACGTCACGACGCTATGATCGATCCGCCGCCGGAGAAAATCCTGTGGTGCTACGGACAGTGGCAGAGCGGCTACGCGTCTATGTCTTCGAAAATAGAGTTCGTAGACGGCCTGCCGGATCCGAAACGTTTAGACGGTAAAGCGAGAACGCTTCTAGTACTCGACGACCTCATGGAGGAGACCGATAGCCGGGTGACGGTACTATTTACTAAAAAAAGTCATCATTGTAATACGTCGGTCGTGCAATTGCGACAGAACATGTTTCCGAAAGGGAAAGAAAACCGTACAATCAGCCTGAACGCTCAATACATAGTGCTATTCAAGAGCCCCCGAGATGCCGGCCAAGTAGGTCACCTAGCGAAACAGATGTACCCGGGAAAGGTCAACTACATGATAGAGGCTTTCAAAGACGCGACGTCGTCGGCGTACGGCTATCTATTCGTGGATCTAAAACAGGAAAAGGAAGAGGACATGCGCCTGCGTACGTGCACATTTCCGGACGATCGCCTTCAGTATGTGTACGTACGGAAGGGTGGTGGCGGTGGTGGCGGTGGTGTCGGCGGCCTATAAGAAGAGAGGGACGACGGGACGTACGTTTATTAGTCGCTATGACGGGGCGCGCGGTGGTAGCGAAGTGACGACCGAAGGTGGCGGCACCGACGAACCGAGTGAAGAGACACATTTTCGTCCTGCAGCTGTTGGAGAGGCATAGGCGGAACATCGATCTGCGACAAGCCGTGCTCGCCCACGCGGACGCCGGTCTCATTTGTAGTCTGTGCGATTGCGCGTACAACATTCTGAAAGGGAACGTGAAGTTGTCGCCGAGGCAGAAACGCGTGTTGGCGAAATACCGGAATCACCTGCGTAAACTCGCCGACAAACACGTTGCGCTTGAGCAGAAGCGTGCCGTCTTGCAAAAGGGTGCGGGTGGTTTTCTGACGGCCCTGCTAGCGCCGTTAGCGAGCACCGTTCTCCTTCCGCTGCTCAGACAGGTGATCGGCAGCGGGTGATTGATGCAGTACGCGAAGAAAATGGCGTTGGTCGACCCACGATTGGTGGAAAGCCTCCTGTCACGTGTCGATCAGTCGTCGAGCACGCCCCGATCACGTGTTCTGAGTAGCCTGGACAGCGACATGAAGGACATTCTACAACGTTCGGATTTATCCGAACGCGAAAAGGTAGCGTCGTACAATCAACTGCTGAGTCGGTACAGTACGATAGAGGCGGCTCGAGCGGCGCAACCGGTACGCGTGTCGGTGGTCAACAGCAGCGGCGGCGGCGAGACGCCTGCGGTGGGGGCGGCGGCGACGCCACCATCGTCGGAGGTGGTAAAGCGCGAAATCATAGCCAGTATGCCGAAAACGTTGAAAGGGAAGACGGGACTGCTTATCGAAAAAATGAAAGCCGATCCGTTGTGTCGATGGAACGATCGCGGTGAATTCGTGTACGACGGTAAAACGATCGCCGGAGAGGCGTCGATGACGCCGACGACGACGACTAGTTCATCAGCGACGCCGGAGTGGAGACGTCGTCGGATACGAGGCGAGACTAAACGCAGACAACAATCCCCTTGGTTGGACGTCACGGCGTGGGAGACGTTGTGATGCCGTCACGACGCGCGATAACGGTCATCGGCTTCACCATCGCGCTTATCGCACTCTATACGTGTATAATAATCATCGTACATTGATCATCATCGTCATCGTCGTCGTCGTCATGGTGTCCGGGTGGAGTCGTCGTCTTCGTCCAAAACGAAAGCGTCGACAGCAACGAAACGACGTCGAAGTCGACGACGACCTGAATAACGTGTACTTCGATCCGAAACGGGTGGGAAGTTACGGAGGCGTCGACGCGTTTCACCGGGCGTCAAAGCTCCGACGTCCGGCCGTCGAGAGGTGGCTAGCGTCGCAGGACGCCTATACCCTACACAAACCGGTTAAACGACATTTCAAACGACGTCGCGTCATCGTGGGCGGTCGAAACCAGCAGTGGCAAGCCGATCTGGTCGACTTGACTAGACTGAAAACGCACAACGACGGTATAATATACCTATTGACGGTGATCGATGTGTTTTCGAAGTGGGCGTGGTGCGTTTCGTTGAAGAGTAAGTCCGGCCCGTCGCTCGTCGAGGCCTTCGAGCGCCTGCTGAGCGACGACGAGACGCCGAACTCGCTGCAGACCGATAAGGGGAGCGAGTTTTTGAACCGACCCCTGCAAACTTTCCTAAAGAGTCGCGGCGTTCATCATTTCGTGACGCATAACGAGGAGACTAAAGCGAGCGTCGTGGAACGGTTTAATCGAACTTTGAAGACGCGTATGTGGCGCTACTTTACGAAACACGAGACGCTGCGCTACGTTGAGGCGTTACCGGATTTCGTGCGATCGTACAACAACGCCTACCACCGAAGCATCGGTAGGACGCCGGCGAGTGTCGACGCGACGAATCAGGAGGCCGTATGGCAACGACTGTACGGGGGTGGCGACGTCGGTTGCAGTCAACGGCGAAAACCGAAACTACGCGTGGGAGATCGCGTACGTATCAGCAAGACGAGGGGTCAATTCAAAAAAGGATACATGGCTAACTGGATCGAGGAGCTCTTCACCGTCGTAGAGGTGCACCTGTCCGAACCGCCCGTTTATCGCCTGAAGGACGACGCCGGGACGCCGGTAGAGGGCGCCTTCTAAGAACCGGAACTACAACGCGTAGTCGTTCCAAAGGACAAACTGTATCGCGTGAAGGCGGTTCTACAGCGTCGGCGTCGTCGCGGCGGTGGTTCGGAGGCGCTCGTAAAATGGAGTGGATATCCGGCCCCTTTCAACAGCTGGATCGATGCCGAGTCGCTCGTGGACCTATAAAAAGACTACTACTAGCGATGAGGCTGCGGCGGTGAGAATGAATCGTTGGATGCGCCACACGGGCTGCTGGCGACTGCACGAGGCGGGAATATGCAACGGATCTTCGTTCTTACCGTATAAAGGTAAGAACGTTGAGCGATAAACTATCGCTCAACGTGTAAGTAATATTATGATATGTATTTATAAAACTCCCCGAACTATGAGTGACGTAAACGCACATTGTCGTGTTCCAGGCGACGGTTTCTTGTCGTGTGAGGAATTCCGCTCTGCGTCCTTTCTGTTTGAACTCGACGCCGATAGAAGCTGCGTGTGACAAGATCAACGAACTCACAAAGTCACGACGTTCTACAAGGCAATTGTGGGACAGCTCTACACAAAAAGCCTGGGAGATAGTTAATTTAAATCAATCGAAATGAAGTTTATTTTTATTTATTCATTACAGTGTATATCCAATGTATTTTGTATGTAATAGATCGTGTACATTAGTTGTGCGCGTAACGTTGTTTGACGGAAATAAATGTACGGTATTTGACAACTATATTTGTTTCTCGCAAGACTTACCTCCATCTCACTCGCTTAAACATTGGTAACAAGAAATAAATCCGTGTTTGCTATTCACTCATATGATCTTTGGCAGATCGAGGCAGACGGTGACATATTTGCTTGCTCTTTCGTTAAACATATGTTAATCCGAGGCTGTCTTTTCCTCCTTTTTAATGTAATGTAAGAGTAAGTAGAGTAAAAATGCTGAAAGTACATTGATTGCCAAATAACGTTTAATAAGCCCGAAACATTATTTGCAATTTTATTATTTCGAAAACGAAAATTCAAATTGAAAACAAATCATTCTGATTCAAAACACGCTATATTGTAAACGTTTGGAGGCCGGCTGCGTGAACCACAATATACTTTGATGTTTGATGCATTCGCATCGTCTCCACAGTCAAAACTACTAATTCTGCCAACTCCCTGCTAATAATTACCACCCCTGGTTGATTCCGAGTAATGGAACAGACAACCTCGCTTTAAGGACCAATCGTTCGCTGTGGAATCTTGTTCGTTCAAAAACTATAGAAAATATCTTCCGTTATGAAATTATTAGCAGGAAATTCGCTGAGTCTATTGTACTTCGTCCCTGTGTGGTGAGTATCATGGGAACGAATCAACTTCAAAGCTATAAATTCGCTGAATGAGTTGTACTTCGTCCTTGTTTGGTGATGAGCGTGGGAACAAATAAACTTCAAAGCTATAAGTTCGCTGAATCAGTTATACTTCGTTCCTGTTTGGTCAGAAGCGTGGGAACGAGTCAACTTCAAAGCTATTCATTTTCTGAATTAATTGTACTTCGTCCCTGTTTGGAACGTTGGAACGAGTCAACTTCAAAGCTATAAGTTCGCTGAATCAGTTTTATTTCGTCCGTGTTTGGTCAGGAGCGTAGGAACCAGCCAACTTCAAAGCAATAAGTACCAACACGCAATGATTGCCTATGGCGTCTTAGTGAAAAAAATCAGGTTGTAATCCATCTTTTAAATTACCTATTATTATCTTTCCTGCAGGTGATATGTCAATTAATCCTTGTCCAAAAACGTTTCATAATATACGCTGTGCGACTACCAGTCTTAGATCTGTTCGTCAAAAGTCTGCTGCCCTTTCTGATTTAATAGCATCAACACACATAAATATTTTAGCAATCACTGAGACATGGTTAACAACAATTGATAATGTATCCTGTCTTGCTTACATCACTCCTCCCGGCTTTTCTCTACACCATCATCCACACCAGTCAGGTAGGGGTGCTGTCGCATTTCTGGTTTCTGATTTGTTCAAGGTAGAAATCCTTCATTCACCTGTATCCCGCAGCTTCGAGGTATTATGTATTCTTATAAAAGGTTCATCTATGTCTGCTAATTTTATTTGCATATATCGTCCTCCTGGAAAGTACTTTTTTTTTAATTTCAAGATTTTCTTGAACCAACATTACAATTACATGAAGAATTATATATTCTAGGTGTTTTCAATATCCACTTTGATTTACCTAACCTTAATACTAGGTTATTCATGGATGCACTTCAAACATTCCACTTACAACAGCATGTCACATTCCCTACTCATATCCATGGGCATTGGCTCGACTTGTTATCACTAGGTCAAACTGCAATAACATGTTAATTAATATAAATATTTTGACACAAGTTTGAGTTTGTGACCCTCAAAATTACTTTCAAAATTAAGGGTGGCATCCACCAACATCTATTTTCTTATCTCATGAGTGATGCAATAATGCCGTAGAAGTATAACGTCACATGTTGGTTGGCCTACAATCCGCGGAATGTCACAATTTTGAAAAAAGCGTTATCGGAAGTTATCGCGAACACTTCAGCAAGTTGGGCGGCAACCTTTTTGAATGGAGGGCCAAACAGATTACTTCGACTAAATGGGCGGGTCACACATGTATTATTGAGTACTGATGATCGTTAGCTTAATCCTCGTGAAAACTGGTGCATCAGGTTATGTTTGGAATCTAAATATAAACAATTTTGTTTAGATCTATGCATTGATATTTAGAAAGTATTATCAGTTACGAATAAGACGTATTATTATCATCAAACATCAACGTCTAAATGTGGCCAACTATTGGACGTCACTATTAAAAAGTACCCATTATTCATCGTCAGTGTTCTTGGTACAGAAAAGACATCAGGAAGACTATTTCGCAATTGTACAGTTAATGCGCCACCTAACAAATTGACAATGAGCTTAACGTGTTTGATGAGACCAGGAAAGTGTTTCGTCACCAAATTCATACAGTAGCACTTGCATATAGTAACAGGGCGTACACACAGAGCTCACAGTTCAAAGGGCGTACGTCCGGCGCAACATAGCACATCGACTCAGTTGGCGCTCTTCGCAGTAGAATAGGTTTTGATAATGCGCATTCATCTCAGCTAGAAAGTGATGGAACTGCCACTGGTTTACGCCACGAGCGCGAACGTAGTTCATGGTCTTCACGATAATGCTCATTGTGTTCTGTATCTTCATTTACTTTGCATTCAGGCTTTCTTGAGGGAAGGTGGATCTTATGTTGTCACCCCGCGGGCCGCGTTGTGGACAATCTAATTTGTAGTCTGCGGGCCACATGAAATAGCTCCGCGAGCCGCACTTGGTCCGCGGGCCGCGGGTTGCCGACCCGTGCATAGTCTCGCTTAAGCGACTCTCGCCTGGCTGCGTGATTTCGCCAGAACAGTGTGACTCAGAGTCGCGTTTTGACTGCCCACATGTTGACAGACATGAGAGCTGCCACCTAGTGAATATGCATATGATTAAAAGGCACTAAAGTACGAAATAAGTTTAAATAACCACGCTTTTAATATGATCGTATTGTAAAGGGTCTAAACAAGGTGAGGTGTCACAGATGGTCCAGACTGTTTAGTATATCGAGTAAATCAACATTTATTAAGGATGTGTTTGAATGTGTTACAATTTATTTATAGTTAGTCAACTGTAAATATATGGTAATTACTTGCGTATATAGTGCACCTGGGTCTGATTCAACTTTATTTTTTGACCGCCTATTTAACCAAATTACGACTAAAAAGCTTTATTTATTTGTGGCGATTTCAACATAGATTTATTGAAATATGACTCACATAGTGGTACCAAACATGTCCTACATTTGATGTTCAGTCTTCGTGTGTACTAGTATTTACTTAGCCTACTAGAATATCGATTGTGTAGGCAACATTGATTAATAATGTATTTACCAATGGTACTGATAGTGATAGCAACAGTGGTTTATTTATTCCAGATACAACCGATGATTTGCTACCGCCATTCAGTCGTAGTTCTCCGGAGCACTACATACGGCATACAAGTGTTCAAAAAAAGTCAATTCACTAAAAGCCGCGTTGAACGCGGTACTCGGTGCTTTGTCACACAGATGTTAAACGATTCTTTAATCATTCATTTTAATCACTTTGTAATGTACGCAGTTATTATATAATCCAGGCAATATGATTATTTCGTATAATTCTATGCCTTGTTTCATTAGAATTATGTTTTATTAATCACTAATGACCCTGACAATATATCAAAAAAATAAAAGCGCAGTTTCCACTGTGGCCCCACCTTTACGATCCGTACAAGGTATGCTCATGAACATTCGGGACTGTCCGTCAGACTTCGATTTGCTACGCCGAGTAAATAGATGCAAGAAAAACGCATTCAACATGTGTGTATTTAGATTAGCCACCGCCATGCGAATTAGTCGGGACCGATAAAGTTATCTAAAGGAAACGTGGACCAGCAGCTGTTTTGTTACAGATTCAGCAAAGAAACGAAGGAAAATATATGGAATAAACGGAGAATGAACATAACGACAGCTCACGACAGACGGGATGATTTAAAAGAAACACACCAGCTCTCCACGCACGAAGTCGCACATGACATATTGAATGATTGGCATTGTTTTTGTTGGAATGTAAAAACATACGAAATCTTACCTATGGTACTATGATATTTCTTTTTCACTAGGTTCACCTGGCTATATATTTCAAAGTTAAATTTTAATTAAACGTTTAAATTTACTGAAGCCGAGAAACATTCAATAACGAAACCATTCCGTTTGCACCATAAATCCATCTGCTATTTCCAAAAGCAGTATAAATACAACATTATACATCACACAAAGTAGTGTACAATATTAAAATAGCATAGGTGGTTATGCACTTTCTTATCTGCATAAGGTTTAATTTTATTTGAAAAATGTAGATCTATAAAGAGCATAATAAAATTATTGTCGACAAAATATTAAAATTATATTGTATCAGTGTAACATGTTTTATTTTGTACTGGGAGTGCAATATTTATTTGTTGTGTCCATCATTTAGGGTAAAAGATATTGCATTTGTTTTTGTCGAACTCCCATTTCGATGACAAATAAAATGGTCATTGTACAATGGAAATAATGTTATAAAATTACAAAATTGTAAAAGTAACGCATATTTTAAAACACTGTTTTCAGTCATCATTGGTGTACTTAACTGAAGAAGATCCCAAAAACATTTTGAATGTTGTGGAACATTTATATTTTATGAATTTTCAAAATTATTGCAGAAAGAACTTTATCGACACCTTTTTATACACTACTCCCAGTATAGTTCAGTTAACATAAACTTGTTTCAACAAATTTTGAAGAATTGCTGTAGAACACAATCCAAACACGATGAGCATAAGAAAGCATAACTTTTATTACGTACTCCTATTTTGGAACATAATGACGGGATGTTGTGCATTTGGATGCACAAATCGATCGATTATACAAATCCATTTGAAACATGTAATGTAACTTGAAAAATCTTTACTGTCCATAGAATGGTTTACATAGTATGGAACTGTTCCTTTGGGCTCACACTAAGTTTAACAAGACTTAACAAGATTGCCACCCAGAGAATTAACTCTAGGTGGCAGGTGGACAAGGAAGCCCTTTGGCTTATCGAGAGTCCGACCCTTTTATCTATGTGTATCCCGCCCGTCTGAGGTATGTGTCAATTTTATTTTTAAACATATTCACGCTACTAGCACCCACACAATCAGCAGGTAATATGTTCTATTAATTTAGAGTCCTTTGTGAAAATGAAAACTTTCTGATATCCAATCTACTCTGCTCCTTTGCTAATGCAAGTTCATGTCCTCTAGTCCTTCTATCTTTCTTAACTGAAGAAAAAAAAAATTCTATCAATATTTTCATAACCCTTCAATATTTTAGACACTTCTATCTGATCTCCTCTCAATCTCCTGGTCTTTAGTGTTGTTAAACTGCAATTTTTAGGCGTATTTCGTAACTAAGATCCCTCAGTTTTGGTATCATTTTAGTTGCTCTCCTCTGCACTCTTTCTAGCATATCTATGTCCTTCCTGCGATACGGCCTCCACGCTTGAATACAATATTCTAAATGAGGCCTAACTATTGTTTTATACAGCGGTACTATTAGCTCTTTTTCTTTATACGTTATGTTTCGCCTAATTAATCCAAGGATTTGATTTCCCTTTGAAGCTGCAATTCCGCACTGCTCTGAAACCTTCATATCAGCACTAACAGTTAACCCTAAGTCCTTTTCTTTTACAGTAGTACTTAATACAGTACCCCCCATTGTATATTCTACCTCTTCGTTCCCATGTCCTGTGTAGAGGCATTTACATTTCCCAAAATTGAACAACATTTGCCACTTTTCAGACCATTTGATCAACCTGTTAAGATCATCTAATGCTGTCTATCTCCATCACTTTTAATACTTATAAACACTTTTGTATCATCCGCCAATTTCAACACCTTGCTTGTTATTTCATCATCCAAATCGTTGATATATATTAAGAATAATATAGGTCCTAATACTGATCCCTGTGGTACCCCACTCAATACCGATATCCAGTTTGAAGCCTCCCCATCAACTACTACACGTTGTCTTCTGTCAATCAGCCATTGTTCTATCCAGTTTATTATACCATTTCCTATGCCATGGGCCTTTAGTTTAAGCAGTAATCTTTGATGTGATACTTTGTCGAAAGCTTTTTGAAAATCTAAGTAGACGATATCTACTGGTGATCCCTCATCTACCCACTTAGTGATGTCTTCCAAAAAACATAACATACTTGTTAAGCATGACCTAGCTTTAAAAAAACCATGTTGAGATGGGTTTATGAAGTTTTGTTTAACAAGAAAATCCACCATGTGATCTTTAATTAGTCTTTCTAATAATTTACAAATCACTGATGTTAAACTCACTGGTCTATAGTTCTCTGAGTTGTTTCTGGAACCTTTTTTGAATAACGGTATAATGTTTGCTTCTTTCCATTCTAAAGGAACCACTCCCTCTTCTAATGACAAGCTTAAAACTGTTGCAAGCGGTATGCTAATTTGTTTTACAATTTCCAATAGTAGTTTGGGTGGAATACCATCCACTCCAGGTGATTTATTATCCTTCATAGCCTTTATTTTCTTAGCTACCATTTTCGGGGTTACAATTAATTGTCCTAAATAGTCTGAGTCTGCCCCCTTGAACTTAGCCTCTGGTACTGGCAGTGAACTAATATCTTCCCTGGTAAACACTGAACTAAAGTACTCATTCAGGTCTTCTGCCATTAAGAATCCCTCTGATATTATATTTCCAGCACTATCTTCTAGAGGACCGACCTTATCTTGAACTTTCTGTTTGCTTCGAACATACGCATAAAAACTCTTGCTGTCATGTTTTATATTACTAGCTAATTGTTGTTCATAGCTTCTCTTTGAATTTCTAATTTCAGCTATAGCTTGGTTAAGTACTTCTTTATAAATGTTGTAGTGTTCATCATTTCCAGTACATCTGTATGACTTCCACATCATTTGTTTATACTTAATTTTTCTAATGGCTTCTTTCGATAAGTGTTTCTTTTTGGACCGTTTTCCTTGTTTTTTGAAGGGTACAAATTGATCGACTATGCACTTAATTTCACTCTTTAATATATTCCAGCATTCTGTTGCCGTCTTATTTTTCAGTGTGTTATTCCAGTCTATCTTTGCTAAATATTTCGTCATGTCCTTATACCTTCCTTTGTGGAAATGTCTCCTATACTGCTTTTTTGTATTCCTTTCTGATTTTACTTTGATAGTAAAATGTATCTGGTTATGATCGCTACTCCCCAGTGGCTCACATATCTTGACATTGTCAACTAATTCATTCTGTGAGGTCAAAACTATGTCTAACACATTCTCACCCCTGGTTGGTTCTAGCACAAAAAAGGAATGTATCTTGAACTAAAACTAAAAAACTTGTGGTCCTCACTCCCCATACTCTGTAGAGATTTCCATTGTATATGCCCGTGGTAAAAATCCCCCATAATAATACAGTCCCGTTTGCTTACTTCCCTTATAGCGTTTTGTATTGTTTCATTCTCTTCTATGTGTATGTTTGGATTTCGATAAACTAACCCAACTGTTAACGTTGAGTTTCCTGTAACTATGTTACACCAAACAGCTTCTTCGCAATCTGCTTCTCTTTCTAATTTTATTTCATAAGCCTGAATAGATTCTTTAATATATAAAATAACTCCACCTCCCTTTCTTCCTATTCTATCTTTCCTAAACATTACATATCCTGTCAGTCCCAATTCAGCATCTGATACATCGGTGGTGGTCCAGGATTCGGTTATACCTATTATATGAGGGTAAATATCTTCTACCATAATGTTTAGTTCATTTCTTTTGTTTACTATACTCCTTGCATTTAAACAAACACATTTATATTCAGCTTCAGAAGAGTTTTCCAGATTGTTATTTGCTGATTTATTTGTGCTGTCTTTATCTATGCCTCCATTTTCAGGCTTTTCTGTGAGTCCCCCTGCGAATCTAGTTTAAATAGATGGAACCTGTCCCACTGTCAACAGATCGCAGCAGGTTCTCTGAGAAAACTGCTGCCCCCTTTCCACTAAGATGGAGGCCATCTCTCATGTACATATCTTCCCTCCCAACAAATTATCCCCATAAATCTGTGAATCCCACCTCCTCTTCTTCACACATCTGCTCAACTAGTGCGTTGATTGCCATCCTCTTGCAGTTTGTATACGTTGCCCCCCTTACTCCTAATACTGGCAAAATTCCTGACAGAATAACCTGTTCAACACCTGTCTTCTTTAGCTTCTTCACTAACTGTCTCTACTTCTGTACTATCGCAGTTGTTCCCTCCCTGTCGGCATTATTTGTTCCTACGTGTACTAGTATAGACCCTCCCTTGCCATGTCCCAATATCTTCTCTACCCTTTCAGTCACATGTTCTATCCTAGCCCCCGGTAGACAAACAACGACGTCCTTCCCTTCGCTAAGTGTCTTATCCGTCTTTCTCATAATATAGTCGCCCATAAACACCCTCTCTTTCCTCATCGCCCCCTCAATCACTGCCTCAGAGTAGCTCCTTCTCCGATTTGCATCTGTCTGGTTGTTATCTTTTCCCCCTGTCGTCTTCTCTCCTATCACATTCTCTTCCGATCCATTCTTTCATGTCGCTTTTTCTCTTGTCACCTTTTCTCCTGTCATCGTCCGTTTTATCGACTTCTCTTCTATCACATTTACTCTCACTTCCTTTCGTCCCTTCATCTTTCCTCACATGTCATTTTTTTCTCTCCTCTCCCGTCCCATCTTCCCTCCCTCCTTCTCTACGGTCACTTTCTCACCGATCACCTTCACGCTTGTCACGTTTTCTGTAGTCAATTTTCCAATTTCTTCCCCTCCAATCACCTTTCCTCCTCTCAATCTCCTTTCCTCAGCCTTCTTGCCACTGCTATTCTCCTTCAGTCTTGCAGTATTCCCACCTCTCTCCCTGTCGTCTCTCTACATTCCACCTCTCTTCTTGCTAATTCTCATCTCCATTCCCTTCACAATATCTGTCAACCTAACTCCACCTTCCAACACCCAATGCATTGAAAGGTGAATCCTTCCTCCATGGTTTCTGCCCATGACTTCCCACAGCCGGACAATGCAAAATCCACCCAGCTGTGGCAGTGATCGCACACCAAGTGTCGCTTTGCCTTGACTTGCCGCTTGCAAGGCGCCATATCACTATGAAAATTTATTTAATAACTTAACTAACTCAGTGTTTATAAAGGCTGTTTCCTGTGTACCACAGCACTCTTTAAGTTATGGCAGATTTTAATTACACAGCTGGCTATCTATCCTATCACGAACGCTAACATTACCGGTAGTGACCTAATTTAAATGCAATCAATTACGTTACGTTAGACTGCTTGATTTATTTACGTTATGCCGCACCTTAGAGAATACGTGGGAGCTACATAAACAATGTTGAGTTCGGCCGACTATCGCCCTTGCTTAATTTTAACAACAATGCTACCTAATCAAAGTATATAGCAATAACTGCCTTACACAGATATTATCTTATGTAAGTAGTTTTATGGTTGCTTCTTTATCTCCTATATATTCTACCACATAATCAGGTTTGTTAAATCTTGTTTACAACTTATCGAAGACTAAGTTACCCTATTATCACTCACTAGACGAAAGTGTAAAATACTTTGACTAACTAACTTTAAACACAACTGTTACTCAATATATGTCTAGTGTTACTTTATGAATAATATTAAGGTGACAATAATACTTATTGATCAATATTTCCACTTGTATTTTCGCATTTTCTGCACCAACAATTCAACCGTGATCTACATCTGCTAATGTTCCCGCCGAATTTCGACGCGATCCTCGATAGACCGATGAGAGACAGTGTCTTCCGGAGTATTGATAGTAAACTATCGGACGCACACTCGTTAGTGGACCTTTCTGTGTGCCCGGCTTGTGCATCAGTACGAGCACACCTTTGCATAGGTCGAGCGGTTCATGTTCGTTGAAGCGCATTGATGAAGATGCTAGCAATCGTGTCTGCTAGCAGGCCAGTAGTCCATTTTAAGAATTCGGCCGGTATATCGTCGTGCCCGCTGGCTCGGCCGCTGTTTAATTTCCCGATCGCTCGCTTGAACTCTTCGGTTGTGCTAGGGTATGCTAGTCGCGATGGTCTTCTGACGAAGGCAGGCAGCTTTCTACGGCTGGATCGCTGAACTGGCGGATGAAGTGTTCGGTGACCCGCGCGTTCAGGTCGGCTGCGTTGCAGATAACGCGTCCGTTGTCGTTGTGGATTATTTGCTTGGAGGCAGGTTTCCTCGTCACCTCATGAACAGCACGAAACATTTCTGCGACGTCGTGGAGACGATCAACTTCTGACTCCAGCCTGTCTAGTCTCGCTGATGTGTTATCGCGAGCTTTTCGGCGCATAGCGTGTACAATTGTATTGCGCTTGTGCTGTCGGTCCGACCGATGCTCAATTCCGCCGGCAACTTCAGAACATGTTTACTGCACGGGATAGCCTCGATTATCCAGGCGCCGAGAGGTAGCAGCTTTGTCCCATCACAACGGCCAATGTTAAGCTCCGGCCAATGTTAATGGTAGGGGGCTTTACCCCAGATTCGGGTAGAAACGATGATTGGCTCTCAGGCCAACTATGAAATAACAAATTAAATAAGGATACACTCTTATCAGATAATACTATACTACGCCAACCATTCAACATTAATCTTATATTGAAACATGTCACACACAAAATAAACCGACATTAAACCCGGACGTCTAATCGATTTCAGCCCATGTTTCAGAAATAGTAATAACGTACAAATCAATGTTATGTGATACTAATTAATTACCAATATTTTCACATTTTGCAGTCAAACTTCGCCAGTTAACATGAAAGAAAGATACAGTTCCACCATCAGTACAATTTATATCATCATTAATATTTTTTGTCAGAGTTATATCTACAATTTGGTGATATATAGTTATAGAGGTTATTTTCTGGATCAATATTGTGTTCGTAGTCATGGACACTGTATTCGGAGTATTGAAAGTTCAACGGATTAAACCGATCTAATACCTGGTTACAGAATTCATAATCGGATTACATAAATATAAGATTCATATAATTATTTTAATATTCCCGCAAATGGGAAGGCGTCTATGGGTCCAATTGCAATATCACACCGGCCCCGTAATTTGCATCAGAGGGAATTAGGAATTCGTATGAACGCAGCAAGCCAACTCTGCTTACGGGCCTTAATAATTGAACACTTAACAAATATTGCATGATTCGTTGAAGTGTCGATCGATGTTTGTGGTTCCATGTTCCGTTGTTCTTCTCTTCATCCTGTTGTCCGAGGTACGGCCGTAGAGTTGGCCTACATATTAATAATTTGCCAAACGTTTTGTCGTCTACGCCCATTAAATAATTCATTACTTATTTACGTTTATCTCCCCGTTGCCAATGTTCAATTCAAACGACGCTATTTCAGACTAGAGAATGCTCATAAATAATGTGACACTACATACATGGCTAAGGTTGCAACTATTTCAATTTGTGAACCCGAAGACCAACAAGTTTCACGAGGTTAAAAAGGCCACCACATAGAAACATTATCCAGATATCTAAGCTACTAAGCAACATAAATTCACGCTCTTGGCGTCTAACATTACATTGCCAGGGTCAATGAATCAATTTATATCATGTAAAAAGGAATCCATGTATGCGATATGCTGTATCCTTAGATGATGGCTGCCTTGTATATATACGTTTTATAAACAATATTTTAGTGCCTCTATAGATTGAGGAATTCATATGAGGTTCATGTATACGAATACTTATGTCAGTTCTTATCGACAGTTGTCGTTGAGCTAGATTCCCAACCATAGAACATGTGACAGTGCTTGTACTTGTGAAGAGAAACATATCATTGACTAAGAATTGATACATAAATTATTACATTTCGAGTTCACGTCTGCGATATGGAAAACATACTCAACATGTTTTGGAGTGTATTGGCAATTTGAGAATGCCAGTAAATTCCTCCGCAAACATCAGAGAAGACGGTAGGTATAGAAACACTCAGAAGGCATGCCGACGATCGTAATCACGTTGATATTATTGTGTTAACTTTACTGCAATCTGCCATCGTGGCCTTAACTCCGTCGCTCCAGTTCTTTCAATATCAGTTAAAATTTGTCGCGGAATGAAGTTGAGCTAATAAATAACTGCAATTTACTCCTGAAAGTGTTCATTGCTCGTACGCATCGCATAGACACACAGTAGCACGCACCCAGAGACACACACAAACGCACGCATGAAACATCGCATCGAAGTACAGACACACACATGGATACACACATGTGCACACGCGCACACCCACAGACGCATAGCCTATCGGAATGTGGATCATTGTCTTTAGAAATATAGGGTGGCATATAGTATTATTGTACCTTGGCAGATTGTGTAAGTGATATATTTTATTGACATATAAAATACGACAACGCGAGAGAACACATTGACGCTGGCTGAAAGTATTATGGGTGTATAGATCATTCTTACTTTACAATGTTGTCTTCTTCCGCCGAAGTTTACCTGGGTCTAATAGAAAACAATTGAATAGTTTGTCTAGTGAATAAAAAACACCAAAATAGTACTGCCGCATCCCTACTGTTGTTATTTAATTAATTTCCCTATTTTAAAGTTACAACGTCTGGTCCTCGTGTATTAGCATTTATTCATATATTGTTCCTAATACTAGAATACATGTGCTGAAGGTATACCGCTCGGCAAGTTGTTTTTCATAATTAGTCAGTTGCGCCCGCGACATTTTAAATTGTAAACACAACATTAACATTAACACTAGTTGCAGAGGCACTGTTCCTAGCCACAAATACCTTTGAAGTTATCTGGTTCGCACGCACTAAACCACAAATCGAGCGAAGAATAACTCGCTAAGTGAACTTCCTGATAATAATTACGTGATGGAAGAGACAACCTACCTTCAAGACTTCATTCAAGTGCAGCTGAGTCGCTGTTCGGGTATGAAAAAACACATCCATAAATAGATGGGGCGTTGAAGGTGCGACGTGCCAAGCAAACGTGTTTCCCGGCTGGTCTGGGCTTGTCAGACTCATTAGAGGACAGTCAACTGCATAATCATTGGAAGCCTAATCCTAACCATAACTAGTTTCTACTACTCTACGTCTGGTTCTTCCAAGACAGTCTTGTCAAACAGTTTGAAATACCTACCACAATAAGCTATTGTGATATAGAACATTTCGTTAGAACTATTGTCAAGTTGCCTGAGAACACACTGACGAGACATGTTTTCATTGTGTTGAAGGTAAGGTCACACAGAAACTAGTGTCACATGTTTTTTGTGGTTTGTGGATTGTGACAACATATACATTTTGCTTCTCCTCCTTGTTGGCTTCGCTTCGGGATCGAAGATTCAAGAAGGCGGTGGACCACGTCACCTGCATGAGTGCTGGTGGCTGACCATGCCTATCCTGGGCAGACAAATGTTGTAGTTTTGTTACACATTTAATAGCAAGACGTGTAGTTCACACGCGCATACTGTATTGCATTACCAACGCATAGGCCCCTATTTGGGGTGTTGTGTGTGTTTGGTATAACGTAGTTACAGGAAACTTAACGTTAACAGTTGTGTTAGTTTATCGAAGTACAAACATAAGCATAGAAGAGAATGAAACAATACAAAACGCTATCAGGGAAGTAAGCAAACGGGACTGTATTATTATGGTTTTTTTTAACCACGGGCATATACAATGGAAATCTCTACAGAGTATGGGGAGTGAGGACCACAAGTTTTTAGTTTTAGTTCAAGATACTTTCCTTTCTCAACATGGGCTAGAACCAACCAGGGGTGAGAATGTGTTAGACATAGTTTTGTCCTCACAGAATGAATTAGTTGACAATGTCAAGAAATGTGAGCCACTGGGGAGTAGTGATCACAACCAGATACATTTTACCATCAAAGTAAAATCAGAAAGGAATAGTAAAAAGCAGTATAGGAGACATTTCCACAAAGGAGGGTATCAGGACATGAGGAAATATTTAGCAAAGAAAGACTGGAATAAAACACTGAAAAATAAGACAGCAACAGAATGCTGGAATATATTAAAGAGTGAAATTAAGTGCATAGTCGATCAATTTGTACCCTTCAAAAAATAAGGGAAACGGTCCAAAAAGAAACACTTATCGAAAGAAGCCAGTAGAAAAATTAAGTATAAATAAATGATGTGGCAGTCATATAGGTGTACTAAAAATGATGAACACTACAACATTTATAAAGAAGCACTTAACCAAGCTACAGCTGAAATTAGAAATTCAAAAAGAAGCTATGAACAGCAATTAGCTAGTAATATAAAACATGACAGCAAGAGTTTTTATGCGTATGTTCGAAGCAAATAGAAAGTTCAAGATAAGGTCGGTCCTCTAGAAGATAGTGCTGGAAATATAATATCAGAGGGATTCTTAATGGCAGAAGACCTGAATGAGTACTTTAGTTCAGTGTTTACCAGGGAAGATATTAGTTCACTGCCAGTACCAGAGGCTAAGTTCAAGGGGGCAGATTCAGACTATTTAGGACAATTAATTGTAACCCCGGAAATGGTAGCTAAGACAATAAGGGCTATGAAGGATAATAAATCACCTAGAATGGATGGGATTCCGCCCAAACTACTATTGGAAATTGTAGAATAAATTAGCGTACCGCTTGCAACAGTTTTCAATTTGTCATTAGAAGAGGGAGTGGTTCCTTTAGAATGGAAACAGGCAAACATTATACCGTTATCTAAAAAAGGTTCGAGAAACAAGTCAGATAACTATAGACCAGTGAGTTTAACATCAGTGATTTGCAAATTATTATAAAGACTAATTAAAGATCACATGGTGGATTTTCTTGATAAACATAACTTGATAAACTAATCTCAACATGGGTTTTTTAAAGCGAGGTCATGCTTAACAAATATTTATGTTATGTTTTTTGGAAGACATCACTAAGTGGGTAGATGAGGCATCACCTGTAGATATAGTCTACTTAGATTTTCAAAACGCTTTCGACAAAGTACCACATCAAATAGTACTGCTTAAACTAAAGGCCCATGGCATAGGAAATAATATAATAAACTGGAAAGAAAAATGGCTGATTGACAGAAGACAACGTGTAGTAGTTGATGGGGAGGCTTCAAACTGGAAATCGGTATTGAGTAGGGTACCACAGGGATCAGTATTAGGACCTATATTATTCTTAATATATATCAACGATTTGGATGATGAAATAACAAGCAAGGTGTTGAAATTGGCGGATGATACAAAAATGTTTAGAAGGATTAAAAGTGATGGAGATAGACAACATTTATAAGATGATCTTGACAAGTTGATCAAATGGTCTGAAAAGTGGCAAATGCTGTTCAATTTGGGGAAATGTAAATGCCTCCACGCAGGACATAGGAACGAAGAGGTAGACTATACAATGGGGGGTACTGTAATAAGTACTACTGTAAAAGAAAAGGACTTAGGGTTAACCATTAGTGCTGATATGAAGGTTTCAGAGCAGTGCGGAATTGTAGCTTCAAAGGGAAATAAAATCCTTGGATTAATTAGGCGAAACATAATGTATAAGGAAAAAGAGCTGATGATACCGCTGTACAAAACAATAGTTAGGCCTCACTTAGAATATTGTATTCAAGCGCGGAGGCCATATCGCATGAAGGACATAGATATGCTAGAATTATACAAAAATTATACAAAAACTGAGGGATCTTAGTTACGAAATACGCCTAAAAAATGCGGATTAACAACACTAGAGACCAGGAGATTGAGAGATCAGATAGAAGTGTATAAAATAATGAATGGTTATGAAAATGTTCATAGAAATATTTTTTTCTCAGTTAAGAAAGACAGAAGGACTAGAGGACATGAAGTTACATTAGTAAAGGAGCAGTGTAGATTAGATATAAGAAAGTTCTCATTTTCACAAAGGACTGTAAATGAATACAACAGATTATCTGCTGATTGTGTGGGTGCTAGTAGAATATGTTTAAAAATAAAATCGACACATACCTCAGAAGGGCGTGATGCACATAAATAAAAGGGTCGGACTCTCGATAAGCCAAAGGGCTTCCTTGTCCACCTGCGACCTAGAGTTAATTCTCTGGGTGGCAATCTTGTTAAGACTTTTTAAATTTGTAACGACAATTAAGCAATGTGAATAATAAAAGTTAATTTTCCCGAAATATCAAAAAAATAATAGCTATTACACGACAGCCATAATTATGCTTAGGGCTAGGCCATCGGCATGGGCCTATATTACACCAAGGCCGTCGGCATGGGCCTACATTACACCAAAGCCATCGGTATGTGCATAAAATACGTCAGGACCATTGACATAAACCTACACGGATAATAAGACGTACATAAAACATGTTTTGTTAGCAACCGAGCGGATTTGGATACACATTATACAATACAATATTCATATGTTGTTCCTAATACTAGAATACATGTGCTGAAGGTATCATGTATCTTATTACTGGGGACGATATATATATATATATATATTTTGCATCAGCGTTGTGCGGAAGTACCATATCAACGCCTGGGCGGCTTCGCTGACAATCGCTGCCGCTTTCTGGAAGAAAATTCGTATGGGTGTTTAATGTTACATTTTACCTTATTGATCGGGCACAAGAATTGTTCACTTTTAATGATTTTCTTAGTTTGCGATGTGTGTACGTAAATATTACTTGGTGTGTGTGTGGAGGGGGGGCGGGGGCGGCGAGGTTGCATATGTATATCAATATATATATATATATATATATTGGTGTGTGTGTGTGGAGGGGGGGGCGGGGGCGGCGAGGTGGCATATGTATATCAGGAGTAGGTGTATGTGTATGTAAATCGCGTCGACTTCATCAGTACCGATGACGCTGAATGACGTCATCGTACACATGAGGCATCAGTTTTTACCATTCCAGTATTTTTTAGTTTAA
>CM034543.1:16044733-16047233 GCA_020002185.1 Paraescarpia echinospica | reverse complement strand
GATTGTCAGCGAAGCCGCCCAGGCGTTGATATGGTACTTCCGCACAACGCTGATGCAAAATATATATATATATATATATATCGTCCCCAGTAATTAGATACATGATACCTTCAGCACATGTATTCTAGTATTAGGAACAACATATGAATATTGTATTGTATAATGTGTATCCAAATCCGCTCGGTTGCTAACAAAACATGTTTTATGTACGTCTTATTATCCGTGTAGGTTTATGTCAATGGTCCTGACGTATTTTATGCACATACCGATGGCTTTGGTGTAATGTAGGCCCATGCCGACGGCCTTGGTGTAATATAGGCCCATGCCGATGGCCTAGCCCTAAGCATAATTATGGCTGTCGTGTAATAGCTATTATTTTTTTGATATTTCGGGAAAATTAACTTTTATTATTCACATTGCTTAATTGTCGTTACAAATTTAAAAAGTCTTAACAAGATTGCCACCCAGAGAATTAACTCTAGGTCGCAGGTGGACAAGGAAGCCCTTTGGCTTATCGAGAGTCCGACCCTTTTATTTATGTGCATCACGCCCTTCTGAGGTATGTGTCGATTTTATTTTTAAACATATTCTACTAGCACCCACACAATCAGCAGATAATCTGTTGTATTCATTTACAGTCCTTTGTGAAAATGAGAACTTTCTTATATCTAATCTACACTGCTCCTTTACTAATGTAACTTCATGTCCTCTAGTCCTTCTGTCTTTCTTAACTGAGAAAAAAATATTTCTATGAACATTTTCATAACCATTCATTATTTTATACACTTCTATCTGATCTCTCAATCTCCTGGTCTCTAGTGTTGTTAATCCGCATTTTTTAGGCGTATTTCGTAACTAAGATCCCTCAGTTTTTGTATAATTTTTGTATAATTCTAGCATATCTATGTCCTTCATGCGATATGGCCTCCGCGCTTGAATACAATATTCTAAGTGAGGCCTAACTATTGTTTTGTACAGCGGTATCATCAGCTCTTTTTCCTTATACATTATGTTTCGCCTAATTAATCCAAGGATTTTATTTCCCTTTGAAGCTACAATTCCGCACTGCTCTGAAACCTTCATATCAGCACTAATGGTTAACCCTAAGTCCTTTTCTTTTACAGTAGTACTTATTACAGTACCCCCCATTGTATAGTCTACCTCTTCGTTCCCATGTCCTGAGTGGAGGCATTTACATTTCCCCAAATTGAACAGCATTTGCCACTTTTCAGACCATTTGATCAACTTGTCAAGATCATCTTATAAATGTTGTCTATCTCCATCACTTTTAATCCTTCTAAACACTTTGGTATCATCCGCCAATTTCAACACCTTGCTTGTTATTTCATCATCCAAATCGTTGATATATATTAAGAATAATATAGGTCCTAATACTGATCCCTGTGGTACCCTACTCAATACCGATTTCCAGTTTGAAGCCTCCCCATCAACTACTACACGTTGTCTTCTGTCAATCAGCCATTTTTCTTTCCAGTTTATTATATTATTTCCTATGCCATGGGCCTTTAGTTTAAGCAGTACTATTTGATGTGGTACTTTGTCGAAAGCGTTTTGAAAATCTAAGTAGACTATATCTACAGGTGATGCCTCATCTACCCACTTAGTGATGTCTTCCAAAAAACATAACATAAATATTTGTTAAGCATGACCTCGCTTTAAAAAACCCATGTTGAGATTAGTTTATCAAGTTATGTTTATCAAGAAAATCCACCATGTGATCTTTAATTAGTCTTTATAATAATTTGCAAATCACTGATGTTAAACTCACTGGTCTATAGTTATCTGACTTGTTTCTCGAACCTTTTTTAGATAACGGTATAATGTTTGCCTGTTTCCATTCTAAAGGAACCACTCCCTCTTCTAATGACAAATTGAAAACTGTTGCAAGCGGTACGCTAATTTATTCTACAATTTCCAATAGTAGTTTGGGCGGAATCCCATCCATTCTAGGTGATTTATTATCCTTCATAGCCCTTATTGTCTTAGCTACCATTTCCGGGGTTACAATTAATTGTCCTAAATAGTCTGAATCTGCCCCCTTGAACTTAGCCTCTGGTACTGGCAGTGAACTAATATCTTCCCTGGTAAACACTGAACTAAAGTACTCATTCAGGTCTTCTGCCATTAAGAATCCCTCTGATATTATATTTCCAGCACTATCTTCTAGAGGACCGACCTTATCTTGAACTTTCTATTTGCTTCGAACATACGCATAAAAACTCTTGCTGTCATGTTTTATATTACTAGCTAATTGCTGTTCATAGCTTCTTTTTGAATTTCTAATTTCAGCTGTAGCTTGGTTAAGTGCTTCTTTATAAATGTTGTAGTGTTCATCATTTTTAGTACACCTATATGACTGCCACATCATTTATTTATACTTAATTTTTCTACTGGCTTCTTTCGATAAGTGTTTCTTTTTGGACCGTTTCCCTTATTTTTTGAAGGGTACAAATTGATCGACTATGCACTTAATTTCACT
>CM034543.1:15989213-16043733 GCA_020002185.1 Paraescarpia echinospica | reverse complement strand
AGCATGCCTTTGAAGAGGAGGAAGCTACTTGATATTGACACAGATACAGCAGACGTAGCCAACATTCTTGTCGAGCTGAGCCAGAACACAACTGATAACTGCACATCTTCAGCAAGTGTTGCCCCTGACTCTGCACTAATGCCTTGCCCTGTAAAATTACCTTTGCCTGTTACTGTCACATGTGACCAACAAACTCAAACTCCTAAAAATGTTGACCCCAATCTGTTTGCTGTAAAAATTGAAAATGTCACACTAAAGCATGATATTGCAAATCTCAGGCAGCAGTTGGATGAGTGCCAGAAAGAAAATGCTAGCTGTAATTTTGGTGTTCGTGATGTTGTAGATGATGAAGCCAAGTGTAGATTTTATACAGGGCTGACATGGATTCAATTTATGTTTGTGTGGGAGTTTTTGGGTCCAGCAAAAGATAAAGTGTGTTACTGGAACCAGCAGCTGAAGACAGGAGAAAAGTCGCCATCTAAACGACCAGGTGTGAGGAGGAAACTGTCCCCATTGGACGAGTTTTTCCTCACGATGGTAAGACTGCGTGTTGGTCTGTTAAATGCTGACTTGGCCTACCGTTTTGGAATTTCCTCCAGTAGTGTTTCAAAGATTGTTACGAGCTGGATCCAGTTTCTGTATCTTCAGTTTGGATCGTTGCGTAATAAGATGTTCACCAGTCGTCAACTTCTTAAGCGCAGCATGCCATCATGTTTTGCAAAGTTCAAGGGTATCAGAGTCATAATTGACTGCTGTGAGTTTTTTGTGGAACAGTCCATGCACTTCCGTAGACAGGGTAACATGTATTCTAGTTATAAGAACCACTCAACATTTAAATTGTCTCATCGACATATCTCCAAATGGAGGTGTCATGTTTATCTCGGATGCATTTGAGGGTTCTATGTCAGACAACGATATTGTGAAGAAGTCTGGTTTCCTTGACAAACTTGAGCCAGGAGATCTGATTTTAGCAGACCGTGGATTTACAATAAGAGACATTCTGTATGCGAAACAAGTAGATCTAAACATCCCACCATTTCTTCAAGGAAGGAACAGGCTAACAATGGGAGAAGAAATTACAACTAGGCAAATTGCTCGAGTTCGCATTCATGTTGAGAGCAATTGAACGGATAAAGAAATTCAGATTGTTAAAAAGAGTAATTCCATTATCTCTGCAGCCTGTATTTAGTCAGATGGTGTTTGTGGCTGGGGCCCTTGTAAATTTCCAGGACCCTCTTGTTAAGTAAGATAACAAATGTGAACACTAACTCGTTTTTATTTTTAAAATCTCTCCTTGATCATGATTTCTACGCAATCACTTGATCAAGGAACTCCAGAAATGCTTCTTAAGAAATGGATCCAGGCAGAGTGAATGTAAAACAGCTTATATTTTTATTCACATCAATTTACTAGCTATGACATTGTTATATTGTGTTGTACAATGCATAGCACTAGCCATGTAGATTGTCTGCACATTTATACAAGTGCAAGCTGTACATTTACACAAGTGCAAGCTGTACATTTACACAAGTGCAAGCTGTACATTTATACAAGTGCAAGCTGTACATTTATACAAGTGCAAGCTGTACATTTACACAAGTGCAAGCTGTACATTTATACAAGTGCAAGCTGTTCATTTATATAAGTGCAAGCTGTACATTTATACAAGTGCAAGCTGTACATTTACACAAGTGCAAGCTGTACATTTACACAAGTGCAAGCTGTACATTTACACAAGTGCAAGCTGTACATTTACACAAGTGCAAGCTGTACATTTATACAAGTGCAAGCTGTACATTTATACAAGTGCAAGCTGTACATTTATACAAGTGCAAGCTGTACATTTATACAAGTGCAAGCTGTACATTTACACAAGTGCAAGCTGTACATTTACACAAGTGCAAGCTGTACATTTACACAAGTGCAAGCTGTACATTTATACAAGTGCAAGCTGTACATTTATACAATGCAAGCTGTATATTTATACAAGTGCAAGCTGTACATTTATGCAAGTGCAAGCTGTACATTTATACAAGTGCAAGCTGTACATTTATGCAAGTGCAAGCTGTACATTTACACAAGTGCAAGCTGTACATTTACACAAGTGCAAGCTGTACATTTACACAAGTGCAAGCTGTACATTTACACAAGTGCAAGCTGTACATTTATACAAGTGCAAGCTGTACATTTATACAAGTGCAAGCTGTACATTTATACAAGTGCAAGCTGTACATTTACACAAGTGCAAGTGCAAGCTGTACATTTATACAAGTGCAAGCTATACATTTACACAAGTGCAAGTTGTACATTTACACAAGTGCAAGCTGTACATTTATACAAGTGCAAGCTGTACATTTACACAAGTGCAAGTTGTACATTTACACAAGTGCAAGCTGTACATTTATACAAGTGCAAGCTGTACATTTATACAAGTGCAAGCTGTACATTTATACATGTGCAAACTGTACATTTATACAAGTGCAAGATGTACATTTATACAAGTGCAAGCTGTACATTTATACAAGTGCAAGCTGTACATTTACACAAGTTCAAGCTGTATATTTACACAAGTGCAAGCTGTATATTTACACAAGTGCAAGCTGTACATTTATACAAGTGCAAGCTGTACATTTATACAAGTGCAAGCTGTACATTTATAAAAGTGCAAGCTGTACATTTATACAAGTGCAAGCTGTACATTTATACAAGTGCATTCTGTACATTTATACAAGTGCAAGCTGTACATTTATAAAAGTGCAAGCTGTACATTGATACAAGTGCAAGCTGTACATTTATACAAGTGCAAGCTGTACATTTATACAAGTGCAAGCTGTACATTTATACAAGTGCAAGCTGTACATTTATACAAGTGCAAGCTGTACATTTATACAAGTGCAAGCTGTACATTTATACAAGTGCAAGCTGTACATTTATACAAGTGCAAGCTGTACATTTATACAAGTGCAAGCTGTACATTTATACAAGTGCAAGCTGTACATTTATACAAGTGCAAGCTGTACATTTATACAAGTGCAAGCTGTACATTTATACAAGTGCAAGCTGTACATTTATACAAGTGCAAGCTGTACATTTACACAAGTGCAAGCTGTACATTTATACAAGTGCAAGCTGTACATTTACACAAGTGCAAGCTGTACATTTATACAAGTGCAAGCTGTACATTTACACAAGTGCAAGCTGTACATTTCATTCATATACACTTAATGTTCATATCCTTGTTGTTACATCATGCAACATCACTCATTACTGCCATCCACAGTTTCATCAGAGACAGTCTTCTTGGCAAAACAATTGTGACACAGTTCATATTTTTGTTCACACAAATTTACTAGCTTTACCAATGTTATATAATGTACAATGCATAGTAGTCTGCAGATTGTTGCACATTTATACACATACAAACAACTCTCTACTGTATACTTCATGTGCATAGTTTACACAAAACAAATGACTTATTTCATGTTGTATTTATAGTTCTGACACTTAATATGCATGATTCCTTTGAATAAAATTTATATCTGGATATTCTCATATGATACTGTAATTGTTACTTCTTGCAGTATTTTTCATCACTGCCATTCACAGCTTCAACAGAGATAATCTTCTTGGCAGTCTCATCAGAAAGTACTCTGGACACAAGTAACATTGGTGAAATTATGTGAGTTTAGAAATCATTTTCTCAACCAGTATGGCATTGTATGCTACTTTTTCATAATGTAGTCCACAGGGTGTCCAAACAACAAAATAGCCCCACTGCATTTCACACACTGCCATCTGTAACTGCATCTGGAAGTAGTATGGGTGACTGGTTTTTAGTTTTAACCTGTTGGTCTCGTTTCAAACAAAATGTAGTCAGTTTCTTCCCTGTCAGAAACTCATCAAATTTCTTTGGGTCAATGCGCTTGATTGACATGGGGCATTTTATTTCAAGCACACCCTTTGTGTTTGACAGAGGGTCAAAGAGTATGCCATCTGGGGATGCACCAGTTCCCGGATACTGCCTGTTAATCCACATCCCAGTCTCAACTACCTGAAATCCTGCAATTTCTTTCTCTATCATGACCTGAAAAGCCTCCTGAGCCATAACCTCATTATCACAGCCATGTAACATGGCAGCTGTTTGGACTGGCTTTCCCCACAATTGCTGGTTCACTAAGTTTTGCAACCTTTCTTCACTTGCACATGCAAATATGGTCTTGGCATTGGATGCGGTGACCCTAACCCGCCTCTCATTGTGCCATGTGGCGTTACCCTGACTACTTGTGATCAAGGCAGGTCCAGATTCCATAGGTGTAATGTTATCCAACAACTGCCCCACCTGACATTTTATCAACTTTCTGTGATCTTGTGACAGCTCAAAATTTTCATATTCAATGGCCAAAAGCAACTGCCACATACATTCTGAATTTGGATTTATTTTTTGAAGGTTAATGAAGAAATTATCTAGAGCAGGGGTAGAACTTCAGCATTTATTTTACTAGACAGCAGGACTAGTAAAGACAAAAGTTTACTAGTCCGCCAAAAGGTTTACTAGTCATGCAAATAAAAAACATAGCACAAATTTAGGTCACAACAAATGTATTTAAAACACAAAAAACCACAGTGTCATCCAGGCCTGGCGTTAACACTGCCTGTCAGTCAGTCAGTGTCACTCAGAGTCGGAGGCACTACTGTCATCACAGTCGGTGTCACTGCTGTCAGTGTAACTACTACAGTCGGGCCTTGGCCTAAGCGGCTGAGTGTCTGGCCTCCGGGCTCCACCAGCACTCCACAGCTCGATTGCCTCCTTCGGTTCAAATGCAGCGATGTCTGGTGAACTCAGCTGAATGGTCAACAAACCTTCAAATAGCCACGCTGTCGTTTCTGCTTGTCGTACAGCGTGTCCCGTTCTCGCTTTTCCACCTTGCATTTAACTTCTGGTTTTGCAACCCCAGTTAAATAACGATGCTTCGTGCGTAAACGTAACAAAATAATTAGTAATGAATTAACAAAATAATTGATGTAGAACTGAAGATGTGAACCGTATTCGAAATCCGCGCATTAGGAAATAGACGCGAAAATGGACGCCAATTGCGCTCATTAGCCGGTACCCCTCTACATGATACGCTAAGCCAAACAAAACGGTCGTTTCAGATTTCTATGTCACACAACAACCAATCAAAAGTACCGTTTCACTGTCGATTCACATTAGGTGAAGATTTACTTTGTCAATTGTATGGTTGGTGGCGCCACGCAACACGCTGATTTTTACTAGACAGCCGGACTAGTTGGTAGGCCGGGTTTACTAGTCCGCCGTAATCTTTACTAGTGTACGGACTAGCGGACTAGTGGGTAGTTCTACCCCTGTAGAGATTTTTTTTCAATTTCATCACATCGCATCGACTGGGGTCTGCAGTCATATTGAATTACACCATTCACTGCTTTTTTGGACTTGTATGTAACATCTGTTATTTTTGTTGGATTTTTACCAGTTTTCTTCCCTACATTCCATTCACATGGCTTCGAGGTACATGCTTTATCCTGTCCAAATGTCAACAAATAATTGTTGATTGCCACAAGTACACCTCCAACATGACTACACCTGCCCAAGGCCGATGACTTGCTCTCACATGATGCATGTAAGACAAACCCACTATTTACACTGAGAACAACCTGCACATTATACGATATCTGCTTCATACTGGCAAGGACTTTTGCTTTGACATAATAATGTGCCATCGTACGGTTATCTCGCATGCAAGTAACGTGCCCACTCTGAAAAAATTGGTCACCTCTGCGCAATGGCTTTGACGTGTGAGAGTCAAGGTGAGGGGCAGAATCTTCCTCGTCCGACCCGTCCTCTACAGCTGGTCCCTGCAGAGATTCCACCAAGTGATGGTAGATGTGTCCCTCATTGAACATCTTGGGGATCTCTGATTCTGGGAAGGTCTTCCATCCAGAGTCTGGTGGTGGAGGAGGGAGGGAATTGGTGGTTTCATCTGTTGATAATTTCTGGTGCTTTGCTGACTTCTTCATGTCATACCATTTCCCTTGATCAACCGCAGGATCAATGACATGGCCTTTTTTGGCTGATATGACGTTTCGGCATCTGAAATACAAAACCATAATTGTATGATCCCTTGAGTATGTATGCAGAATCAGGCTGTTTTTTTAAGACATTGGAGGGAGCATCCCGTATTTTGCCTATCTTAATAAAACAAACTGTCAGAAAATGACACATTTTCCTTGGTGCCTTAACAAAATAATAAACATTGAAATGTATAATTTCAAGATAAACAGAGTTAACTAAAAGTACGTTGACATTACCACCAGTGGAGACATAAATACTGACCCGCCCCCAGGCCGGTCGAGCCCCGGCCCAGCTCAGCATGAGCCCAGCACGCGAAGCGAACAAAGGCTTGTGCAACGCTTGAATAAACATGAAAGAGTAGCGGGCGAGTGCGCTAAACAGAACGCCACACGATTAAATTAGAATACGGGGACGTGTTTAGAGTTGTCTGATTCGATCATTATTATACAAAATGTAAGACTATGCGGCAAAATTGTATGCCGCAATTACTCGTCACTGCGTCAGTTGGCATTACTCGACTAGTTAACGTCAAAATACGCTTACCTTTCCAGCAACGCGGATTTGTTTCCAGTTCTCTTTAGCCCACAACATGCTAGCCATCTTCGTAGTTGATCTACGCTGTGCTTTTCAAGTTGGGCGTAGACAAAACTAGCACCCGGGACGTCTTCTTCGGTTAATAATATCAACGGATTATTGTAGCTGGAGGCCATTTTATCGAGCTGTTTGTCCGACTGACTGCCCGGATGTAAGATAGATGAATATTCATGCCAGCGCGTGACGTCATTCGCGATCAGCGCTATTGGAAAGCCATCTTATTTACACTGTCACAGCGCATGCGCACATAGTTTAATTGGTAAACTTACCATAGCGCCACCTAACGGAGTTGGGAACAAATAGTTCGCAGAAACTTTACTGAAGCGAGTTCCGACAGTGTGACGTCACTTTCTTCTAACAATGGCGTAGTCCATAGAAATTCGGTAGTAGTGTGTTCAAAAATGTTTTCCTGGTAAACCGCTGACGTTAAAAATTTTATTGTAGTTAGAAATTGTTAGTTTGTATTAACTTTTTTAGATGCTTAACACCAAAATGTTGCCTTTTGTTTTCCTTTAAGGATCTCCAGTGGGACACCCTCCAATCAAGAAGAAAAACCCAGACTTAGCATATTATATAAAATGAAACATAACCTCATAGATATCCCACTAGATCAATACATCAAACGCAACACCAGATGCTCACGTAAACATAATAAACAGTTAGTACAAATCAGGCACTCGACAAACATATTTGGAAACAGCTTTTTCCCAGTCACAATAAAAGAGTGGAATTCTTTACCTCCAAGCATTGTATCAAGTACATCACTGAATTCATTCCAGATTAGTCTAGCCCAACATGTAAAAAATTAATCCATAAGAGCCACCAAGCGCACTGGCGTGATGTGTCCGTAGGACATTTTGCCAGTCAAAATACAGATACAGAAGTTCGCCGACATCGTTATTATGAATTTATGTCGATCGTCAACATCCGACAAAGATTCTTTGTTAAAACTATCAAATAATCTGTTCAAAACATACGGTGGTAAATCGCTAGTTGAAGTAATGCGGTCCGCCATTGTGGCCGTCGCAGATTTTGATAATCCATCATTAAAAACCGTGATAATCACCGTAAAATATTATTGAGCGATAATAAACGATGACCACTGCTGAATAGCTAATTTATTCGCCTTGACAACCATACACAACAAGTGGCTCCACGCAGTGGATTATTATGAATAAAAACGATTTGAATAGCAGACATCGTCAATGCCGGAAAACCGGCCTGTCGTACTGATGCGTCACAGACAGTGCGGCCGGAAAACCGGCCTGTCGTACTGAAATGGTACTTGAAAAATGTAGATCTATAAAGAGTATAATAAACTTATTGTCGACAAAATATTTAAATTATATTGTATCAGTGTAACATGTTTAATTTTGTACTGGGAGTGCAATAATTATTTGTTCTGCCCATCATTTAGCGCAAAAGATATTGCATTTGTTTTTGCCGAACTCCCATTTCAATGACAAATAAATGGTCATTGTACAATGGAAATAAAGTTATAAAATTACAAAACTGTAAAAGTAACGTATATTTTAAAACACTGTTTTCAGTCCTCATTGATGTATTTAACTGAAGAAGATTATAAAAAAAAACATTTTGAATGTTGTGGAACATTTATATTTTATGAATTTTCAAAATTATTGCAAATAGAATTTGTTGATACCTTTTTATACACAACTCCCTGTTTGGTTCACTTACCACAAACTTGTTAAAAAAATATTGAGGAATGTGCTGTAGGACACAATCCAAACACGATGAGCATAAGAAAGCATAACTTTTATTACGTACTCCTATTTTGGAACATAATGACGGGATGTTGTGCATTTGGATGCACAAATTGATCGATTGCACAAATCCATTTGAAACATGTAGTGATGTAAATTGAGAAATCTTTACTGTCCATAGAATGGTTTACATAGTATGGAAATGTTCCTTTGGGCTCACATTAAGTTAGGACATACACTGTATATACATAACATGTAAACATTATATACACATATTACCAGCAGAAGCCACACGGAACTAATGTGGCAGAATAAAGTCAGACATCTTCTTCACTACTGTGTCAGTCAATGGTACTGCTATGCATTTTGATACACAAAGCTATCAGATGCACACATCCATTTGATACACGAAGTGATGTACAATTTCCCAGTAGGTGTTGCACAGAACGGAATTGGCCAGAACAAAGTCAGGCACCATCTTATGTCAGGTGACCCATTCTCAAATTAATGGCACTCTTGAGTAGAGCTCTTCAATTTCCTCTTTCCATCAGCTCGGTTATTTCCAATGTTCCTGCAAATAAACAAAGTTGAATTTAGGAAACTGAGGCTAAATATGAGTTAAATAATTCAACACTGTGCAGATTAATTAAGTTTAGATATTAGATTATGAGACTTATCACCAAGTGTACAGCTGGCTGAATGGAAAAGAAATACAAGAGAACATTTGTATGCTGATTCAGACAGACTAAAATCCCAATCCACTACTTTGGCCAATTTTTTATTTGCTTCTACATAATTACCTGTATGCGTTGGTCATATACAGTGCACTCCAGATAACTCGAACTCATATAAGTTTATATTAACTAAGTTAAGTCAATCTATTCCTCCGTCCTGGGCAAAGTTCCCAAAAAGGGGACCTTCTGATAACTTTCTAGTTATCAGAAATTCCACTTATCAGCATTGCCATAGGTCCCTGGAGGTTCGAACTTATCCAGAGTGCACTGTATGTTTTCCTTTATTCTTGCTCTAATAAATAATGTGTATATAATTATACATATGGGCCATTCTCGCGAAACGTGTACAGTAATGGTAAAGTAATATGTCAAAAATAAATGTTTATTTTGTATGTTTTTTTAGCGAATACTATTAATATAAAATGTGCTATTCACATAAAACAGCACAAATTGATCTGATCTATTATTATAAAAAAAAATAGATATTCATGGATATAAAAACTTACGTATACTAGAGTGCAGATCTGCTGGTATCCAAAATTCGTGCATCGCAAAATTCCGTGGCAACACTCTTGATAAGCCAAAGGGCTTCCTTGTCCACCTGCCATCTGGAGTTAATTATATGGGTGGCAATCTTGTTCAATCTTGTTAAATTATGTACATCAATCACATGTGTAATGTTTCTAAACTGGTAACATTTATGTTGTTTGCTGATGACACGAACATCTTCTGTTCTGCCAAAGATATACAACGGTTTGAAAATATTGCAAACAACGAACTATATAAATTGCAATTATGGTTCTCAGGCAACTGTCATTGAACATAATGAAAACAAGAAATATGTTATTCTCTCGTCGAGCACGATCGTCTGATGTAAATATCAAGATTAAAATACACGTATATTATGGGTGCGTGTAATTTGTTTAAGAACTTGCAATTGCTAATTGAAACTATTACAATATTCATACTTTCAATTTTTTTATCCGCTACGATAGTCAATTTAATTACGTAATTTATATTCTTCAAGTAAGAATTATTTTTTTTTTCTGATAGAAACTGATCTTTTTACATAACCAACTGAATTTAACACCATAGATAGAGATACACTTAGTGTTTAAAGCAGTTCGCGCATACACATTTTATTCCTTTAGTGTGTTACACACTGAGTAGAATATTTAATATTGAAACAAATTGGCTTTAAATATTACAATGGAAATTCCCAATTTCACTAAGTCATCAAATTTAACAATGCCTACATTACAAACTAATACGTTAGTGACACCTAATTTAACTATTATTATTATTATTATTCGTGCGTGCGTGTATGCGTGATATATGTATATGTACGTTATTGTTTTGCAGATATAATAACAGAAGTTAACATAGCATTGAACCGTACCACAAGACAGTCGTCAGTGGACATGCATTGGGCAACACCGGCATATTACGCCAACGATGGCAATACCAACGGCAATTTCTTGAAGGGAAGCTGCACAATAACATCGAACACCGAACACCAAGCCGAACACCCTGGTGGGCCGTCGACTTGCTGTCAGGACGCCTCGTACGAGCAGTGCACATCTACAACCGGGTTGACGGTAAGTAGAGCCTGAGTGTCTGAATAACATTGTGAAGCGCTATATGCTTGCTTTAATAAACCCAAACTATAGTGTACATCATTATTGCTACTTGTAATATTATTTAAAATATAAATAATGACATAACAAATAAGGAGTTATTTAAAGGTTGTAAATAGAACAGTATAAACAATTTGAGGATTAACTAAATCTTTTTTTTCTGTAATCATTTGTTCAGACAAACCCGAAAATCTTCATGATTTGCGAGTGGGGCTGATGGACACTTGGCCGTTGACTGTCGGGGGGTCATCTAACGTCGCCATGGACGCAATCTGTGCTACACTCGATGGACCACACCCAGAAGCAAGGCTGATCATACAGTGCGAGAAGAATGCATTAGGGCGGTATCTCGTCATAGAGATTGCAGCGACCAACAGCATACTAACGCTGTGTGAAGTAGAAGTGTTTGCCGACCAGAGTAAGTAATAACAACTACGATGGGATGTAGTGGGTGTTTCAACATACTTACAGTGTGTGTTCAACCTCCAATGTCCCACCTGTTTTGATGATTATACACACACATACACACACATACACACACATACACACACGCACACATACACACATACATTCATACACACATACACACATACACACATCCACACATACACACATACACTCATCCACACATACAAAGACACACACACCACACACACTCTCCATACACACTCACCCCCCCCCCCACACACACACATTTAATGTCCACCTCCTACATTCCACATTATATTTGTGGTCATCCGCCCACTTCTTTCCAATCTTAGGTAAATGCCCCCACCCCCACCCCATCCCCACTCAAAACACGCGACGACAACCAGACTTGTTTTTGTACAGTGCGTCAATAAAAATATTACCTCCAGAGACGGTGGGGTGCGGTTTGTCTGGGGGTGCACTTTACCCCGCCCATTCTAAGTAGCAGTACAACTATAATTGATTCTTCATCAATGTACTCAACTATCAGTAGAAGTACTCAAAACATTGCATTTAACTAGAAACGTACTCAATAAAAAGTAATGTGGCACATCCCTGCCATGTGAGTGTGAGCGCGGGTGCGCGCCTGTTTGCGGGCGTGTCTATGTGCGTGTATGCGTGCGTGCGTGCTTGAGTATGTGTATGCGTGCGAGTGTTTAAATTGGACGTATTCGCTGTTGTTTGCAGCTATGACAACGGAGGATAACATAGCATTGAAACTCCCCACAAAACAGTCGTCAGTGGACGGGCATTGGGCAGCACCGGCAGACTACGCCAACAATGGCAATATCAGCAAACAGCATACTAACACAGTGTGAAGTTGAAGTGTTTGGCGACCAGAGTAGGTAATAACAACTACGATGGGATGTAGTGGGTGTTTCAACACCCAATCACCCACCTGAGTCACACACTTCCAAAGCATTGAACATGGATGGCGCGAGTATCAGCTTCAGTCGTATATTTATTTTCTGCTTAAATCTACCATTTTCCGGCTTTGTGCTTGTCTTCCTTCCTCTCTTCCACTGCAACGCGGTTAACATTCCAGCTGGATGACCAATTCGGCTTTCAGGTACCGACATCCCGCTCGTTTTCGCCATTATCAAATATAAATGTCGATCTGTTGGCTGTAACGATCTTCTTTGAGCTCTGTTTCAGATGTCTGACGGTGGCAGCAGACGGTGAAAGACCCTTGGCACGACGTCAGCCATGTGTGAGCTATGTTTCAACTGCCTGCTGATGAGAGCAGACGGTTCGAAATGATTCCGTGATATTCTGGCAATAAGGCTGTTGTAAGCGTCCTGAAGCTTGGGCATTTTTTTAAATGATGATATTAGTGAAAATGTCTATGAAATTTGTAAAGAATTGTCTCGCAGTTTATAGTTTATAAACACTTTTAGCGATGCGATGAGTCCTTGCCGTGCATCACAGGGGTACACAATATAGATACAGAATTGTTGGACTCGCGATAAGCCACAGGTTTTCTTATCCATTCGTCATGTACGTTTTTGCTGTGGATGGCAGTCTTGTCAAATCTTATTACTTCTGGTAAGCACGTTTATTGTATGACACTAGTATGACACAGGGAATAATAAATGTGTGAATACGTGCGTGCGGGCGCGCGTGCGTGTATGTGTAATAAATATTGTTTAGTTTCCGTTTTAGTTTCCGTATACTTTGAAAGAAGAAGACCGGACGATATCCGACCACGAACAAAAGAATTCATTTGCAGATAAGTATGGTATCGTCGGTACACATAACAAATATAAATTCGGTGAACACACCCGTTGCAACAGTTACTTAACATCTATGTAAACGATTATCAAATTCTTCGTGCTCTTTATTAATATTACCGATTATGCGAATGGTTTTGCCATTACTATGACAAAAATCTAATAACAAATATCCGTAGTATCAGCTTAATAAAGTCAGCATTTCTGCTTTTTTGATAGAAATTTCAGATGCTGTTGATAAGTCATAAAATGCAAACTAAAATTACGGCAGAAACACCATAACAGATTCACCACGTCAGATGGACCACGGCAGATACACCACGGCATATTCACCTTAGAGGTGAACGATAGTCGAGAAACTCACGTGATACACTTAGTCGAGTTATTCACGTGGTCGACATATATTCAGTGAAACCATAGTTTTAAACACAGGTTCGCGGGACATGATATCGCGTGAATATGTATCCTGTGAAAACCGTCAGTACAGTCATTGAAGATTCGTTCGGGCAGATCGACTAGGGAAGAAACCATTATGAGTATTCGCTGAAATACGGACTCACTAAAATTCGTGACTGTGGTTGAACTTTATATGTGTTATTATGTATTAAGGATATGAGCCAATGTTACATACATTTGCATATTATAATCGCCGGCTATGACGTTTGCAGACTGAATGCGTTATAACCAGTTATTGTGTTAATTAGAGTAGTGTGTTGAATATTCGTTTTCTAGACTTGCTTCAGGCATTAGCTGGACACGGGGCTAAATATCGCTGTCATCGGAGGACCACGTGCTAGTAAACATTGTTCATATCGCTAGCGTTCTAGGATTTGTCTCTTGTTATGTTTCAAAGTATTTAGTTTTAAAACAGGAGAAGTTCGACATCGACATAAATCTAAGCTCTTTAATAAATTTGGTTTTGTAACATTCTTGGGACCCTGGGACTGAGATAATAAATTCATAAGGAAAATCCACCATTTAACTGAATCCGTTGTTAAATTAATATATATTTTTTTCAAATTGAACAAAGACGCCGTCATATCATTGAGGACATTATTTCCATGACACACCGGCGAAAGAGCCCCGGTGGTGCAAGTTGATATGGAGTTTTCATTATACAAAATCACTGGTAAGGAGTGAAGTTGATTTCAAAAAGCAAAATCAGGCTTATGAGCACGTGAGAATATTAAGGAAATGGTCCCCATGTGTAATCGTAGTCCGTCTAGATAACGTAACACAACGACCGGTTGCACCAGATGACGTCACACAACGACACCACTGTCCTGTTGTCTGCCTTAGAAATTACCTGGTATACAGAGGTAAATCACCTGGACCACTTTTCATCCTACCCTCTGGTCGCCCAGTGTCACGTGCAATGTTCGCGAATACTATGAACAAGTGTTCGCAATTTATTGGCATAAATGCATATCTGTACAAAACACATAGTTTTAGAATCGGTGCAGCATCTGGCTGCCACCATCTGCTTTGCAGATGGTTTGTGGCCGGTGGCACCCACATTTGGTTGCTTTTTAGGTTTATATTCAGGATTAGCATGGTTGGACTTAATTCAACCTGTAGTAGAATGTCTAGTCGTTAAAATGCAACTGTGGGACTAGTCACTAGGTTTTGTTTGTATTTCTTGATGACAGTAATTAAACAGCAGCCAAGGCCAGTATTTCCATCATGTTTTTGTTGTTTCAGTTTATCATGTACATTTTACATGTAAATTCAGCGACATAAAACACCGTTTATGAGACTTTATAGACGAGTTTATGGCGCTATATTTATATTTGTTGTTACTTCTTATATTTTCCATCATATATATTATTGTAGTGCTGACGCCTACCTTATCTGTAGGCAACTAAGGTGACCCCCAGCGGATGATTGAGAACTAACGTCGGTATGCCGAAATCCCGCGTGACACAAATGATCCAATAGACGGCTTTGTTTACCAGGCTAAGATTTCGGTTCCGCGAGTCATTTGACGTTTCTATTTTGCGAAGAAAAAAAACCCTCCCTCCATCCCATTCTGTTTAGTTCATTGTGTTTTAATTGCACTGGTTTATTTAGGAGCCAAGAGGCAGTAGAAATAAAATTACTGATACGAATTCACATTGATGCATTTTTTACACATCGTGCGCATATAGTCATAATACAAATACATTTTACTTTTTATCACATGTTGTGACATTTGATTAGTGCTGTTATTTATTGTATGTGACATATTCATGTTTTGTTTTGTTTTTTATTGCAATTTTCTGTTGTTTGACCTCAGGCAGACTATGTCATGTATCAGGATCGTTATAACTGGTACGTTATACAGCTACTTACTACAGTGAGCTCTTACACCGTTGATGGTAATAAAGGGTTGTTGTCTTCCGGTCAAATTCGAGTTGCACATGTCTAGTGTTTCCAGTTCCAATTAAACAAGCAATATGCTGCTTTATAAAGCATAACATGGTGTCAGAAGACAAACTACACAAACTATTAGGGTAGGATGTGTTGGTCGGAAAAAACTGTGTTGGTGAAGTTTGAAGTGACGACTAAAAAATTGAACTGAACTGTGTGTCAAAACGTCGAGTCACTGTCAACGACTGAAAAATGGATTTTTTCAAGCCACCAAGTAGTATTGCGTTCGATGCCAGCAACTTAGATGAGGCATGGAGAAGTTGGGAGCAGCAGTTTAGGACATTTTACACAGCGTGTGAATTGAACAAGAAGCCTAAAGCTGTCCAAGTGGCCATACTACTACATACTGCTGGACCGGAAGCCCAGGAAGTATTCAACCAGTTTGAGTTCAAACCAGCAGGACCTGCAAACGTCCCACCAGCAGAAGATAGAGACAACTGGGAAACGGTGCTAGACAAATTCCGTCACTACTGCAAACCACGTAAAAATACAGTTTACGAACGATATTGTTTCTGGTCTCGCAATCAAGGCAATGGGGAACAAGTGGATCAGTGGATCAAGGACTTGAGAATGAAAGCTAAAATGTGTGAATTTGGTGACCAGGAGGATCTGATGATCCGTGACAAGATAGTGTTCAGCGTCAATGACGAGCGTGTTAAAGAGAGACTTTTGAGAGAGTCAGATCTGTCGCTAGCTAAGGCATTAGATGTGTGCCATGCAGCCGAGACGACAAGAGCGCAACTGAAGGTCATGGCGTCTGAAGGAAAGCCAGAAGCTAAAGTGAATGTAGTGAAGCAGAGATCTCGTTCAAGCACGTTTAGCAAGGGCTCCCATGCAGTTGGCAGGGGTATCAAGGGAACTAACAATGACACTAGGGGTGGTTATAATAGTACACCGAGACCACGGGCTACACAGGGAAGCATTCACTGCAAATTCTGTAGCAGGTCACACCCACCAAAGTCATGCCCTGCGTACGGTAAACAGTGTAACCGTTGCAAGGGGTGGAACCACTTCGCAGTAATGTGCGAACACCACCGCACTGCTACAGTCGATAGGAAGGTGCGGATGGTGAACAATGAACAATGTGAGAGTAATGAATGTCTGTATCTGGGTTCGTTATTCTTGGACGTGCATGCACACACTACTCATGATGATGACTGGATGACGAAGATGATGATTGGCAGCCAGCAGATAAGCTTCAAGTTGGACACTGGCGCACAGGCGAATGTGTTGCCTATGACGATCTACGAGACACTAAAGCCGAATGCAGCCTTGCAGCCTACAAAGACGATACTGTCGGCATTCGTGAATGACGTCAAAGTGAAGCCAGCCGGCACGGTCAAGCTTCTGTGCATACCAGAGAACGCGGACAAACCGACACTGATCGAGTTCTTTGTCACTACGCACACCAATGTGCCACTACTTGGATGTCGAGCGTGCGAGTCATTGGGACTTGTCAAACGAGTGGGCGAGATGTCGCGTGAGAAGCCACTAACGAGTGACACTCTGATGAACGAATATGAAGACGTGTTCACTGGAGTTGGAGAACTTGAGCATCCGTATCATATCGAGCTGAAAGAGGACGTACAGCCGGTAGTCCAGGCAACCAGGAAACTTCCATACACCAGAGTGGAGAGTTTAAAGAAGGCTCTAGACAAGTTAGAGAGGGATGGAATCGTCGCAGATGTAGAACAACCTACACCATGGGTGAATAACTTGGTCATAACGGAGAAGCGGAATGGATCGTTGAGATTATGTCTTGACCCGAAACCACTCAATAGAGCGATTAAGCGTGAACATTTCGAGATCCCGACTCCTGAGGATGTGCAGTCGCGTCTAGCTGGAAAGAAAGTGTTTTCAGTGATAGATATGTCGATGGCGTACTGGCACGTCAGACTGTCGGATGAGTCCAGTTACCTCTGCACGTTCCACACGCCATGGGGCAGAAAAAGGTTTCTGCGCATGCCGTTTGGCATCAGTTCAGCCAGTGAAGTACTGCAGAAACGCATGCTACTAACGTTTGGTGACATCAAAGGAGCGTACGTGATAGCCGATGACATCATCGTCGCGGGGGATGATGAACAAGATCACGATGCCATCATGCGTGCTGTTTTCCAGAGGGCAAGAGAACGAAACGTGAAGTTCAACTCGTCAAAAGTGCAGTTGAAGGTCAATGAGGTGCTGTACATGGGACATATAGTATCGGAAGCAGGCCTCAGCCCAGACCCTAGCAAAGTGAGAGCCATCGTCGATATGCCACTGCCTGAGGACAAGCGCGCAGTCCTGAGGTTTCTGAACGTTGTGAAGTATCAGGCAAAGTTCATCCCGCGAGAGTCGCACATCACTGGTCCTCTACGTGCGCTGCTGAAAGAGGACGCGGCGTGGTGTTGGACACAAGAGCATACAGATGCAGTGAACGAGTTGAAGACAATTCTAAGCAGTTTGCCAGTGCTGAGGTTCTACGACGTGAACAAACCAGTAACGTTGCAGTCGGACGCGTCAAAGAGTGGACTAGGGGCGTGTCTTCTACAAGAAGGGCAGGTTGTTGCTTATGCGTCAAGGGCACTAGTCGGTGCAGAGCTACACTACGCACAGTTGGAGAAAGAACTGTTAGCGGTCGTTTTCGCGACTTCCAGGTTTCATCAGTACATTTATGGCAAGGAAATCGAAGCGCAGACTGATCATAAGCCGCTTGAGATTATAATGAAGAAACCGATCGGAAACGCAACGGCACGCGTACAACGAATGATGTTGAAGCTACAGCGATACGAGATAAACCTGTCATATGTACCAGGGAAGCTGCTGTACGTAGCCGACGCTCTCTCACGTGCTTACATAGAGGGTGAGCCAGACAATGAGCTCATTGACGATATTGAGATTATGGTCCACAGCGTTACAAAGAACTTCCCTACAAGTTCAGGGCGACTCGAGCAAATCCGAAGTGCTACAGCCAATGACGTGACTCTTCAGCGACTACTTCAGGTCGTGATGAACGGCTGGCCAGAGTCGAGGGCAGCTGTACCAGAGGACGTGAGACCGTACTGGAACATGAGAGATGAGATGAGTGCAGACGACGGACTCGTGTTTGCAGGCGAACGAATTGTCATTCCAGAGTCGATGAGGTCGGACATGCTGGAAGTGCTGCACGAACCACACATGGGGATGGAGAAGACGAAATCTCGAGCTAGATCAGCTATCTTCTGGCCGGGAATGTCCAGAGCAATCGAGGACACTGTCTCGAGGTGCAAAACATGCCTACAGTTCGCCCGGAGTAATCAGAAGGAGCCGATGATAGCACACGAAATCCCAGACGGCCCGTTCCTGAAAGTCGCAATGGACATTATGTCGTTCAAAGGTCGGGACTACCTAGTAGTGGTTGACTATTATTCGAAGTATCCCGAGTTGGCACTGCTCGAGAACAAGACAAGCGAATCTGTCATCTCGCATGTTAAGAGCATCAGTGCACGTCATGGAATACCCGAAGAGATCGTAGCAAACAACCAACCGTTTGGTAGCTATAGTTTTCGGCAATTCGCGAAGAATTGGGGTATCACAGTGACTACATCGAGCCCAACATATGCTCAATCGAATGGGCAGGCAGAGCGAGTCGTGCAAACGTTGAAATCGCTCCTCAAGAAGGCAGACGAAGAGGGTCGTGATCCCTACATAGCGATGCTAGAATACAGGAACACGCCGATCAGTGGACTCCGCTATGCACCGGCACAACTGGCAATGAGCAGACTACTGAGGTCAAAGTTGCCGACAACCAAAGCCGTTCTTGAGCCGCGAGTCGTAAACGCGAAACAGGACTTGACAGACAGACAGACACGGTTCAAACAAGACTATGACCACGGTGCTACATCATTGAAGCCGTTGAAACCTGGTGATGTTGTACGAGTCCAGAGAAAGTGGGGCTGGGATCCCGCTATCGTTCAGCGGACACACGAGAGTCCGAGCTCATACGTGATCCAGCATGAGGGAGGAGAACTCCGTCGCAATCGTCGTCATCTACGGAGGACACGCGAGCAGCCGCCGCTGATTCTTCCTCAGATGGACGATCCCGACGTTCGAGGAGAAGGTAACGCTCTTCAGATGCCGGTACCGCCAGACGTGCCATCGCCACGAAGACTCGTCGCTGTGCCGCCACGAAGAGTCGTCGCTGAGCCACCTCCACAAGAAGAGATTCCACAGAATGAACGATTCTCTAGATACGGTCGTGCAATCAGAAAGCCTATGCGATTTGACATTTAATTGTGTTTTTCAATACTATTTGACATTGGTAGTATTATTGATCTGTTTCGCAAGTAACCATTATGTGACATTCTATGTGATTTTTGATAGTCGATATAATGTGACTTTTAGCCTAGTTTGCTACTCGCTTGATATCGATTTATCCACAGCGAACATTCGTTAAAGCTGATGAATGTGTTTTTGAGTTTATGAATACAGTTTTTGAGTCTTAAAGGAGGGATGTCATGTATCAGGATCGTTATAACTGGTACGTTATACAGCTACTTACTACAGTGAGCTCTTACACCGTTGATGGTAATAAAGGGTTGTTGTCTTCCGGTCAAATTCGAGTTGCACATGTCTAGTGTTTCCAGTTCCAATTAAACAAGCAATATGCTGCTTTATAAAGCATAACAGACTACAACACCACTACTGGAAAATGTTAATACAATTTACAGTAGCATATTGCCTTGTTGTTGGCCGGTGGCACCCGCATTTGGTTGCTTTCTAGGTTTATATTCAGGATTAGCATGGTTGGACTTAATTCAACCTGTAGTAGAATGTCTAGTCGTTAAAATGTAACTGTAAGTGGGAATAGTCACTAGGTTTTGTTTGTATTTCTTGATGACAGTAGTTAAACAGCAGCCAAGGCCAGAATTTCCATCATGTTTTTGTTGTTTCAGTTTATCATGTACATTTTACAAGTAAATTCAGCGGCACAAAACTATATTAACCACAAAGGCGAATGTATGTTACCCTTTCATCTTCGTCACGTAAGCTACAAGAAAATAGTACGTAAGTTATTGGTGTGAAAACTCATTCCAATTTAATATGTTATCTTGTCCAATGCAGTAGTACATTCATTATTCACGAGACAAACATGTCCCATGTCAAAGTGATAGAAAAAAATTCACGCATATCCCAACAAAACGGTATTTTCAAGTGCACTCTTTCGGCGGACGGATCCTTAATGTAGTCTTAACCCAAATAAATGTCCTGCTAGTTATAAATCTTCACGAAGGCTAGACTGTTAACAAGCTACACACATAACTAGATTAACCGCAAGGGGGAATGTATGTTACCCTTTCATCCCCGTCCCGTAAGTTACAAGAAAATAGTACGTAAGTTATAGGTGTGAAAACTCATTCCCATTTGATGTTTTATCTTCTCTAATGCAGTAGTAGATTCAGTATTCACTATACAAACCTGTCCCATGTTAAAGTAATCGAAAAGCATTCATGCATATCACACCAAGACGGTATTGTCGTGTTCACTCTTTCGGATGGTAATGTCGGACGGAACCTTAATATGGGTTTACCCCCAATAGATGTCCTGCATGTTACAAATCTTCACGAAGGCTAGACATATATCAAGCTACACACATAACTAGATTAACCACAATGGGGAATGTGTGTTACCCTTTCATCTCCGTCACGTAAGTTACAAGAAAATAGTACGTAAGTTATGGGTGTGAAAACTCATTCCCATTTGATGTTTTATTTTGTATAATGCAGTAGTACATTCAGTATTCACGAGACCAACATGTCCCATGTCAAAATGATCGAAAAACATTCACGTATATCACACCAACACGGAATTTTCAAGTGCACTCTTTCGGCGGACAGATCTTAATGTGGTCTTACCCCAAATAGATGTCCTGCATGTAACAAATATCCACGAAGGCTAAACTGATAACAAGCTACACACATAACTAGATTAACCACAACGGGGAATGTACGTCACTCTTTCATCTCCGTCACGTAAGTTACAAGAAAATAGTACGTAAGTTATTGGTGTGAAAACTCATTCCAATTTTATTTTGTCTAATACAGTAGTACATTCAATAATCACGAGACAAACATGTCCCACGTCAAAGTGATCGAAACAAAATTCACGCGTATCACAACAAAACGGTATTTTCAAGTGCACTCTTTCGGCGGACGGATCCTTAATGTGGTCATACCCCAAATAGATGTCCTCCATGTTACAAATCTTCACGAAGGCTAGACTGTTATCAAGCTATGGACATAACTAGATTAACCACAAAGATGAATGTATGTTACTTTCATCTCCGTCACGTAAGCTACAAGAAAATAGTACGTAAGTTATGAATGTGAAAACTCATTCCCATTTGATGTTTTATCTTCTCTAATGCCGTAGTACATTCAGTATTCACTATACAAACATGTACCATGTCAAAGTAATCGAAAAGCATTCACGCATATCACACCAAGACGGTATTTTCGTGTTCACTCTTTCGGATGGTAATGTCGGACGGAACGTTAATTTGGGCTTACCCCAAATAGATGTTCTGCATGTTACAACTCACCACGAAGGCTAGACTGATATCAAGATTAAGCTCAAAGGGGTATGTATGTTACCCGTACATCTCCGTCACGTAAGTTACAAGAAAATAGTACGTAAGTTATGGATGTGAAAACACATTCCCATTTGTTGTTTTATCTTGTCTAATGCAGTAGTACATTTAGTATTCATGAGACAAACGTGTCCCGTGTCAAAGTGATCGAAAACAGTTCACGCGTATCACAACAAAACGGTATTTTCAAGTGCATTCGTTCGGCGAACGGATCCTTTATGTGGTCTTAACCCAAATAGATATTCTGTATGTTATAAATCTTCACAAAGGCTAGACTGTTATCAAGCTACACACATAACTAGTTTAAACACAAAGGGGAATGTGTGTTACCCTATCATCTCCGTCACGTAAGTTACAAGAAAATAGTACGTAAGCTATGGGTGTGAAAACTCAATCCCATTTGATGTGTTTTATCTTCTCTACTGCCGGAGTATATTCAGTATTCACTATACAAACCTGTCCCATGTTAAAGTAATTGAAAAGCACTTACACATATCACACCAAGACGGTATTTTCGTGTTCACTCTATCGGGTGGTAATGCCGGACGGGACATTAATGTGGGCTTAACCCAAATAGATATCATGCATGTTACAAATCTTCACGAAGGCTAGACTGATATCAAGCTACACATTTAACTAGATTAACCAAAAAGGGGATGTTTGTTACTGTTTCATTTCCGTCACATTAGTTACAAGAAAATAGTAGGTAAGTTATGGGGGTGTTAACTCATTCACATTTGATGTTTTATCTTGTCTAATGCAGAAGTACTTTCAGTTTTCACGAAACAAACATGTCCCGTGTCAAAATGATCGAAACAAATTAATAACTATAACAACAAAACGGTATTTTCTAGTGTTCTCTTTCGGCGAACGGATCATTAATGTGGTCTTACCCCAAACAGATGTCCTGTATGTTAGAAATCTCCACGAAGGCTAGTCTCATAACATGTTACACACATGACTAGATTAACCGCAGAGGGGAATGTATGTTACCCTTTCATCTCTGCCACGTAAGTTACAAGAAAATAGTACGTAAGTTATGGGTGTGAAAACTCACTCCCATTTGATGTTTTATCTTGTATTATGCAGTAGTACATTCAGTATTCATGACACAAACATGTCCCATGTCAAAATGATCGAAAAACATTCACGTATATCACACCAACACGGAATTTTCAAGTGCTCTCTTTCGGCGGACGGATCCTTAATGTGGTCTTACCCCAAATAGATGTCCTGCATGTTACAAATATCCACGAAGGCTAGATTGATAACAAGCTACACACATAACTAGATTAAACACAACGGGGAATGTATGTTACCCTTTCATCTCGGTCACGTAAGTTACAAGAAAATAGTACGTAACTTATCGGTGTGAAAACTCATTCCCATTTGATGTTTTATCTTATTTAATTCAGTAGTAAATTCAGTATTCACTAAAGAAACATGTCCCATATCAAAATCATTGAAAAAATTCACGTATATCAAACCAACACGGAATTTTCATGTTTAATATTTCAGATCGTAATGCCGGACGGAACCTTAATGTGGGTTTACCCTAAATAGATGTCCTGCAAGTTACAAATCATCACGAAGGCTAGACTGTTATCAAGCAACACACATAACTAGATAAAACACAAAGGGGAATGTGTGTTACGCTATCATCTCCGTCACGTAAGTTACAAGAAAATAGTACGTAGGTTATGGGTGTGAAAACTCATTCCCATTTGATGTTTTATCTTATTTAATTCAGTAGTACATTCAGTATTCACGAAAGAAACATGTCCCATATCAAAATCATCGAAAAACATTCACGTATATCACATCAACACGGTATTTTCTTGTTTACTCTTTCGGATCGTAATGCCGGACGGAACCTTAATGTGGGCGTACCCCAAATAAATGTACTGCATGTTACAAATCATCACGAAGGCTAGACTGTTATCAAGCAACACGCATAACTTGAATAAACACAAAGGGGAATGTGTGTTACCCAATCATCTCCGTCACGTAAGTTACAAGAAAATAGTACGTAGGTTATGGGTGTGAAAACCCATTCCCATTTGATGTGTTTTATCTTCTTTAATGCCCTAGTATATTCAGTATTCACAATACAAACCTGTCCCATGTCAAAGTAATCGAAAAGCATTCACGCATGTCACACCAAGACGGTATTTTCGTGTTCACTCTTTCGGATGGTTATGCCGGACGGGATCTTAATGTGGGCTTTCCCCAAATAGATGTCCTGCATGTCACAAATTGTCACGTAGGCTAGACTGATATCAATCTACACACATAACTAGATTAACCAAAACAGGGAATGAATGTTACCCTTTCATCTCCGATTGTAAGTTACAAGAAAATAGTACGTAAGTTATGGATGTGAAAACTCATTCTCATTTGATGTTTTATCTTGTCTAATGCAGTAGTACATTCAGTATTCACGAGACAAACATGTCCCATGTCAAAATGATCGAAAAACATTCACGTATATCACACCAACACGGAATTTTGAAATGCTCTCTTTCGGCGGACGGATCCTTAATGTGGTCTTACCCCAAATAGATATCCTGCATGTTACAAATATCCACGATGGTTAGATTGAAAACAAGCTCCACACATAACTAGATTAACCACAAAGGGGAATATATGTTACCCTTTCAACTCCGTGACGCCAGTTACAAGAAAATAGTACGTTAGTTATCAGTGTGAAAACTAATTCCAATTTGATATTTTATCTTGTCTAATGTAGTACTACATTTAGTTCTCACGAGACAAACATATCCCATGTCAAAGTGATCAAAAAACATTAACGCATATCACACCAAGATGGTATTTTCGTGTTCACTCTTTCGGATGTTAATGCCGGACGGGACCTTAATGTGGGCTTACCCCAAATAGATGTCCTACATGTTACAAATATCCACGAAGGCTAGATTGATAAAAAAAAGCTACACAAATAACTAGATTAACCACAGAGGGGAATGTATGTTACCCTTTCATCTCCTTCACGTAAGTTACAAGAAAATAGTACGTAAGTTATCGGTGTGAAAACTCATTCCCATTTGATGTTTTATCTTATTTAATTCAGTAGTACATTCAGTATTCACGAAAGAAACATGTCCTATATCAAAATCATCGAAAAAATATTCACGTATATCACACTAACACGGTATTTTCATGTTTAATCTTTCGGATCGTAATGCCGGACGGAACCTTAATGTGGGCTTAACCCAAATAGATGTCCTGCATGTTACAAATCTTCACGAAGGCTAGACTGATATCAAGCTACACATTTAACTAGATTAACCAAAAAGGGGAATGTATGTTACTGTTTCATTTCCGTCACATTAGTTACAAGAAAATAGTAGGTAAGTTATGGGGGTGTTAACTCATTCACATTTGATGTTTTATCTTGTCTAATGCAGAAATACTTTCAGTTTTCATGAAACAAACATGTCCCGTGTCAAAATGATCGAAACAAATTAATAACTATAACAACAAAACGGTATTTTCTAGTGTTCACTTTCGGCGAACGGATCATTAATGTGGTCTTACTCCAAACAGATGTCCTGTATGTTAGAAATCTCCACGAAGGCTAGTCTCATAACATGTTACACACATGACTAGATTAACCGCAGAGGGGAATGTATGTTACCCTTTCATCTCTGCCACGTAAGTTACAAGAAAATAGTACGTAAGTTATGGGTGTGAAAACTCACTCCCATTTGATGTTTTATCTTGTATTATGCAGTAGTACATTCAGTATTCATGACACAAACATGTCCCATGTCAAAATGATCGAAAAACATTCACGTATATCACACCAACACGGAATTTTCAAGTGCTCGCGTTCGGCGGACGGATCCTTAATGTGGTCTTACCCCAAATAGATGTCCTGCATGTTACAAATATCCACGATGGCTAGATTGATAACAAGCTACACACATAAATAGATTAACCACATAGGGGAATGTATGTTACCCTTTCATCTCCGTCACGTAAGTTACAAGAAAATTGTACGTAAGTTATTAGTGTGAAAACTCATTCCCATTTGATGTTTTATCTTGTATTATGCCGTAGTACATTCAGTATTCATGACACAAACATGTCCCATGTCAAAATTATCGAAAAACATTCACGTATATTACACCAACACGGAATTTTCAAGTGTTCTCTTTCGGCGGACCGATCCTTAATGTGGTCTTACCCCAAATAGATATCTTGCATAACTAGATTAACCATATAGGGGAATGTTTGTTACCCTTTCATCTCCGTCACGTTATTTACAAGAACATAGTAAGTAATTTATGGGTGTGTTAACTCAATCAAATTTGATGTTTTATCTTGTCTAATGCAGTAGTACTTTCAGTTTTCACGAAACAAACATGTCCCATGTCAAAGTGATCGAAAAAAATTGATGACTATAACAACAAAACGGTATCTTCAAGTGCACTCTAACGGCAAACGGATCCTTAGTGTGGTCTTACCCCAAACAGATGTCCTGTATGTTAGAAATCTCCTCGAAGGCTAGACTGATAGCAAGTTACACACATGACTAGATTAACCACAGAGGGGAATGTATGTTACCCTTTCATCTCCGTCACGTAAGTTACAAGAAAATAGTACGTAAGTTATGTGTGTGAAAACTCATTCCAATTTGATATTTTTTCTTTTCTAATGCAGTACTACATTTAGTATTCACGAGACATACATGTCCCATGTCAAAGTGATAAAAAAAAACATTCACGCATATCACACCAAGACGGTATTTTCGTGTTCACTCTTTCGGATGGTAATGCCGGACGGATCCTTAATGTGGTCTTACCCCAAATAGGTATCCTGCATGTTACAAATCTTCACGAAGGCTAGACTGATATCAAGCTACACACATAACTAGATTAACCAAAAAAGGGAATGTATATTACTCTTTCATCTTCGTCACGTTTGTTACAACAAAATAGTACGTAAGTTATCGGTGTGAAAGCTAATTCCAATTTGATATTTTATCTTGTCTAATGTAGTACTACATTTAGTTCTCACGAGACAAACATATCCCATGTCAAAGTGATCAAAAAACATTAACGCATATCACACCAAGATGGTATTTTCGTGTTCCCTCTTTCGGATGTTAATGCCGGACGGGACCTTAATGTGGGCTTACCCCAAATATATGTCCTGCATGTTACAAATATCCACGAAGGCTAGATTGATAAAAAAGCTACACAAATAACGAGATTAACCACAGAGGGGAATGTATGTTACCCTTTCATCTCCTTCACGTAAGTTACAAGAAAATAGTACGTAAGTTATCGGTGTGAAAACTCATTCCCATTTGATGTTTTATCTTATTTAATTCAGTAGTACATTCAGTATTCACGAAAGAAACATGTCTTATATCAAAATCATCGAAAAAATATTCACGTATATCACACTAACACGGTATTTTCATGTTTAATCTTTCGGATCGTAATGCCGGACGGAACCTTAATGTGGGCTTAACCCAAATAGATGTCCTGCATGTTACAAATCTTCACGAAGGCTAGACTGATATCAAGCTACACATTTAACTAGATTAACCAAAAAGGGGATTGTATGTTACTGTTTCATTTCCGTCACATTAGTTACAAGAAAATAGTAGGTAAGTTATGGGTGTGTTAACTCATTCACATTTGATGTTTTATCTTGTCTAACGCAGAAATACTTTCAGTTTTCACGAAACAAACATGTCCCGTGTCAAAATGATCGAAACAAATTAATAACTATAACAACAAAACGGTATTTTCTAGTGTTCTCTTTCGGCGAACGGATCATTAATGTGGTCTTACCCCAAACAGATGTCCTGTATGTTAGAAATCTCCACGAATGCTAGTCTTATATCAAGTTACACACATAACTAGATTAACCGCAGAGGGGATTGTATGTTACCCTTTCATCTCTGCCACGTAAGTTACAAGAAAATAGTACGTAAGTTATGGGTGTGAAAACTCACTCCCATTTGATGTTTTATCTTGTATTATGCAGTAGTACATTCAGTATTCATGACACAAACATGTCCCATGTCAAAATGATCGAAAAACATTCACGTATATTACACCAACACGGAATTTTCAAGTGTTCTCTTTTGGCGGACCGATCCTTAATGTGGTCTTACCCCAAATAGATATCTTGCATAACTAGATTAACCACATAGGGGAATGTTTGTTACCCTTTCATCTCCGTCACGTTATTTACAAGAACATAGTAAGTAATTTATGGGTGTGTTAACTCAATCACATTTGATGTTTTATCTTGTCTAATGCAGTAGTACTTTCAGTTTTCACGAAACAAACATGTCCCATGTCAAAGTGATCGAAAAAAATTGATGACTATAACAACAAAACGGTATCTTCAAGTGCACTCTAACGGCGAACGGATCCTTAGTGTGGTCTTACCCCAAACAGATGTCCTGTATGTTAGAAATCTCCTCGAAGGCTAGACTGATAGCAAGTTACACACATGACTAGATTAACCACAGAGGGGAATGTATGTTACCCTTTCATCTCCGTCACGTAAGTTACAAGAAAATAGTACGTAAGTTATGTGTGTGAAAACTCATTCCAATTTGATATTTTTTCTTTTCTAATGCAGTACTACATTTAGTATTCACGAGACATACATGTCCCATGTCAAAGTGATAAAAAAAAACATTCACGCATATCACACCAAGACGGTATTTTCGTGTTCACTCTTTCGGATGGTAATGCCGGACGGATCCTTAATGTGGTCTTACCCCAAATAGGTATCCTGCATGTTACAAATCTTCACGAAGGCTAGACTGATATCAAGCTACACACATAACTAGATTAACCAAAAAAGGGAATGTATGTTACTCTTTCATCTTCGTCACGTTTGTTACAACAAAATAGTACGTAAGTTATCGGTGTGAAAGCTAATTCCAATTTGATATTTTATCTTGTCTAATGTAGTACTACATTTAGTTCTCACGAGACAAACATATCCCATGTCAAAGTGATCAAAAAACATTAACGCATATCACACCAAGATGGTATTTTCGTGTTCCCTCTTTCGGATGTTAATGCCGGACGGGACCTTAATGTGGGCTTACCCCAAATATATGTCCTGCATGTTACAAATATCCACGAAGGCTAGATTGATAAAAAAAGGTACACAAATAACTAGATTAACCACAGAGGGGAATGTATGTTACCCTTTCATCTCCTTCACGTAAGTTACAAGAAAATAGTACGTAAGTTATCGGTGTGAAAACTCATTCCCATTTGATGTTTTATCTTATTTAATTCAGTAGTACATTCAGTATTCACGAAAGAGACATGTCCCATATCAAAATCATCGAAAAACATTCACGTATATCACACTAACACGGTATTTTCATGTTTACTCTTTCGGATCGTAATGCCGGACGGAACCTTAGTGTAGGCTTACCCCAAGTATATGTCCAGCACGTTACAAATCATCACGAAGGCTAGACTGTTATCAAACAACACGTATAACTTGAATAAACACAAAGGGGAATGTGTGTTACCCTATCATCTCCGTGATGTAAGTTACAAGAAAATTATACGTAGGTTATGGGTGAGAAAGCTCATTCCCATTTGATGTTTTATTTTCTCTAATGCAGTAGTACATTCAGTATTCACTATACAAACATGTCCCACTTCAAAGTAATCGAAAAGCATTCACCCATATAACACCAAGACGGTATTTTCGTGTTCACTTTTTCGGATGGTAATGTCGGACGGAACCTTAATATGGGCTCACCCTAAATAGATGTCCTGCATGTTACAAATCTTCACGAAGGCTAGACAGATGTCAAGCTACACACATAACTAGACTAACCAAAAACGGGAATGATCTTACTCTTTCATCTCCGTCACGCAAGTTACAAAAAAATAGTACGTAATTGATGGATGTGAAAACTGATAACCATTTGATGTTTTATCTTGTGTAATGCAGTAGTACATTCAGTATTCATGACATAAACATGTCCCATGTCAAAGTGATCGAAAACAATTGACGCGTATCGAAACAAAACGGAATTTTCAAGTGCACTCATTCGGCGGACGGATCCTTAATGTGGTCTTACCCCAAATAGATGTCCTGCATGTTACAAATATCCACAAAGGCTAAACTGATAACAAGCTACACATATAACTAGATTAACTACAGAGGGGAATGTATTTTACCCTTTCATCTCCGTCACGTAAGTTACAAGAAAATAGTACGTAAGTTATGGGTGTGAAAACTCATTCCCATTTGATGTTTTATTTTGTCTAATGCAGTAGTACATTCAGTATTCACGAGACAAACATGTCCCATGTAAAAATGATCGAAAAACATTCACGTATATCACACCAACACGGAATTTTGAAGTGCTCTCTTTCGGCGGACGGATCCTTAATGTGGTCTTACCCCAAATAGATATCGTGCATTTTACAAATATCCACGAAGGCTAGATTGAAAACAAGCTCCACACATAACTAGATTAACCACATAGGGGAATGTATGTTACCCTTTCATCTCCGTCACGTAAGTTACAAGAAAATTGTACGTAAGTTATTAGTGTGAAAACTCATTCCCATTTGATGTTTTATCTTGTATTATGCAGTAGTACATTCAGTATTCATGACACAAACATGTCCCATGTCAAAATGATCGAAAAACATTCACGTATATTACACCAACACGGAATTTTCAAGTGTTCTCTTTTGGCGGACCGATCCTTAATGTGGTCTTACCCCAAATAGATATCTTGCATAACTAGATTAACCACATAGGGGAATGTTTGTTACCCTTTCATCTCCGTCACGTTATTTACAAGAACATAGTAAGTAATTTATGGGTGTGTTAACTCAATCACATTTGATGTTTTATCTTGTCTAATGCAGTAGTACTTTCAGTTTTCACGAAACAAACATGTCCCATGTCAAAGTGATCGAAAACAATTGATGACTATAACAACAAAACGGTATCTTCAAGTGCACTCTAACGGCGAACGGATCCTTAGTGTGGTCTTACCCCAAACAGATGTCCTGTATGTTAGAAATCTCCTCGAAGGCTAGACTGATAGCAAGTTACACACATGACTAGATTAACCACAGAGGGGAATGTATGTTACCCTTTCATCTCCGTCACGTAAGTTACAAGAAAATAGTACGTAAGTTATGTGTGTGAAAACTCATTCCAATTTGATATTTTTTCTTGTCTAATGCAGTACTACATTTAGTATTCACGAGACATACATGTCCCATGTCAAAGTGATAAAAAAAAACATTCACGCATATCACACCAAGACGGTATTTTCGTGTTCACTCTTTCGGATGGTAATGCCGGACGGATCCTTAATGTGGTCTTACCCCAAATAGGTATCCTGCATGTTACAAATCTTCACGAAGGCTAGACTGATATCAAGCTACATACATAACTAGATTAACCAAAAAAGGGAATGTATGTTACTCTTTCATCTTCGTCACGTTTGTTACAAGAAAATAGTACGTAAGTTATCGGTGTGAAAACTAATTCCAATTTGATATTTTATCTTGTCTAATGTAGTACTACATTTAGTTCTCACGAGACAAACATATCCCATGTCAAAATGATCAAAAAACATTAACGCATATCACACCAAGATGGTATTTTCGTGTTCACTCTTTCGGATGTTAATGCCGGACGGGACCTTAATGTGGGCTTACCCCAAATATATGTCCTGCATGTTACAAATATCCACGAAGGCTAGATTGATAAAAAAAAGCTACACAAATAACTAGATTAACCACAGAGGGGAATGTATGTTACCCTTTCATCTCCTTCACATAAGTTACAAGAAAATAGTACGTAAGTTATCGGTGTGAAAACTCATTCCCATTTGATGTTTTATCTTATTTAATTCAGTAGTACATTCAGTATTCACGAAAGAAACATGTCCTATATCAAAATCATCGAAAAAATATTCACGTATATCACACTAACACGGTATTTTCATGTTTAATCTTTCGGATCGTAATGCCGGACGGAACCTTAATGTGGGCTTAACCCAAATAGATGTCCTGCATGTTACAAATCTTCACGAAGGCTAGACTGATATCAAGCTACACATTTAACTAGATTAACCAAAAAGGGGAATGTATGTTACTGTTTCATTTCCGTCACATTAGTTACAAGAAAATAGTAGGTAAGTTATGGGTGTGTTAACTCATTCACATTTGATGTTTTATCTTGTCTAATGCAGAAATACTTTCAGTTTTCACGAAACAAACATGTCCCGTGTCAAAATGATCGAAACAAATTAATAACTATAACAACAAAACGGTATTTTCTAGTGTTCTCTTTCGGCGAACGGATCATTAATGTGGTCTTACCCCAAACAGATGTCCTGTATGTTAGAAATCTCCACGAATGCTAGTCTTATATCAAGTTACACACATAATTAGATTAACCGCAGAGGGAATTGTATGTTACCCTTTCATCTCTGCCACGTAAGTTACAAAAAAATAGTACGTAATTGATGGGTGTGAAAACTCACTCCCATTTTATGTTTTATCTTGTATTATGCAGTAGTACATTCAGTATTCATGACACAAACATGTCCCATGTCAAAATGATCGAAAAACATTCACGTATATCACACCAACACGGAATTTTCAAGTGCTCTCTTTCGGCGGACGGATCCTTAATGTGGTCTTACCCCAAATAGATGTCCTGCATGTTACAAATATCCACGATGGCTAGATTGATAACAAGCTACACACATAACTAGATTAATCACAGAGGGGAATGTATTTTACTCTTTCATCTCCTTCACATAAGTTACAAGAAAATAGTACGTAAGTTATCGGTGTGAAAACTCATTCCCATTTGATGTTTTATCTTATTTAATTCAGTAGTACATTCAGTATTCACGAAAGAGACATGTCCCATATCAAAATCATCGAAAAACATTCACGTATATCACACTAACACGGTATTTTCATGTTTACTCTTTCGGATCGTAATGCCGGTCGGAACCTTAGTGTAGGCTTACCCCAAGTATATGTCCAGCATGTTACAAATCATCACGAAGGCTAGACTGTTATCAAGCAACACGTATAACTTGAATAAACACAAAGGGGAATGTGTGTTACCCTATCATCTCCGTGATGTAAGTTACAAGAAAATTGTACGTAGGTTATGGGTGAGAAAGCTCATTCCCGTTTGATGTTTTATTTTCTCTAATGCAGTAGTACATTCAGTATTCACTATACAAACATGTCCCACTTCAAAGTAATCGAAAAGCATTCACCCATATAACACCAAGACGGTATTTTCGTGTTCACTTTTTCGGATGGTAATGTCGGACGGAACCTTAATATGGGCTCACCCTAAATAGATGTCCTGCATGTTACAAATCTTCACGAAGGCTAGACAGATGTCAAGCTACACACATAACTAGACTAACCAAAAACGGGAATGATCTTACTCTTTCATCTCCGTCACGCAAGTTACAAAAAAATAGTACGTAATTGATGGATGTGAAAACTGATAACCATTTGATGTTTTATCTTGTCTAATGCAGTAGTACATTCAGTATTCATGACATAAACATGTCCCATGTCAAAGTGATCGAAAACAATTGACGCGTATCGAAACAAAACGGAATTTTCAAGTGCACTCATTCGGCGGACGGATCCTTAATGTGGTCTTACCCCAAATAGATGTCCTGCATGTTACAAATATCCACAAAGGCTAAACTGATAACAAGCTACACACATAACTAGATGAACTACAGAGGGGAATGTATTTTACCCTTTCATCTCCGTCACGTAAGTTACAAGAAAATAGTACGTAAGTTATGGGTGTGAAAACTCATTCCCATTTGATGTTTTATCTTGTCTAATGCAGTAGTACATTCAGTATTCACGAGACAAACATGTCCCATGTGAAAATGATCGAAAAACATTCACGTATATCACACCAACACGGAATTTTGAAGTGCTCTCTTTCGGCGGACGGATCCTTAATGTGGTCTTACCCCAAATAGATATCGTGCATTTTACAAATATCCACGAAGGCTAGATTGAAAACAAGCTCCACACATAACTAGATTAACCACATAGGGGAATGTATGTTACCCTTTCATCTCCGTCACGTAAGTTACAAGAAAATTGTACGTAAGTTATTAGTGTGAAAACTCATTCCCATTTGATGTTTTATCTTGTATTATGCAGTAGTACATTCAGTATTCATGACACAAACATGTCCCATGTCAAAATGATCGAAAAACATTCACGTATATTACACCAACACGGAATTTTCAAGTGTTCTCTTTCGGCGGACCGATCCTTAATGTGGTCTTACCCCAAATAGATATCTTGCATAACTAGATTAACCACATAGGGGAATGTTTGTTACCCTTTCATCTCCGTCACGTTATTTACAAGAACATAGTAAGTAATTTATGGGTGTGTTAACTCAATCACATTTGATGTTTTATCTTGTCTAATGCAGTAGTACTTTCAGTTTTCACGAAACAAACATGTCCCATGTCAAAGTGATCGAAAAAAATTGATGACTATAACAACAAAACGGTATCTTCAAGTGCACTCTAACGGCGAACGGATCCTTAGTGTGGTCTTACCCCAAACAGATGTCCTGTATGTTAGAAATCTCCTCAAAGGCTAGACTGATAGCAAGTTACACACATGACTAGATTAACCACAGAGGGGAATGTATGTTACCCTTTCATCTCCGTCACGTAAGTTACAAGAAAATAGTACGTAAGTTATGTGTGTGAAAACTCATTCCAATTTGATATTTTTTCTTGTCTAATGCAGTACTACATTTAGTATTCGCGAGTCATACATGTCCCATGTCAAAGTGATAAAAAAAACATTCACGCATATCACACCAAGACGGTATTTTCGTGTTCACTCTTTCGGATGGTAATGCCGGACGGATCCTTAATGTGGTCTTACCCCAAATAGGTATCCTGCATGTTACAAATCTTCACGAAGGCTAGACTGATATCAAGCTACACACATAACTAGATTAACCAAAAAAGGGAATGTATGTTACTCTTTCATCTTCATCACGTTTGTTACAAGAAAATTGTACGTAAGTTATGGGTGTGATGGGTCACATTTGATATTTTATCTTGTCTAATACAATAGTACATTCAGTATTCACGAGACAGACATGTCCCATGTAAAAATGATCGGAAAAACATTCATGCATATCACACCAAGACGGTATTTTTATGTTCACTTTTTCGGATGGTAATGCCGGACGGAACCTTAATGTGGGCTTACCCCAAATAGATGTCCTGAATGTTACAAATCTTCACGAAGGCTAGACTGATATCTCTTTCTACACACATAACTAGATTAACCACAAAGGAGAATGTATGTTACCCTTTCATCTCCGTCACGTTAGTTACAAAAAAATAGTCCGAAGTTATCGGTGTGAAAACTCATTCCCATTTGGTGTTTTATCTTGTCTAATGCAGTAGTACATTAAGTATTCACGAGACAAACATGTCATATGTCCAAATTATCCAAAAACATTTATGATATTTTGAAGTGCGCTCTTTCGGCGGACGGATCCTTAATGTGGATTTCCCCAAATAGTTATCCTGCATGTTGCAAAACTCCACGAAGGCTAGACTGATAACAGGCTACACACATAACTAGATTAACCACAAAGAGGAATGTATGTTACCCTTTCATCTCCGTTACGTAAGTTACAAGAAAATAGTACATCAGTTATGGGCGTGAAAACACATTCCCATTTGATGTTCTATCTTGTCTAATGCAGTAGTACATTCAGTATTCACGAGACAAAAATATCCCATGTCAAAGTGAATGAAAAACATTCAAGCATATCACAACAAGACGGTATTTTCAAGTGTAATCTTTTGGCGGACAAACAACGATGTTTACAGATTACATTGCCGATTGAACGTGGAGGCGACCAGAGACTCCGCTAAAAAACCGTCAAGGTGGATTTTCTCGAACTGGGAGTCTTTTTTGGTAGTTGGTTAAACTGTGGAGGTGATAATGTTGATATATTATTAGTAGTTCCTCTACATGTTCTGCTTTGTGGCAGTCTACTCAGACTCCATCTCCAAGTATGAGCATGATAGTGTGGACTATGTTGAGTTCGACCTGGTCTGTAGATGTCCTGTTCGTGTTAACAACATCCGCCATGGTAAGATTTGTTTCTGCTTCTATATATTAATTTAGGCGCCGGTATCGGGGGGCTTGGAGTGCCGAGCCCTCAAATATTTTTGTAGGTGTGCTTAGTCCCCAATATTTTAGGGAAGGGATGTGCATTTTGTGTGGAAATCGATTTTTTGGAGAACCTGAACAGCTGAACAAAGTGTGAATGTCACTGAAAAAAATTTCAACAACACACCCCACGCCCCCATTTTCTGATGTCATGATCCGAGACAGCGTGACAGCGCGACATCGCGACATCGGCGACATCGCGACATTGCGACAGCGCGACTTTGCGACTTTGCGACAGCGCGACATCGAGACTGCGACTTTGCGACTTTGCGACTTTGCGACTTTGTGACAGCGCGACAGCGCGATAACGCGATAACGCGACAACGTGACTGTTGAAGCGGAGTGGTTCTGAAGCTCTGAAGCTCCGGCGAAAAATATCCAACAGCACCCGCTCACCCTGATGTCATGTCCGACAACGCGGACGTGTTGAGTGAGAGGCGATGCAAAATTATCGGACGTCATCACGAAACATCTTCAACATCACCCCGGTCTTCCGATGTTCGTATATAACGCAATATTCAGTCCTTAGGACTGCTCAACGCGCTTTACACTTTACTCCCCTGGCAGACGTGTTCAATCGAACACCGTCTTGACTTCTCTGAGAAGCATCCAGCCTCGCAGCAATTAACGCGCGAAGACTATTAGTTCACAAATATCCAACCCTGTCTATAGCCAGGTACTCTATCATACAGCTGAGTGAACTGGAACAAGGTATAGTGGACGAACTTGCCAAAGGTTCGACACCGCCGCACAAGATTCGAACCCGGGTTCTCTCAATCGAGAGTCCGAAGCTCTAGTCTCTGCACTACGGCACTACACTAAGCATATCATGTTCCAACAGGGAGCTGTGCTGAAGCTCCGGCTCAGCCCATCAATATTCATTTCTTTCCGACGCCAGTGATTAAGATATTTAATTCACGATTAATTGTTTTCCAAAGCCGACTGCTTGTGTCCAAACTATTAAGATGCCTAAATTACGTTTAAAAATTAAGAAGACAGAGAAGACCGTGAATATGTATAATTGTATAGTAAGTTCATATTGAATTGTGCTTCTCATCTTCATGTTGGCACCAACCATCTACCGTCAGGATCAGGCATTGGACCGGCGATTCATCTGAGACTCCAAGGAAATGTACCAGGAGGGCCTCTTGTCGTCTCGGCTGTACTTCCCCGCTACGATGACTGAGTACCAGTAATATAGTGACATTACAGCCTTTCAGTGTAGCAACAATGTACACTAAGCTGTATTAATGTATTCAGTTGAAATAAGATTGGAACTTTTGTGACACTGACATTTATCTGAATAATATAATTGTACTTCATTATTATTAATAAGGTTGAATTCCAGAAATGGTGATATTTCAACCATTGTTGAAATACTATGTTTCCTTATTCACAAAAGTTTAGGCGTGATGAAAACATTTATTAACATAAATCTGTGCATTCATTCTCCAGTTTGTTGTATCTGCCTTGTTTATGCTAAAAGGGGGACTGGTTGTATATTATGTATTTGTAAGACACATGTGTAAGTTGCATGTCTGACGTCATTGCAGGGAGGCGGACATGGTAGCTGCGGGGCTGTCACGGACCCGCGCAGACCATCGCCGGCAGCCAATGCACTAGCCAAGTCCTAGAGGACACCGCAACCCCTATCTACAGGCAGGATCCACCTCCACCCCGCACGTACGGGAGGTACCAGCTGCCTGGTCCAGCCCACTCAACTGGACCTACCTTACATGCGGACAACTGAAGGACACGTCATCATCAATGTGGCGAGATTTTCCATCACTCTCCCTCCTAGATTAATAATATAACGGAAAATCATTTTACATTTATTGTCCAAGGGTAAATGCTAATCATGTGAACAAATCTCTGGCATTACAAGTTCGAACAGTAATCGATAGAACTCTTCCGAGACATGCACGCAATTTGTAGCTACATATTTAGCGAAATATCAAGATAAAGTGAATGCTCCTAAAGATAGATTACTGCGTTTTATGAAAGGCCTACGTCATGTACAGGGTGGAAAGGTCAGTCTGGTTCAAAAATGGGAACAACATGCATGGGCGTCGGTACCAAACTCCCATTAATTTAGCTGGGGCTGCATAAAGGAATATCCTTCCATATTTACGCAAGGTGGGTGGATCTTGGGATGTATTTGAGGATTTTGGTCAGTCTCAAGGGGAGCGAGTGCAAATTGAGGTTTGTGGAGACCGTCAAGGTGGTTTTGGCGAGACTCAGTGGGATCCAAATCGAGTTTTTTTCGAAGATCCTGAAGGTGTGTACTTAGCGAGCCTGAGGGGGAGGTGCCCATCGAGTTTTTGTAGAGCCTCAGGGTGGGGTTTTTGACGAGTCTCAAGCGGGGTGCAAGTGGAGGTTTTTGGAAAGCCTCAGCCACCAGTACTCACCACGTTTCGACGGCATTGGCATGGACGGAAAATTGTTACTTGTTGCAGAAGACCAAAACAGTCTTGAAATTAAAATTATTATTTACTAAATGCAGCTAATGAAAATTTGCTTGCAGAGTTAAATGGCCGTGCTGCTTAAACATTCCGTGATGTTGTTGCTCATTGCCTGCCTGTTATGACACGATATGAATGAGTTTATATTGTCAGTATATTCTTTAGGTTTTGTTCACGACGGACAGCAACATTTTTTGGGTAAAATAACAGTGGTAGCAACTACAAATACGCATGAAGAAGAACTACAAATAATTGATTTGTCCACTTGTTGGAATTGTACTTGCAATTACACCAAACTATTGACTACACTCATCCACGCTAGAAATAATATACAAGGTTCATGCAATGTTTTTAGTTGTATCTAGTCCAGGCAACTAAATTAGTGGAACAGCATGCTAAGATGGACGATTTACTTAAACTTCTTCCTGAACCATCGAAACTACCAACTCCAACATTCTTCCCAGGTAGGGTACCCAAAAACATCCTCTTAACGCATGTTTCAGGAGTAAAGGAGTCTCCATGTCTATCAAAAATAGTGATTAGGAGTTGAAATTCCCTGCATTTGACATGTGTGACCCTACCAGCCTGCGATCAAAATTCAACATAATGCTAGAGAAAGACGGAATGGGAGGAAACGTTGTTTACACAAGACACAGTATCTGAATATAATAAGTGAGGTAGCTTCAGAAAATGCCCATATTTTGTCCTACAAACTTGACAATAGCCTCATCATTCATAAAGCAAATTAACTCAATTTTGTTCAACAGTAGTGAGTGTAATTACACCAGCGGATGATGTAATTACCCCGGCGGTGAGCGTGGTTACACCAGCGATAACTGTAATTACACCTGCGCTACCTCGGGGACTACTAAATACAAACTTTTATAATGAGCGATCAGGAAGGTGTCGTTTTCGCCACGTACAATAGACGAGTGGACAAGCCTGCCTCAAGAAGTGGTATTTGCGACCACACTGGATTCTTTTTCGTCCAGGCTCCAAAGCCACTTCTGAATCCTATAAACACCTCCCCATCCCCTCCCCATTTCTACATCCGCCATAACCCCACTAAAATGTACTACTACATCTCTCATTTCTGTTGCCAAAGAATACCCTCCAAAATAGTAAAATATTCAACAAAATGAAGATTGACATCAAATAGAAGAAGAATACGAAAATCGTTATACGTACAAGATGGCATTAAAATTACTCTTTCTGCAATGTTGATGTATTATATTATATTTTATTATGGTGATCTAAAATATTATGTATAACTGTAAATATTACTATTTAGTATTTTCGTGCACGTTTGTATGTGTGTGTGCGTGCGTGCGTGTGCAAGTGCGAGTGCGTGTGTGAGTTTATGAGTGTAGGAAGACGGTTCAAATTGTTAAAATCAAGTTGTTTTACTATTAAAATAAAATATGCTGTAACTAAACTATTTTTTGCGGGAAATCAATTGTAGAACACAGTATAAAATGTGTGTGTATGCATCTATCTCACAAAACTGCACGACATATGTTGCAGTATTTTGTTTCAAAACAGGTTTATTATGATCTGTCTTTGTTTCCCATACCTTTTACATGATATATGTTCAAATGTCCTCTGTTTTGACCCAGGGGTTTACGGTACGCAAACTCCTGCATCATATACGCATAGAAACAGTACCAGAACGCGTGCAAAACAATCCTTGCGTCGCTCGGGATACATGCGTTTCAATACAATACAATACAATACAATAACCTTTATTTGTCCACAAATGGAAATTCATATGGTAAAAATTCACACGTTAACTCAAAAATGTTAGTACATTTAAAGCTGATTAAATTTAGTGATGTACATATTGGTCAATCATGACATTTATATCACAGTGTTATTAAATCATAATATAAGTTTGCCATCACAGAGTACACAACAACGTTAGTCACAGTCTTAGACCCCGATGCTTCATAGAGTTCATGTATAATTAGTAGCGCCACCCAACGGTCAATCATAACATTACTATCTGTGTTACTATTACAGTGTTACAAAAATATATATTGAATATGAATGCCATTAATTTGGTAGTTTATTACCGAATCGGTTCGTTTAGTGTTTCTTTTTACGAGTTTTTCCAAATAATCATTCCCGTAGGCGTATGTTTCCCGATTCCGACTAGATTCCGACGGGTGCGCGCATGTCCGTTCAGGCTTCAAGGTTTGAGCGCAGTCGGTGTGCGTTTTAAGACTTTCTAATTTATTAGATATGTAGCAATGAAAACAAAAGCGACTTACGGACATACATGTGTATAACAAACCGCTTGTTTTGTTTATTATGACCGTCGTTCCTTCTCGGTGGCTGGCCCGATCCTATGGAATGCCCTGCCTAATGCAGTCAGGCATGCAAACTGCGTTGCAACTTTCAAATCACTCTTAAAGACATACTTATTTCGACAGGACTTCAAAGAACTATGCAGTCCGCATCAGTTACATTTGTGCAATGTTATTCGGTATTGTACTCAGGATGCAGTTATTTTTTTATTTTTTTTTATTAGCATATTATATGTATTTATTTTATTTAAGCACATTATTTATTTTATGTATTTAAACGGCTAATTCATTTAAATTACTTACTATTTAATATTTGTATTTAATATGTTTAGGTCATTTAATGTATTATTACTTATACTCTACGATTGTCAGCGCCTTTGAGCAGATTTGTTATCCGGACACACGGCGCTCTATAAATGCTTTATTATAATAAAATTATAATAATTGTTATCACCAAATAAATGACGGGTCGTAAGGCGATAATAGAGAGTGCAACCACTCCGATCCCCATTCCCATCCCGGGCCAATCGCGCCAGTCGCTCGTCCAACAATCGAAAAGATTTGATACTCCAGTGTGTTTATGCCATCATTCCACGTTGTTTCAGATATACAGTGCATTGTTATAAAGTTTTGATGTGAAGTTTTGACTTTTAAATTTTTCCGCTTTCCGACAGATGATCACAAGTTGAAGCAGTGAAAAATGTTTACCGTTAAGAATGTTCGTGGTAATCGTGCACCTTAGTCGAATTGTTATCACGATTTGACGAACTATGGTGGCTACTTTGACTTTGTTGACAAGGACAACTATGCATTCTTTCGCCCAGTACGACATGCTATTGAACTAATGCATACTTTTGGTGATTGTGTGCATTTAGGTAAGTTTTCAGATATAAATGGTTATCGAACTGTTTTGAAATAACAACTTATAACATTTTAACATTCGCGATTGTTATGACAAGCAATAATCCGTTGTATCTCGTTTTAACTGCCATTTCTTACACAATTGTTAATCATGTTATGTAATCCATCTGTTATGTTTCATATTTTATATGTACTGGGTCTTGTTACATTAACTAAATAGTATGATCTATTTCATTTAGACCAAAACAATTCGGAATCAAAAACAAATTTCAGTTTATGGCCCCAGTCGACTGCTGCCTGGCTCTTTCTCCGCATTTTAATTTCCCATATAAGTATAATTCATATAAAACTAAAGTGACAACGCCATAACACAAAACGAATGTATTTAAAGTAGTTTTTAAGATTGTCTTAATATATGTATTTATTTAACAGTTCTTTAATGATTTCTTTTTAAACTTGTTTTAATAACTATATTTAAGGTAATGTTATATTTTTACATGTTTATTTCTTAGTTAGCATTTTTTTTTATGTAAAATATTATTATATATATGCATGTATGTAAAGTGACCGAGAGCAATTTAAATTAATCTGGCACTATATAAGTACTTTTATTTATTTTATTTATATTCTTATTTATTTAACAATCGTTTGAGTTTATTTAGGATAATTATATTCCTAGAGCACCTATTTGAGATTTTGCTAATCTGGCTTTGCTAGTTTAATTGTTCATTAAAGCTTAGCCCTATGAATTTGAAGTCATATACTCTATCAATGTTTGTGTTATCAATTATTAAGAATTCTACATTTTCATTATTTTGAGAGTGTACAAAAGAATATAGTGTACTTGAGAAGGTCATGCATCGGCATACATAATAAAGTTGAATTTTTGACTAGATGTGCAAAGTCATTAATATAAAATATAAATAACGAATGGTCTAGAATTGAACCTTCGGGTACGCCTGTTGAGATAGTAAGCATTTCTGATTGGTTCTTCAATGTCTACATATTGTTTTCTGCTGTTTAAATAGTTTTGAAATAGGTCTAAAGCAACTCATTTTACGCCATAAAACTCTAACTTACCTATTAATATTGAGTGGTACAGAGTATCAAAAGCTTTTGACAAGTCCAGGTAAATATTTACATGTATTTCATTATAATCCATACGTGTCAATAGCCTATCAATTAATTCAAGAGCAACAAATTCAGTTGAATGTTCCTGTCTAAATTCATATTCATTATCGTACATAAGTTTATGTCTTTTGCAAAAAAATCGAGTTGGTTGTAAATAATTGTTTCTATTACTTTTGAAATTGCAGGTAGGATTGATATAGGTCTGTAGTTGCAGAATAGGTTTTCGTCACCATTTTTATAAATTGGTTTTACTTTGGCAATTTTGAGTTTATCGGAAAAAAATACCCGAAGTTATTTGTGTCAAATATTATATATTTATTGTATTTCATACATTTAATCTTATTTTAAATTGTAACTACGGGGATGGCTATAGAAATGAACACACCCAAAAAATGTCTCCAAAATGTTTAAATAACGAAATATTTTGTTTTCATTGTTCATTTATAGAACATTAGAAAACATAACGTATTTGTTTTGTACATCTGTCAATAAAAAAATACACACTGGCATACATTACTCAACGATTTTCTAAGAGGTGGGACAAGTTTCTTGCACCGTTACAACTTGCAGAGGATTACTTGTGTAAACACGCTTACAAGTTATGCCGGCAGAAGTGAGCGGAGCTTAGGATTTAGACATTTCCCGCCATTTCCAGTCGGGCGCATGTGCATTGTTTTGCGCAATGTGTCTACGGTATTCTGCCTCTGCGGAGAGTGGCGACGACGGACTATAGGCGTGTTCGTAAGTATGTTATAGCAGGAGATACATGTGTGTATTTTGCTAAAAACTATATTTTGCTGTGAACGTTCACGCGTTTGAAAAGGAAGCAAACGTCTTAAGAGAAAAACTTATAATCGTCAAATATCGTGTTTTTATTCAGAGTTCTGTCAAATAACGTCTTACACCATCTATATACAATAAGTATTATATGTATATATAAATGCATTAGAAACACAAAATAAATATGCATAAAGTTATTTGTGTAAATTTAATTATATATGTTCATAGCTGTTTGTATTAGCCTTTCCAAAGTAGTCTAATAGCGTGTCGTCACTCTACGACTTCGTTGATCTTGTCAACTGCAGGTTCTCTCGGCGTCGAGTTCAAACGGGAAGGAAGCGGAGAGGAATTCCATACACGACAAGAAACCGTCGCCTGGAACAAGACAATATTAGGTTACATATATGAAAGGGCAATCTCTCTTGGTTCTGTGAGTTCCATCAAAACATATCGCAACATTTACTAATACGAAGTACAGTAGGTAAGTTCCTAGGTGCCTCCTCAATTTGATTTTCTCGTTCGTTTCATTTCAAATTAATTTTGAGAAAAAACCTTATAAGCAATCTACAATTACTGTTTTATAAAGCTGATCTATGTAGTTTTGGGTAAATCGTCAGAGAAACTATTAACTTATAAATTACTTTACTAAAATCAATTCAAGAGATTTGTGCCATTGGATATTTAAATTTTATGCGCGATACGATTAGCCACGGATCTCTGTGTTGATGTTGTAAACTTGTCTTGCTCTCGTAATAAACTCTGTCAACGATAACTGTATATTCTATTATATATATATATATATATATATATATATAAACCTTGTGTCCTTCTTCGGTTGATGTGTCGCCAATATTTTTCCAACGCATCTCGGAGAATCCAAGCAGTTTCCATCAGTATCTCTTCATATCATGTTTGAGTTCTTTAAGTTTTCCTGCAGTTCTCAGTTGACGTTCCATGTACCGATAGTGATATTGTCTCTTCCACGGATCTTCTTGGTAGGGGCTCTAGTAGCATATTTAGCACCTCCGTCCTAGTGTTTGGCGGAATGTGCATTGTTGACCCGGGCTGCAACCGATCCGGTATGTGATTTGAACTGGTTTTCATGATCGTGATGTGTCTTGGGCAGATTTACAACATAGCGGAGCCAACCCCTCTCCAGGCTGGTTGACCACAACCGATATCCACGAGAAGATGTGGCTCACCTTGATCCCGAACATGTGGTCGTTGACCTCTTCCTGGAGCCCTTCCGCCCTGGCCATTGACTTCGTCGAGGAAGACATCCGTCCTGTGATGTCGTGTTAGCATCACCGTATTTTACCCATAGGTGGTAGACTCATGGGGACGGGAGCGTCTTACTCCATCCCGTACAGGTCCATTGGACCTGGCCACTGCTCAGCGTCTTTGGTTTTGAAATGAGAGTTTTCTGTCTCGTACACCCACTGCCTGTCAAGGTTAACGAGCTGGGTCTACCCAGGTTTGGAAACATAATTGTCCACAACGACTTCCACAAAAAGACATCAACCACCACATCCGCCATCATTTTGATAAGCAAGGAAGAATACTGATGTAATTTATCATCAGACACATATACTATTGTTATTTGAAAGTTTGAATTGTCGATAGCCATGAAATTGTAAGCAGTCGTGCATATATACCACACACGCATACGCAAACTAACCCTTTTGTTCAACGCATGATCCGAGAAAAACATCAACAGTGTTCCAACAATAAACAGTGTCTTTGTGAACAAAAGAGTTGGCATCCCCCTCGCAATGTAATATATTATGTTCATTATGCGAGCAGTCGTGAATTCGAAAACAGACGTGTGCGATTACCATGGAACTATTTTGTTGCTAACATCATAAAGGGGTTATCGCGTGCAAGTGACCTTTCGAAAAAGTGGCAGAGGACCATTTACTTGCGCGAGAGCAGTTTATTATCACATTTCGATTCCCGCCGTCTTGCGGTATATCTTAAACATACTTTACTACGCACACGGATTTAGGTGCAAGAGAAGTGTAATATTCAGTTTCGAAATTAACAAATTTAAGTATTTTTACGGTAAAACAAGTTCGAGTAATGTGTAACCCCTAAAGGAAATATGTGGATATAATTGGATTTAAATAGTTGGTTGTTGTTGTAAGGTTCACTAAAAATGTGCTCAGTTATCAATACCATAACTTTTCCAACCGAAATCGGGTTTTACGTTTTTGTAGCTTTTTAAAGGCAAATCGGTATTTTTTGCCATTGTGACGAGCAACGGTTACCGATGTGATTACATAGTACAACATATGTTTGCAGTGCAAATGTCTATCTAATCGTAGGCGCAGACATACTCCGTTCCCCACAACTGCACGCGGAGTAATTGTCAGTTAAGACCAGTTCGCATTTACATGATAAATATGATAACGGGGATATAAAATATTACCCCATACTTGCAACTGCAAGCACACCAGCTAATTGCTATAAAAATCCCAATTTATTTGTCCCAGAAAAGATCATTGAACGTCTTATATTTATTCCACACACCTAATGAAGTTAACAAATTAAAGTTATGGACTTTGTTTGAATGTCAAATGGTGTAAGCAAACTGTGTAACTTTGGGGGTGTCGAAACTGAATAATACATAATGGGCCGTGGCATTGTGTGATATTTGTGCTACTCCGCCTAGGACCTTCTCCGGTTACGTGAGCTACTCTGCCACCGTCTCGTGCAATTATAACCCACTAATGTAATGAACAAAGTAGTGACGCCTACCATTGACATCGGCCTGTATTTGATCCTGGAGCGCCTCTTCAAATGGGGCACGTACCCCCAGACCTTCCTTGATCCGCCTATGGTATATCATATCAATCTAAATGCGGTGCATCTCAACTTAAGCAGTGTCCAAATCGATAGATTAGCACATATTTAGTTGGTATAACGTGTCCTGGATCGCTTCCGAACCAACTCCGTTTTACCAGCACAATCTTGATTGTTCTACAAATGTTTAGGTCATTTAATGTATTATTACTTATACTCTACGATTGTCAGCGCCTTTGAGCAGATTTGTTATCCGGACACACGGCGCTCTATAAATGCTTTATTATAATAAAATTATAATAATTGTTATCACCAAATAAATGACGGGTCGTAAGGCGATAATAGAGAGTGCAACCACTCCGATCCCCATTCCCATCCCGGGCCAATCGCGCCAGTCGCTCGTCCAACAATCGAAAAGATTTGATACTCCAGTGTGTTTATGCCATCATTCCACGTTGTTTCAGATATACAGTGCATTGTTATAAAGTTTTGATGTGAAGTTTTGACTTTTAAATTTTTCCGCTTTCCGACAGATGATCACAAGTTGAAGCAGTGAAAAAATGTTTACCGTTAAGAATGTTCGTGGTAATCGTGCACCTTAGTCGAATTGTTATCACGATGAGTGAGTTATTGAAAACTGTCATCACCCTTGAAAATCAAACCCTAAATTAACAATAAGTTCACACACTCACATACACACACACAAATAGAGAGAGTGACAGAGAGGGAGAGAGGGAGAGACGGAGAGACGGAGAGAGGGGGAGAGAGAGAGAGAGAGAGAGAGAGAGAGAGAGAGAGAGAGAGAGAGAGAGAGAGAGAGAGAGAGAGAGAGAGAGAGAGAGAGAGAGAGAGAGGGAGAGAGAGGGAGAGAGAGAGCGAGAGAGAGAGCGAGAGAGATAGAGAGGGGGAGACAGAGCACACACAGAAAATACTCACAAAATGCAAATGAGGAGAATCTGTGCGACACTGTGACTTTGCGTATTGCGGTGGCTTTGTCTCTCTGGAGATGGCGATATGGAGGTCTGCTACTTCGGCGTCTTTGTATACGTGAAGGAGTCTAATGTCGTTCGGGATATGTTGCGTGACTTCCTGCACAACATATCAAGTTACGAATACACTGAAATTTCCCCATCCAGGGTTCACTATGACGAAATCTTGACTACGAATTTGCCGCTCCTTTTCTCACCACGGATGTAGCGTGTCCATTGCGCTGTATCGTTTCATGGAAACTGAATTATTATGGCATGATGAAAAACACCAGAAACTAAGTAATACTAATACACTATTTTACTGTAACTTTCTAATGTATAATACTAACCACAAACACTTGTGCGAAAAACATACGTAAATATACAATAAAAAGCGACTTAGGACATTATTATACGTGACAAATATGGAAACAAGCTTAACACTGTACATCATTATGTGAAACAATAGATATGTATGTGTCACGAAGTGGGTTGAGTAGAATTAATCTGGCTCAATAGTAAAAGGTTAAACTAGGCAGGAACCCCGTTGTATGGTGCTGCCATCACTCGATGCTTGAATATTAAAATATTAAACAAGGGCCATCTTGCGACCAAAGTGCACATCGTTTAGTTGGCTGCTCAACACATATTTTTTGATTAGTTATTATATTAATTCTACGACTAGGAAAGTCACATTTGGTAGATATAAAAAGGATTTAACCTAACTGATACGGTAGTTGAATATTTGAAGACGTTAGTAGCGTGGATTAGGAAGGTTGATTATTTGCGCCGAGCAAATGCGAGAAAATATTTCACACCTCGTGCCTGAACAGAACTTTTGTTTTACTAAAATAACGTATTAAGTTGCGAACGTTACGATATGTTATTACTATCATTATTACCGTCATGATTCAGGGATTCTGATGGTGTTAAATTTAGGTGTGATTGAAGTAATTTGAGGATTTTCAAGAGCTGACGATTCGATGTCTATTATGCAACTATGTTTATTTTAAACCGAACGAGTTGAATAGAGTCTGACGAAGTTTCTAGAGATTCGGGAGCGCAGTTTCTGTGATGGTTTAGTTTGTATTAAGTTTTGCTATTGATTAGTTAGACTTCCGGCGCTTGGCCGCCATTAGAGTATATAAGAGTATTACGGTCATTTTAAAGGTGGACGACTGTTTTTGCATTGCTGTTAGGGCATATGATCTTGTCTCCAAGACACGGGAACTATACCAACGAGTTTTTTCGCCCGTGTCTTGAAATTGTAGCTTCTTCAATAGTTTAAATGTAGACAACCTTGTATTATGGTTGGTTCGGGTTGCCAGTGAATTGCCAGTGCCCATCGACATGGCACCACAAGACTGAAATACACACTAGTTCTTCAATGCTCATACTACAACAAGATTGGTTGTTGTGACTGATACAGCAGCTTTCGGGTCGTCTCCAACCTAACGTGAAAACTGCGGGGTGAGTTTGGCAATTCGCATTTCCCCTCTCTCGACCAGCCAATTCATCGTCACGATAAGTGATCATCGTCACGTACCTTCTCCACTGCATATCGTCACGCCGTCGTATACGTCTTCGTTCGTTGCGTGACACCTACCGATGTCTATTATGTATCGATTGCGCCGCCGTATTCGTTCGCCTATCGTGTGACGCCCTCCGACGCCGACGCGTATCGTCACGCCACCGTATACGCTTCGTTCGTTGCGTGATGCCTACCGATGTCTATTTCGTATCGTTGCGCCACCGTATTCGTTAACCCATCGTGTTGACGTTCGTAAACGCCCACTGGGTACCGTCGTTCTACTCATACTCTACCGACACATCGCTGTATTTACATCGTTGTCTTCATAGTTGGCATTTCCGCCTAGCAAGTTATTTCCTTCGGAAGTGCCTGGGGTAAGTGTCGTACCACAAACTGCTGTACCCTTCACGAAACAATTACTGGTCAATCTGATCACACGCGTAACTGATGCGAATCTAACATGCAAGTTGCGATATCGATGGCGATGAGATGGTCATCAAATTCAGTTGATTTATTTGTTTATAATCCATTAATTTCTTATCTTTGACATTATTTGGAAAACAAACAACTCGTCGCCGAAGCATTTCCATACCGGTCATCCAATTTACTATAAATAGTTGTCATTAATCGAAGGCAACAATGCGACAACCACGGAATATAATTACCAACTGCGACCAGCCGCCAGCTTGTTTGACACATATAACGTCACGCTCACGGCAACAGCCGAAGTACAACTGATTCGATTCACCGAACTTATAGCTTTGAAGTTGACTCGTTCCCATGCCCCTGACCAAACAGGGACGAAGTACAACTGATTCAGCGAACTTATAGCTTTGAATTTGACTCGTTCCAACGCTCCTGACGAAACACGGACGAAGTATATCTGATTCAGCGAACTCATAGCTGTGAAGTTGACTCGTTCCTACGGTATTGACCAAACAGGGACGAAATACAACTGACTCGGCGAACTTATAGCTTTGAAGTTGACTCGTTCCCACGCTTCTCACCAAACAGGGACGAAGTACAACTTATTCAGTGAACTTATAGGTTTGAAGTTTCCTCGCTCGTTTCCACGCTCGTCACCAAAATGGACGAAGTACTGATTCAGCGAATTTCCTGCTAATAATTGTATAACGGAAGATAAGTTTTTTGAACGAACAAGATTCTACAGCGAACGATTGGTCCTTAAAGCGAGATTGTCCGTTCCGTTACTCGGAATCAACCAGGGGTGGTAATTATTAGCAGGAAGTTGCAGGATTAGTAGCTTTGACTGTGACCATGCGAATGCATCGAACATCAATGTATCTCGTGGTTAACGCAGCCGGCCTTCAAACGTATGCAATATAGCATGTTTAGAATCGGACTGATTTGTTTACGATTTGAATTTTCGCTTTCGAAATAATCAAATTACAAATAATGGTTCGGGCTCATTAAACGTAATTTGGCATTCAATGTACTTTCAAAATGTTTACTCTACTTACTTATTAAACGTAATTTGGCATTCTATGTACTTTCAAAATGTTTACTCTACTTACTTATTAAACGTAATTTGGCATTCTATTTACTTTCAACATTTTTACTCTACTTACTTATTAAACATAATTTGGTATTCAATGTACTTTCAACATTTTTACTCTAATTACTTATTAAACGTAATTTGTCATTCTATGTACTTTCAACATTTTTACTCTACTTACTTATTAAACATAATTTTGTATTCAATGTACTTTCAACATTCTTACTCTACTTACTTATTAAACGTAATTTGTCATTCTATGTACTTTCAAAATTTTTACTCTACTTACTTATTAAACATAATTTGGTATTCAATGTACTTTCAAAATTGTTACTCTACTTACTTATTAAACATAATTTGGTATTCAATGTACTTTCAACTTTCTTACTCTACTTACTCTGACATTACATTAAAAAGGAAGAAAAGATAGCCTCGGATTAACATATGTTTAACGAAAGAGCAAGCAAATATGTCACCGTCTGCCTCGATCTGCCAAAGATCATATGAGTGAATAGCAAACACGGATGTATTTCTTGTTACGGACGTGTGAGACGGAGGTAAGTTTTACCAGAAACAAACGTAGTTGTCAAATACCGTGCATTTATTTCCGTCAAACAACGTTACGCGCACAACTAATGTACACGATCTATTACATACAAAGTACATTGAATATGCACTGTTCTGAATAAATACAAATACAGTTCATTTCGCTTGATTTTAATCAACTTTGTCATTGGCCTTTTGTGTAGAGCTTTCCCACAATTGCCTTGTAGAACGTCGTGACTTTGTGACTTCGTTGATCTTGTCACACGCAGCTTCTATCGGCGGCGAGTTCAAACAGAAAGGACGCACCGAGGAATTCCTCACACGACAAAAAACCGTCGCCTGGAACATGACAATGTGTGTTTACGTCAGTCACAGTGCGGGGAGTTCTATGAATACATATCACAATATTACTTACACGTTGAGCGATAGTTAAGTTGTATTCGTAGGCATCGGAACAGTAGGGCTTGGGTTTGAACCCCCAATGTTGAAAGAGGGCAAATTATGTTAACGTCTCCGCGAAAAATCTCCAACAGCACTTCACCCCACCCGGCTTTCTGATGTCAGGTCTGACCGAAACGACGGAGCACAACTGAACTGAAGCTCTGTGTTCAGCCCCTTCAATATTCTTTTTTCCGACACCAGTGCTGCTATTACATTTAACATGATTACCACCACCACTACCGCCACCGCCACCACAGCCGCCGCCACCGCCACCGCCGCCACCGCCGCCACCGCCGCCACCGCCGCCACCGCCGTCACCGCCGCCACCGCTGCCACCGCCACACCGTCAGCACCGCCACCACCGCCGCCACCGCCGCCATCGCCGCCACCGCCGCCACCACCGCCACCGCTCGTGCAAGCAGTGTACTCCAATCCAACATAAGGGTGTGTCTTGACTTCGTTATCACCAGCGAGCGAATACCACGAACTAATTATCTAGACATTATGACGCAATCACGAGGAGTATCGTTTCGAAAACGAAAGTGCATTTGGCCAATTACCTGTACAAAATGAATTTATTCTTACTTTTCGAGATCCAAAAATTACGCGGTATCGCGGAATTCCATTTACATTCTTAAACTGGCGCTGGAACTAAATTAATAATGCGTGGTCCGGAGCTTCAGCACAATTCTCATTTAATGTATCCTTAGTCGTGCTACTCCCCCTATAACATTGTCCTATTAGTTGTGCTACTCCGCCTACAGCATTCCGAATAGCTCTGTTACTCCGCCAACAGTATTACCGATTAATTGCGCTACTCAGCCTACACCATTACCCGATTACTTTTGTTACCTGTCACCGGCACGCACGATTACAGCAGTATCATACGTGACGTTTTGAGATCATCTCTAACCGATGTATGTAAAGAACACAGTCGTGACACTTACCATTGACGTCAGCCTGTATATGACCATAGAGCGCCATTTCAAATGACACGTCATCGTCGAGTCCCAGTTCAAACTCCTTCGTCGAGATTCGGCCGTCCATGTTTGTGTCGTAGTGCGATAAGTTGGCCGCCTGAGGCGCTGCGGTGTTTTTCTGCTGCAAGAGACGTGGATCTAAATACAAAATTGTCTGCATTAAATGCAGCCGACTATGCCCACAATCCAATTGCAAGTAACGTCAATTGATACAACGATCCAGACATTGTTCAAAATTAATTTGATGTAAAAATCCACGTATGCAGATAAAAAACATATAGGATATAAAAAATATACTGTAATACGTTTCCATTTAGTTAAATCAAAAATTCCTATTGGCCAACTGCAAGTTACATCAACGAAGACAATTCTATGAATTTTTTAATGAAACATCTACACTTGCAGATAGAAAGAAATGTTCATGACCATTCTTGGCACAGAATATTTTGAGTAATTTTGATATCACCTTGTAAAAGTTGCCACCCCTATAAATACACATCACAACATTTTTACACGTTGAGCGGTAGTTAACTTCTATTACATTTAAATGGAAAAAAATGGTAATTGTGCATACGCACGCACGCACGCGCACAGACACACACACGCACGCACAACACACATACACAAACGCGCACACGCATGCACACGCACACGCACGCACGCACACACATACACTGGCTTCAGTGACAGTGACTGTCATACTTGGGTCATGTCAAACGTTTCGATATCTTTACCTGAGTTTTAGTGGATCGTCTTTTGCGGCTGCAATACAACGCGTAAATGCTCAAACAGTCCTCATCGTCGCAAATAGTCCGCTTCAGTAGAAAACATTCAGCTTCGCTCTGGTCCAGCAGACTCAGAATGAGGCACGCGGCAAACGCACAAAGAATAGAAGTGTACATCTCGAAGGAGCACTGGAAAGTAACACAAATGAAATACTCAAAATGATGTGTTCTGTTATTACGGCAAGGTGTTAAAATGCATTTTGTAAGCGAACGTTAAATTGCTTTTGAGTTTCTGAAGAGAAAGGCAGCTTCCGTATATACGCACAATCCCATTTTTTAGTACAGCCTATTGTGTTCTTGAAAATTGTTGTCGTTTTAATTAATCAGCAGATTATCCAAACAAACAAGGATAACTCACCAAGTGACGGAAGACGTCTAGTGTGAGAGAGTTGGGAGAATCTGTGCAACTCTGTGACTTGGCGTATTGCGCTGGTTCTGTCTCTCTGTAGATGGCGATATGGAGGTCTGCTGATTCAGCGCCTTTATATACGTGGGGGATCTAATTGTCTGCTAATATGTGTCCTACGACTTTTTGCTTGAGACATCATGATAATTGCTGTATCAAAATACTTCCGCGTCCAAGGTCCAATGTGGAAAAGTAGTGGCAACGAATCATTCCTGCTTGGGACATCATTTGGTATCACGGAAAATACTTCCGCGTCCAGGGTCCAATGTGATAAAATATTGTCAAAGAATCACTCCTTGTTTCAACCCGGATGTAGCGTGTTGATTGCGATATATCGCTTCGTTGAAATTGAATAATTGTTGAACGTTCAAAAATGTATTGAATAATATATTAAACGACTACTTAGCACATGCCCATCCTTCTGTAATTATTAACTACAATACTCAATTTGAAACGTAGGCTTTTGGATGATGGTCTTAACATTATTTTGGTGTTAGGAGTGCAACATAAATAATTCACATCAGCTTAAAAATTGCCTATGGCAAATAGGTAATTGCTATATTTTTTATTATAACTATTTCTTTAATTTAACTTATTTCTGTAAACGGAAATATATAATGTAATATATCGGTCAATAACAAATTAAATATCCTTACGTGATGAAAAGTGTATGAAACGTAACATTTAAGAACAATATAGACCTAAATAAATCGTCCATGCATGGGCAACACT
>CM034543.1:15941542-15988213 GCA_020002185.1 Paraescarpia echinospica | reverse complement strand
GGGTCATTAAAACTTTTTTTATTAGTAAAGTTTTGACCATAGGTCACCAAAGGTGACGTGCACGGGGCCACTCATGTCCTCTATACTACTTACATGTCTATGGAACAACATATCAAGTCCAAATGTCCGGCAGCTTATGCACATGTATATGACATTGGGAAAATTTGACTCATGAGACAGTCAACGCTCTCCAGTTGGATCGGTCAGCAGTCAGCATTTTGACATCACTCCAGCTCATGTTCACTCGTTGAAGATCTCGCTGGATGGTCTGGTGCCAGTTCATTTTGGGCCGGCCTCTCCTCCTTCTTCCTTCTGGAGTCCACCATAACACCTGGTTGGCGAATCTTGTTGGGGGTAGCCGTGAAACATGACCCAGCCAGTTCTTGCGCCGCTTGCAGACCGTACATATAGTGGAGTTTGCGTCGACCGTTCTCTGACTTCCTCCTTAGTAATGAAGTCGCTCCATTTGACGCCCAAGATCTTTCTAATGCATATTGAGTCGAAGGCGTCAAGCTTTTTCTCCTGGCTTGATTTTAGATGTCAAGTTTCGCAGTCATAGAGTAAGGTGGACAAGACGTTAGCATATAAATGCTTACTGACATTTAATTCACTTCATGGCCATGGACCAGAATATATGTCGTAAATGCTGACTCCTAGAAGCGTCCATTACGGACTCAGTTCGCAGGATGATCTAACACTTGCTATACCTGGACAAAGAGGAAAACTCTGGGAGACCGAGTTTTCAAAGTTGCTGCACTGAAATTATGGAACTCCCTACCCAAAGATGTGCGCAGCTGTAACAATGTTGGTGTTTTTTTAAGAGCAAACTAAAGACTCAGTATTTTAACATGGCATACAATTAACTTATTAACGTTCCTAATTTAAATAGTTTTAACATTGTGTATAATTATTTCAACTATCGTTAATAATGTTTCTACTTAACTTAGTAATCTTAGTCATTTAAATAGTTTTATATATTTATTTATTTATTATTATTTTTTCATATTTAATTGCGTGTACTATGTCGGATATTTGTACTGTTTTTAGTTACTACTATATAATTTGTTTAACTGTACAAGACCATCGGATATCGTGGTATAAATATGGTGCATTGTAAGTCAATAAACATTTACACAAACAATACCTTATTATTTTGCTTAAAACGTGTGCTGCCTTCTTGTCTTGATATGTAATCATTAATTGGTTCCATGTGTGTGCTATGTTGCATTTGTGCTTCATAAGACAATCTCTATGCTTCACGAATGCTCTTCTTGAGTACTTTCTCGTATGTTTTTAGAATAATGTGACAAGTGGTATGTTTAGCAGAGTTTGGGTGTCACATCTTCAATTGCTTGTATATTTTATTGTGATATATCTGACCCTGCCATCATCCACCTCTCGAAGGTGTTTGGAAGTTCTGTCAAACTTACAGCACAACTGTCACTCTTTGTGGGTCATTGACTTGATTGTGACACGGGACTAGTGTTATTGCTGAGAAAAACATGTTGTGCAAAACAAAGTTGTGCAAAACAAAGTGTCCATTCTTAAACTGCCGGTAAACTCCAAGTGTTGAGTATGTTTTCGATATCGCAGACGTGAACTCGAAATGTAATAATTTGTGTTGTCAATTCTTAGTAAATGATAGATTTATCTTCTCCAGTATAAGCACAGTCGCTTTTCCTATGGGTGAGAATATAGGTCAACAACAACTGTCAACACGAACTGACATACGTATTCATATATATGAACTTCATATAGATTCCTCAATCTGAAGAGGCACTAAAATAATGTTCGTAAAACGTATATATATATACACAAGGCAGCCATCATCTGAGGATGTAGCATATGGCAGACAAGGATTCCTTTATTATATGACAGAAATTTGATTGCTTGACCCTGACAATGTTATGAAATAAGCCAGTAAGCCTCTCGTAATTCAGGCTGACGTTTTATGTCTATATTTATGAAATTTAACAACTTTAATTGGAATGTGGTTATTTTCCATCGTTTCTATTACTTGCTGTGTAACATTTTTGTATAAACGTTGGAGCACTTATCCATTTCGCTATAAATACCCGACGTATGAATAGCATGTTTAACTTTTAATAATGCTTCATAGGTTTCCATGCGTGTCTTAGTTGTTTTTGGATTTATTGTTTGTTGAATGTTGCATGCATTAAGGTAAAATAGGGTTGGTGATCAGAGAATTGTTTTACGAGAATACCTGTTGTGCTTTCTATAATTTTTGTCAGTTTGCAAAATAAATGATCTATTAACGTGTTTGCAAAAAAAAGATCTAGTAATGTGTCTTTCTAAAAATTTAGTTGGTAGTATGATTTAGGGATACATGCTTGGTGGTGTAAGAAGTTAGCAATCAGTTAATTTTCATTTAGCTTTAGCAGGTTTATGTTGTAATCACTGACAATTATTAGATCGTGTTTTATTTGGTCTAGAGAAGATCGCATCATTGAAAATTATGTTATAAATTGTTCCAGGTTATCGTTTTGACTTCGCGAGTGCCTTTTATCACTGGTTTGGTAACGCCACCCTCGCTGACTTTAATAATTAGTCCTTCCTAAAGTTCATAATAGTTTATATTTTGAATAACTTCATATGTATATTATGAATCTACGTATATTATTAATCCTCCCTTTTACTGTACGTTTCTACTGTGTAATGCAATTATATCCGTCCAGCTGAATATTTGAAAATGCATAATTGTTAGCTATACAGCTTTCTTTCAGGTACATGACACTACGTTTAACATTTTCAGTTTTTACTTCCTCGACGAATGCCTCTAGCTCGGTAAATTTAGTATTAACAGCTTGTATATTTGAACGTATTATATTAATTCAATTTTTAAAATGTTTGCATACGGTAATAAATGCATCTGAATCAAAATATGATGATAGTTGCATAGGATTTAATTAATTAGTTTGAGTTTTATTATCACACAGGATTTTATTCAAAACGTTTTCATGTAGACCGCCTAAGTAGGAATAAGTAGCCAAATGTCATTTCGTAGTCATGGATTGTTTGTTTATATTGAGCAGTAAAATACGCCTGTGATGATTTAAATGTCTCTTAAACCTCTGACATTATTAATAAATCAAGTATTGAATACAAAACAATTTCGCGATAAACTTAAAGTAGCAAAAGTAATTCCAATATTTAAAAAATTATCCATCATTCATGAATTACAGACCAATACCCCATTTGCGTGTTATCTCACAAGTATATCAAAAGAAAGAATTATGAATAACCAATTATTCACGTATTTTACGAATACAAAACTACAGTCAGAAAACCAATATGGCTTCAGACCACACCAATCAAATGAAATGGCAGATATAGAAATAGTGGATAGGATCACTACACAATTGGATAACAATCAACTAGGCCCCTACCCCTCAGTATATTTCTTGATTTATCAAAAGCATTCGATACCCTTGACCACACAATCATATTAACACAATTTAAATATTATGGCCTGGAATCTTTAGCGTTAAAATTATTACAGAGTAATTTATTAAACCGTGAAATTTTTTTGCAGATCGATGACATACATGTATTGCCCATTAACACGGGGGTTCCCCAAGGGTCAATTTTAGGTCCACTATTATTCATTATATATATTAATGATTTCTGACATGCCAGTACTGTGTTTAAATGAATTACGTATGCGGATGGTACTTCGCTAGTGAGTACGTTTGAGTAATTTACAAATGATACAAACAATGCAGAAACTGAATGTTTGTTTAACAATGAACAACACAACATATCATAATGACTAAAACTAAATAATTATCATTAAGCATCAACAAAAGTATATGATATTTCATCTGCCGAATAAAAGGCTAACAGTACCCACCTAACAATAGACGGTGTAAACATTGAAAGAGTCCAACACTAACTGTTTAGGTCTAACATTAGACACACATCTAAACTGGCGCAAACATTTTGAAACAGTTGCAAATACGTGCCCTACGACAATTGGAATGATAAACAAGCAGAAGCATATCCTCCCCTTACGTATTAAAATTGTACTTTATAACACACTAATATTACAAAACTTAAATCACTGCTTAACGATACGATCTGGGGCTACCATTGTAATAGGATAACGAAACTACAAAACAGAGCGATTCGAATAACATCTGTAAGTAAATACAGCGCACACACGGAACCATCATTTAAAAAACTCTCTATTTTAAAGGTTGAAGACTTACTAAAATACATAGATTGCACTTCTACTATAAGTTCACTCATAAGAAGTCACCAGCTTATTTACAGAATTGGTCAATTATCTCACGCGTCGACGCAACAAAATACACACATTTACGACACAATACGAATTTGCTAAACATTGTATGAGATATAATTGACCGCATATCATCAACAATACACCGGAATTTTCTGATCTGACATGCTTAACGTGATTTGTTCACAAGTAGATGTCATGACCTAGAAAATTTTGATTTGGATACATTTAATGAGAGCTTATTAGCATGAAACCAGTCGGCTAATACTTGAAGTTCTTTATTGACGTCATTGTAAAGTTTAGTAATATGATTTCGGTTCATATATGCCGTGGTGTCATCAGCAAATAATATTGCTGTACTTTGCTTCAGATAAAAAGGGAGATCATTTATGTATAAAATAAATAAAAGTGGACCAAGAATAGAGCCCTGAGACACACCGAATGTGATATTTTGTGTAAGCGAAGCACTGTTGCTACAACTTACATAACATTGTGATCTATTTGTAAAATAGCTCCTGAACCAATTAAGAGGGGTACCTCTTATTTCGTAGCAATTTAACGTATGTAATGAAATCTGATTCCTTATTTAAATCAAGACATACGCTAAGGACTGATTTTTTTCTAACGCAATTACAACATCATCATTAATGGTGGAATGTTTCGATCGGAAACCATATTGATTATTGTTTAGAATGTTTTTATTTCTTTAAAAAGTATAGGTCTTTTTGTATACCACCTTTCCTAATAGCTTTGAAAGAGTGGGTCATAAAGATATAGGTCTATAATAACAAAAATATTTTTAGCTTTTGAACTGTAGACTGAATTTTTTTTATAATTCATCTGGTACAATTCCCTCATTTAAAGACTTGTTTATCAGATTAGCTTTTGGTAGAGGCACTCCTTCACCAATTTGTTTTATAAAGTACTAACTAAAATTGTCAGACCCACAACTTTTATTAGGTTGAAGATACCTTATTATTTGGCTGACTTGCGTCAGTGGAATTCTTAAACATACTATTCACATTTTTTACCATGGCTTTTGTTAAGGTAAACAGTAAAGTCAATTTGAGGCTTAGAGATTGCATTAGCGTAACTCGGCCCAATGTTTTTTTAAAGAAAGTACACAATGTATTCGATATGTGATCAGAGTTATTAATTAAGTCAGTGTTGAGCTTGAAATGTGTAGGAATACATGATTTATAATTTTGTTTCCCCGATTATTGTTCGAAGTATCTGCCCTGTATTTTGGGAATAATTCTTGAATTTGTGTAATAGGTTAGAAAAGTAAGTCGTTTAATAATATGCTTTAGTTTATTATAAAGATTTCTGTACGTAATATAACGAACGTAAGTGGAATGTGTCCCTGATTTACCAATACCTTTTCAATAAGGCTTACTGGATGTTTTAGAAGATTTCATTAGACTTTTGGTCATCCATTAATTCCTGATTACATATTTTCACTTGATCATAATAATGTTATCTGGGGCAAATGAATCAACAGAATTGTGAAGTCTTTAAATGCATTATTTATATCTAACCGATATAAGTGAGTCCAATAAATTTCATTAAGAGCGGAAGTTATATGATGGATAGATGCTTCGGAAACTGACCTATGTTTGAAAATAAGCGGCTCGTGTAATGGTTTGGGTGATTTCTGTTTACCAATGAAACGAAATATAGGCAAATCATCCGATATGTCATTATAAAAGATGCCGGAATGGACAATTGAGTTGGTTGAGTCTTACATAAATATTACCAGTAGGGATTGCAGATGTATGGGTGATACGCCACCAAAACATATATAGCAAATCATTTGAGGATTTATGCGAGTCCAATTTTAGATAGTCGATATTTTGATCTGTTCCAATTATTAATTGTTGATTTAAGTTTCGAATTTTATTTAAAATTGACTCATAATATTTAAGTGATGAACTAACCTTTGTATTGGGACCGCGGTAGATCTCTCCAACAATGGACGTACAACCTTTATCATTGGACTAAATAAAAATTAACTCGAATTAACCCTCTAAATGCCAAAATCATCTCGAATATGATATTGAATATCATCACGCACATACAGTGTATATAGCAACACCACCTTTAGTTTTGTTATACCTGTTTTTTTAAACAATGTGGCGCCACATGGTGTGCCGCAAACTACCAAAGGCTGACATTGGCTGGTTTACCGGCCTACCATGTGGCGCCACTGTTTAGAGACTGCATACTCGCGTCTACGTTTGTTTTTAGTTGTTGATTTTATTTGATACCATTTCCAACTCGGGCCAATATTGGCCCAATGTATGTTGCTATTGGGCCAATGTTGCGTGTCACATTAGGCCAAAATCGGGATGTCCCTCGGGACAATGCTGGTTCAGCAACGGCACTTGCGATTCTTGGCATAGCACTGGCCACCAGAAATATTGGCGGCGAAATTCCATAATTTTTTTGTGTATTTTGAACAACGCATTTTTTTATTAACCTGTCGCTGCTAAGATCTCGCATGATCCAGCAGTCTAACAGATACCAAGACAACCAGCATTGGGAGTGCAGGGGCGCAGTGGCTAGAGCTTCGGACTCTCAACCAAGAAAAGCCGAGTTCGAATCCTGTGCTGCGGTGTCGAACCTTGGGTAAGTTCTTTCACTCTACGTTGCTCCAGTTCACTCGGCTGTATGAATGAGTACCCGGCTATAGTCAGTGGTGGATATTTGTGTACGAATATTCTTCACGCATTAATTGTAGCGTGGTTGTATGCTTCCCAGAGAAGTCGAGATGGTGGTTGATTGAAAATGTCTACCAGAGAGTAAAATGTAAAGCGCTTTGAGCAGTCCTGAGGACAGGATACTGCGCCATATATGAACATGCTTTTTATCAAGGTCACGTTTGTTCAGAACCAACTCCATATAAAGGACAATCCATTACATCGGAATGTCCGACTCTTGCCTCCTCACAAATCGTCTTCTTCCTGTCAGTTGATCTACCGTCTGTAGAACCCGAGGCGGCCAGCGGCAGTGGTTCGCTTTCAAAGGCACCACGAATAGTTACCTGGAAAGATCCGATAAACGTTACAAACTGTGAGGTCCCCGCTGCGGACTGGCCGCGGGCGATCCACCGTGCAATGCCGTACTTCGAACCAAAGCGGTAGGCAAGAAAAGAGGAACGAAGACATGCTTGCCTCGCTTTCATCCGAAACACCGGCCCTCACTGCCATTATGCTGAGCTTTATGCTTTTAAGATAAGACACGTAGAACAAGAATCAGCCTTCAAGACCCGCGATCGACCCACGCAGAACAAGAATCAGCCTTCAAGACCCGCGATCGACCCACGCAGAACAAGAATCAGCCTTCAAGACCCGCGATCGACCCACGCAGCATGCATATTTCATCTTCGTTACCAGTGACCTCAGTCTACTTCGTCCTAATTTGTGATATTTCTTCCCACGGATCTCCTTCGTATATCGGGAAGCGTAATAATGTCGGTATAAGTGACGTGAAACGGAAGTACCGGTAGTCATGACGTCACATTACCGCTGCTGATTTCAAAAGGAAGTCGGCAAAAGGGTGGTCACGTGAAATAGTGGCCGCTGGTTTATGTTAAACGCTTGGAGTTGAATCCACCAACCTTTTCTTATTCCAGTGGAACATATTATTTATTAAGATCAAAATCAATATCGTCGTGGATTATCGTAGCGTTATTGATTTTTTTGGGTACCTTTGTTGGCCTGGGATTGCACATTTCCGACATTAAATTTGAGCTGGAGTATCACAGCTGCTGTCGGACATGGTTACGGAAAACAGGGGGGAAGGTGTAGTGTTGGACATTTTTCGGCAGTGTCGAGTGACGTAACGGTGGAGGTGAAGTTGAGGGTAGGGTTTTGGCGAGTCTTGGAGGGCTGCAAATCAAGGTTTTTGGAGAGCCTTTTTAATTTTGAATGTTGCCGCGAACAAATATTCAAAAGCACCAAGCTGTGTTCCTTGATGAAGAACACTAAGTTGCAGTATTGTCCCACTTAAAACATAATGATATTGTCAACAGTGTTGTAAACTCGAATATGTGCATACTCGTAGACCAAGGCACGTCAGTCAATCATCCATTCCCAACGACGAAGCTGTCCTTGGATCCTCAAGGCGATATCTACGTCACCCGATACCCTAAAAGGACGGAACAGTGATCGCACTGCGACATGTTGTTTTTTCAACATTATTTAGTCGTCGGGTCTAAATATAACAACAGGAGTGGTCACAGGCAGGGTTAGGGTAGGTCCTATGTATCATGCCGCTCAAATTCCTGATATCTACACGGCCAAACACTGCCGCTACGACCTATTTTGTTATAATGGGCCATGTTGCAATTTCTAAAATATTAATAATAAATTCATGACACATCATAGGACCATAAATAATACTTTACAAACATAAATTGAGGTACTTATTTATTTTGTAATAAATAACCTAACACTAATAACCGAAAGCTGGTTTTGTAATAACAACCAACCAACAAGCAGACCCGCTTGTATACAATATTCTAAATGAGGCCTCACTATTGTCTTGTAGAGCGGTATTTATTAATTCTTTTTCCTTATACGCTATATTTCGCCTAATTAATCCAAGGATTTGATTTCCCTTTGAAGCTGCAATTCCACACTGCTCTGAAACCTTCATATCAGCACTAATGGTTAACCCTAAGTCCTTTTCTTTTACAGTAGTACTTAGTACAGTACCCCCCATTGTATATTCTTCATCTTCGTTCTCATGTCCTGTGTGGAGGCATTTACATTTCCCAAAATTGAACAGCATTTGCCACTTTTCAGACCATTTGATCAACCTGTCAAGATCATCTTGTAAATGCTGTCTATCTCCATCACTTCTAATCCCTCTAAACACTTTTGTATCATCTGCAAATTTCAACACAATGCTTGTTATATCATCATCCAAATCGTTGATATATGTTATGGGTAATTATATTGGGTTTCCTGGAACTGGGGCGCGCGTCGGACGAGTGTCTGGACTGTTCTCATGACTGGTACAGCGAAGTCAATTGTAAGTTTGAGTTAACTAACTTCCGTACAATTTGTAGGAGATCTGTCAGGGGTAGAGCACGAAAGCACACCACTGGCTTGCGAGGATGGTACAGGGTAGACACATATTTATGATAGCGGAACAAGATCACAATTATTAAGTGTAATATATGAATCAGCAAGAACATTATTATTATTACTACGCATATTAGCTGTGATGAATCCATTACAAAAAAATGGTGAATACAATCAGTAGAAATGATCGTTGTGAGGACAGGTAGCTTACGTGTGTGCGTGTGTGCGTGTGTGCGCGTGTGCGCGTGTGCGCGTGCTCGTGTGCGCGTGCTCATGTGCGCGTGCTCGTGTGCGCGTGTGCGCGTGTGCACGTGTGTGTATCCATGCGTGCTTCTGTACTTCGGTGCGAGGTTTTATGCGTGCGTCCGTGTGTGTCTCTGGGTGCGTGCGACTGTGTGTCTCTGGGTGCGTGCGACTGTGTGTCTATACGATGCTTACGAGCAATGAACATTTTCAGGAATAAATTGCAGCTATTTATTAGCTCAACTTCAGTCGGCGACAAATTGTAATTGATATTGAAAGAATTGCATCCATAACCACGTACGTAGCGTCACACTGGGTGCTCCATTGGATTAAAGTATCCTTGGTCCAGAGCGTGTTGATCAATACTGATGCGGGACAGTCTTAGCACCTAAAACCTGAGCGTGAGAGAATAAGTAGGGGAAGACCTGTGGCGACGGAGATAAGACCACGATGGCAGATTGGAGTAAATGTTAAGACAACAATATCAACATGATCACGATCGTCGGCATGGCCTTCTGCGTGCTTCTATACCTACCGTCTTCTCTGACGATTGCGACAGAGGCGCCGTTGCACAGATATGACTAACCTCTCACCAAAGATCAAAGCATAAGGACACTCACTACTTTGTAATGTCGTCATCGAACACGACGGACAACAAAGAGAGCGAGAGAGAGAGTTTTATGAGTATTCTCCAGTTAGTACGGCTAAGAGCCACAAATATAACGAATTATGCACGTTGCACAACAGCTTGAAACTTGGCACTTATGTAGGTTAAGGTATAGAGATTCACATCAAGTTAGGTGCCCATCACTATCGACATGATACCTAGCCACTATACTGACTTCAAAAATGGCCGCCACGGAAATCCATTAGGCAAGTATTTCAGCTTCTAAACAACATAAAAAATGATCTTGGTGTCTAAACTAACTGCTTAGTTGGCGTATTTTAGTCGTTTCATCTGCATCTCTACTCTACTATATTTTCATATGCCGTCCTTAAAAATGTATACCGTTTCATAACATATTTTTGTTCATGTCTAAGTTTTTCAGCGATTGGGTTGCGGCACTTTTTAATGTTAACACGAACGATTATAATTATTTAGCAAAGTTTGTTTCAAGCCAGAGTGAAGTACAAGATGTTTTGTTGAGTTTTTAATTGGCAGTTTCAACACTATCTTCTAACTTCACCTATACCTGTGATATATCTGACCCTGCCATCATCCACCTCTCGAAGGTGTTTGGAAGTTCTGTCAAACTTACAGCACAACTGTCACTCTTTGTGGGTCATTGACTTGATTGTGACACGGGACTAGTGTTATTGCTGAGAAAAACATGTTGTGCAAAACAAAGTTGTGCAAAACAAAGTGTCCATTCTTAAACTGCCGGTAAACTCCAAGTGTTGAGTATGTTTTCGATATCGCAGACGTGAACTCGAAATGTAATAATTTGTGTTGTCAATTCTTAGTAAATGATAGATTTATCTTCTCCAGTATAAGCACTGTCGCTTTTCCTATGGGTGAGAATATAGGTCAATAACAACTGCCAACACGAACTGACATACGTATTCATATATATGAACTTCATATAGATTCCTCAATCTGAAGAGGCACTAAAATAATGTTCGTAAAACGTATATATATACACAAGGCAGCCATCATCTGAGGATGTAGCATATGGCAGACAAGGATTCCTTTATTATATGACAGAAATTTGATTGCTTGACCCTGACAATGTTATGTTAGACATCAAGAACGTGTTTTCATGTTACTTAGTAGCTTACATATCTGGGTAACGTATCTCAGTGGCAACCATTTAAAAAATCAAAATGGCGGCTATGTACCACGTCAATAGCGATAGCTCTAGATTCATATATATATATCATAATTTACACGTGTGCCAAAATATGGTCGTACATCAGACGTGCGCCAAATCTATGGTCGTACATCAGATAACAGGATACAAAAAAAACGACACTGAAGCATGACACAATGGGTGACTCACCAAACCATGAACATCGATCGAAACATCAATGAATCTTGCAATATCTGTTAATAAAACATTAACGTCCGTCAGGTGAGGAGGTCCATTTGGCGCATATATATATTATATGTCATGGGAATTCAAAAAACAAGCTTGATAGTCGATGCTTAGATGGCGAGGCTTACTGGTCTGCTTTTAGCTTCTGAAACAGTCTATCTACGTTTAGCTCGTGTAGGTTGTTGGTGTACGGACAAAAAAGTGTACCCTGCACGAACCAAAAAAGCGCCTGCTTTCGTCCTGCTTAAACACGGTTTCTACCGAAAGTATGCGTGACCCATTTATAGTATAGTGCGCGTCAATGATACGTTTACTATTGTATTCGTTAGTTACATAACATAACCACACAATTAGCATAACTTGTAATTATTTGCAAAAAAATTGTGCTTTATTTTGATCTCATTGTCTCAGAGCGTTGTGTATCTTACGGCTTCGTCACACAGAGGCGCTGTTTTTCAGCGCTGCTTATACGCACAGTGAGTGTCGTGCTAAAGACAAATCTCCGATAAACATCTATATTATAAAACAATATGTTTCTCTGTCTGTCTGCTTGTTTTTTTGTCTGTGTTTTTACATCTCCGTTAGTGCTGCATGTATGAGGATGACACTTTATATGCAGTTTAGTGGTTCCATTGGGGGTGGTTCGTAGATTTATATATTTTTTATTCATCGGGGGTAGGGATTCTGCGGGGTCAGAATTTTGAAATGGCACATACCTCCGTCAGTTTTGCATGTATGGGGCTGTGCAGTCTTTCAGGCCCATTCAGATGGTTCAAAATTCGTCCATAGGGTGGGGATATTGGGGTCACATTTCCCTAACCAATTTTAGCACAGGTGACTTCCTGTTTACCCATGCAACACTGGGTAACTCGGCTATTTTTTAATAATACATTTATGGAAATGAGTCTCGCAATCACGATTTATATAAGTAAAACTTTATTATTATGTCAACGTGTATAATAATTATATGTCGTAAAACAGTTCAAATAGTATTCTTAAATTAAATATCAAATGGAAAAAAATTCATTCATTTACGCAGGTCGAAAGCACGTAGCCCTTTGTATAATACTGCACTTGTTTACAATAACATATTTCTATAAATATTGTCTCCATCACATCCTACGGCTACGGTCTAAAATCTTATATAAACTAAGTCAGCTCTGGTCACGTTATGATGTTGATCACGCGCAGATGTAGATTCGTTGTTCTGCACGATGGGGGTGGGGGGGGGGGGTCATGTCGGTATGTGGAGTAACGGTCGCTACAGCAAACAGAAAATGATTAATTATGTACCTCAGACTCCGCATGCTTCAAGCAAGGGGTCAAAAGAGTTCGTTCACCTGAGGCCACGTCGCTCACCGATGGTTTCATCTGGTATACTGCATTTGCGCGAGCATGCGCAATACTCAAAATACGGAACCGGAACATCTTTTTAGACAGGAGCTTACTTTCGGATCGGTACAACGGCGCAAACATCTGAGCTAGATGACATATCGCCCCGGAAGAGGTTCGTCCAGGGTGTATGTTTGTGGTCTACGTTCAGTTCGTGGAACTTGTCCCACGTTTAGCTCGTGAAACTTGTTGGTCTTCGGGTTCACTTTGTGAAACAAATTGAAATAGTTGCAACGTTAGTCATGTATGTAGTGTCACATTATTTATGAGCATTCTCTAGTCTGAAATGGCGTCGTTTGAATTAAACATTGGCAACGGGGAGAGAAACGTAAACAAGCAATGAATTATTTAATGGGCATAGACGACAGAACTTTTGGCAAATTATTAATACGTAGGCCAATTCTACGGCCGTACCTCGGACAACAGGATGAAGAGAAGACCAACAAAGAAGCCTGAAACAATGAGACACATAGAGCCATGAACATCGATCGACACTTCAACGAATCATGCAATATTTGTTAATTGTTCAAAACATTAATCGTATATAGAGCACCTGGGTCTGATTCAACTTTGTTTTGTGACAACATTGACCGCCTATTTATCCAAGTTGCCAGTAAGAAAGCTTTATTTATTTGTGGCAATTTCAACATAGATTTATTGAAACATGATTCTCATAGTGGTACTAAACATGTCCTAGAAGTGATGTTCAGCCTTCGTGAGTACCCAGTAATTACTTAGCCTACTAGAATATCGATTGTGTCAGCAACATTGATTGATAATATTTTTACCAATGATATTGATAGTGATATCAACAGTGGTGTACTTATTACCGATATAAGCGATGATTCGACCGTTTTTGCTATTTGCAAGTTTGGCGGTAGCCGATGTAGTCGTAGTTGTCCTGCACAATACATACGTTATACAAGTGTTGAAAATGTTAATTCAGCAAAAGCCGCGTTGAACGCGGGACTCGGTGTTTGTCACACAGATGTTAATACGGCATCCGACGATTTTCTTAGCGATTTCATAGTGCTGCATACAACACTTCGCCCGGTTAATAATTACAATAAGCGTGATAATAAAAAACCCTGGTCCACGGACGGAATAAAAAATGCGCGTAGAAAAAGTTGTTCAATACCGCCCGCCACACGCCTACCACCAGTCACGCATCGTCGAGTATCCAGAATGACGTGTTACGATCACTGGATGCTCGTATGCATGCACTACTAGTTCTACTTCACCTCGGCACTGCGTTTGACACGATCGATCATGGCATTCTTCTCGCTGAACTAGACCGGATCAGCGTGCGAAGTGACATACTTTGCAGGCTCGCCTCTTACCTTGCTGACTGAACACAGTGCGTCAACGTTGATGGTCATCTTTCTTGCGTCAGACGACTATGACATGGAGTTCCACAGGGCAGTGTTTTAGGCCCTCGGTTATTTTCTATATACTGTGTTTGTCTTTTGGACGTTTTCGTGAAGCACGATGTTCGTTATTAAGTCTATCCTGACGACACCCAAGTCTTTGTCGATTTTCCGCGGAATGATTCTGATTCCACCGCCTACCGGATATGCCGTTGCGTCACTGACGTGAAAGTATTGCTGGCGCCGCGCTACCTGCTTTTGAACGAGGCGAAGACAGAGGTGATAGTGGTTGCTTCCCATCGAGATATGTGGTTGCAACGTCAGTACTTCCGCCAACATACCTTTCCTTGAAGTACAGCCCGACTGCACGATGACGATGGCCGCACACGTTAGCTGTACCTGACGGACTGCCTACACCCAACTACGTGGTATAGCGGTAATACGATCATCTCTCCCGCTTACAGCGTGCAAGTCGCTTGTACACGCGCTAGTCACGTAGCGACTAGACTTCAGAAACGAGGCCCTGTACGGCAAAACCTGAACCTTATTGCACCGATTAGAGATCGTCCAGTGGTCAGCAGCGCGTGTCTGTTAACTTTAATTGACTATAGTTGCTTTACTTTTTAAATACATGCACACACATTTTAGTATTATATAATGCCAACATAAGTAATCGAAATGTGTAAATTTTATTGTGTGACATATGTGACGTATGTATGAAATATCATAGTGACTTACGTAATGTATTCTTACTTCATGTTTTAGTTTGTAAACACCCCTGAATCTGTTTTATAGATATATGTGGTGTCTAAATAAATTTGATTTGATAATAATACAATTAAATGCTAACTTGATGGTACTAACAGAAACAACCAGACTGAATTGAGATATTAGTCGTACACAAATAAACTGACAGCCGTCGTATGATTTGTGAAACGTGGCTATTATAGTTAGTTATTGTCATAGCACCTGGGCAACTTATCCGGGACTTGGACAATTTTGTTTAAATCATCGGGAAATTTTGAGTTGACTGCAATTATCCTGTACGATTTGATAACAATGGTATTATTATCGGTGACCAACCTAGCTTTTCAAATATGTGCAATAAGTATTTACAAGCATTGGACCATAGCTAGCCAAATAAATTGAAACTCCACCAGGTGTGTAAGTTTTTTGTTACATGGGCAAGCGATTAACATGTTTATGTTTTTAACACCAACTAACAAGGGCGAGGTTATACGCATTGTTAATAGCTGCGGAAATACATTTTTTTGTATATTGTAACGGCAGTATGATGAGTCTCGTTAAAATTATAATTTAATGTATTTCCGAACTTATGACAAAGATATGTAATGTGCCTTTTAAAAGTGGCGTTTTTCTGCACAAGATGATAACAGCTGAAGTAATTATTTTATTGAAATCTGGTGAGAAACATTTGTTTGCCAACTACTGGCGGATTTCACTTCTATCGTAGTTCTCTAAAATACTAGAGACACAGTTAAATTCTCGACTTGAAAATGTTGTGCATATTTGATAATATCACAAATTCTTGTCAATATGGGTTGGTAGGTACGTAGGTATTTGAGAAAAATGGGTGTACTGGGCTCAAGTATCCTCAGTTAAGGATTTGGAACATGAACGAAGACCCTAATGCACTGGCAACGGAATATAGGTGGCGAATGTGAACCCTAAACCCAGACATCGTATAAAATCAGTTTAGTCTTTTCGGGTAGATGGTCTTCTCTGCAAAACAATTTTTGTAAATTAAACCTAAAAAGAAAAACATGTATGATTAATGGTACATCTAAATAACGACTATCGGTCTACAACGGAGACGAGAATGCGTGATTATCTAGTCATGGCACAGGGATGCATTCAGCCGTTACATTCCCATGCCACTGAACATTAAACAATGACCAATTGGACAGTGCCGAGGATAGTAACCGGGTGTTAACCTCATTTGTCCTGTTAATTAACATAGATGAATACATGTTTTTTTTTTAAACATCCATATACATATACAATCAGAGAGAGTTCGCTACAAGATGGAAAGAGTATTTGCGACCCGATGGTGTTCTTCTGAATCAGAGGGGGACGATGCTCTATTTAAAGAAACATACGGTGTGCCGGACGAAGGTATGGGCTGAAATTAAAGTAAACACGGGAATGCGAAGTTGTGGTGCTGCCCGCAGTGCCGCTGCTGCTGACCACCCCACACCTCCACAAACACGTGTCGTTTTTATTAATAATTAATACATGGGCATTCAGTAATTATTTCGGGCGGTAAACCTGTAAAAACAAAATAAGCCATTGAATTGTGCATGGAATATATCTATCCTATCATACTTGTACAGGAGACGGAAACATGTGAAACCGTGCGAGCCAGCACTGCTGCAACCCGACAACCCCACATGCAGCCTAATCCCCTTAACAACTACACAATTGCACTAACACTACGACGTCTCACGGTGTCCTAACCGCTAAGGTCATTGTTCTGTAGAAGTCCACTGTTCATTGTAATTTGGTGGCCACCAACATATTTTTCAGATTCTTGTTCTTTGAGAATGCTGTTATAAATCTCGGCGTGTACATTTCTGGATACGCGGTTTGAAGCAGTTTATAGGTGGCTTTAGCTAGTTTAGTAATTGTTAGTCCCTGGTGGTAGAAGCGAATCACAAAATGTATAATATCAGAAGAGTCCTCTCTAACATTCAGTCCCACTGGCTGCGTAGTTTTAAGTCTTGTAATCCATTTTGATTCTCAATTCCGTCTGTAATTGGTTTCCAGTGAGGCGACGTCAGAAAATGGCCCTGATTCCAAGATTGTAATTCGCAAATCGGATATTGAGTGACCGGCTCCATTAAAATGATTGGCCACTTGTGTGTCGGTGTGGTGTATGTGATTATTTAGACGTGTTCGGAGTTGATTGCCAGTCTCACCAACGTATATTGCGGGGCAGGCGTTGCAGGTAATCAGGTAAACCACGCTGGATGTACCGCAACTGTTGATTTTGCCCTGTGGTGGCCTCCTTGTGTTGTTTATAGGTGTGAAGTCTACAAATACCGTACAGGCTAGACACCTTTTCACCTGACATTTCACGGTTTGTTCTTTCCTGTTCTGACTTTTATGTCCGCTAGGGTAGTGCTTTTAATGTGCCTTAAACTATCGGTCTACAACGGAGACGAGAATGCGTGATTATCCAGTCATGGCACAGGGATGCATTCAACCGTTACATTCCCATGCCACTGAACATTAAACAATGACCAATTGGACAAGGCTGAGGATAGTAACCGGGGGTTAACCTCATTTGTCCTGTTAAATAACATAGATGAATACATATTTTTGTTTAGTTTTTTGTTTAAAAAAAAGATAAATGAAACACAAAGCGTATACAAACTTTACAATTCCTGGTTGGCAGCAGAGCCAAGGCTGTTACCAGTAGACATACACTGTTATAACAGGAAACAATATAACTTGAATCACTGGTCGTTGCCAACCACTGATAAAGGTAATGTAGCATTGCTGTAGATACAACGTGCAATTTATAACTACAAGCAGACAGTTAATACACTACCATAAATATAAGTAACAGTAGTGACGTGCTTAGTAGACCCAAAAATGAACAACATCTTGTTTCTCACATATATACAACACTAGTGCTAGATTGCAGAAGAACAATCCAGCAATAACAATGTAATATGTAGTAGTATTTTCATAACTCGTTTAAGACTAATAAAATAAAAAAAAGTGATAACACATTTAATACGGTGTAGTATCTTCGTAGATACAGTGTTTTAAGACACATGACTTTAGAGAAGATACAAAGCTGATAATATTAGGTTTACTTTGAATATCAGGCGAAATATTATTCCATACTATCGCCCATTGCGTAATAAACTATTTGATTATCGTAGGGTAGAACTGCTGATTGGACGAATATGTCTAAGTTGCTTGTGTCATGATTGTGAATATCAGAGGTTAGAGTAAAAATATTACATAACGACACTGGCATATTGTTATGACAATAATTATACATAAATTTCACAATTTCTATTTCATAAATATCCTTAAATTTTAGTACATTTAACCTTGTGAACAGGGGATGAGAATGCTCATGGAAAGCAGTTCGAAGAATACTACAAAACATTTTTTTTTGCATAATGAATAATTTCTTTGTGTAGCTTTTATGTGTAGATCCCCAAAGGATTATTCCATATGTCAAATATGGATATACTAATGCATAGTAAATCGTCTTTAGGGATTTTACAGGAAGAAAACTGTATTCATGCCATTCAAGTTTGTCATCAATCGGAAGTTTACACAATGGGTCGGCTGAATTATCTTATCTGACATCTTTAATGTTATTTGTTCATTAAGTAGATGTATTTTGATTTGGATACATTTAATGAGATCTTATAAGCATGAAACCAGTCGGCTAATACTTGGAGTTCTTTATTTATGTCATTGTAAAGTTTTGTAATATGATTTCCATTCATATATACCGTAGTGTCATCAGCAAATAATATTGCTTTACTTTGTTTCAGACAAAAGAGGAGATCATTTATGTAAAAGATAAACAAAAGTGGACCAAGAATAGAGCCCTGCGGCACACCGAATGTGATATTTTGTGGAAGGGAAGCACTGTTGCTACAAGTTACATATTGTATTCTAGTTGTAAGATATCCCCTGAACCAATTAAGAGGGGTACCCCTTATTCCGTAGTAATATAACGTATGTAATAAAATCTGATGGTCTATGGTATCGAACGCCTTACTTAAGTCAATAATTACAGTGATGACTGAATTTTTTGTAACGCATTTAAAACGTCAGAAACTAATGTAGATGCCGCATTAATGGTGAAATGTTTCGATCGGAAACCAAATTGGTTATTATTCAAGATGTTGTTAATTGTTAAAAAAAAGTATAGGTCCTTTTATATACAATCCTTCCTAATATCTTTGAAATAGCGAGAAGTAAACATATAGATCTATAGTTGCACAATCCACAACTTTTCTTGGGTTGAAGAGACTTTATTATTTGGCTGACTTCACTTGCATCAGTGGGATTCATAAACATACTATTCATACTTTTACCATGGCTTTTGTTTAGATAAGCGGTAACATTTGTTTGGGGCTTAGGGAATGCTTTAGCGTAACTCGGCCCAATGTTTGTAAAGAAATTACAACATGTATTCGAAATTTGATCAGGGTCATTAATTAAGTCAGTGTTGAGCTTGAAATGTGTAGGGATACTTGATTTATCATTTTGTTTTCCGATTATTGTTCGAAGTGTCTGAAAGTTAGTATTACTGTAGTTATCAGAAAGTATATCATTAACATAATAATAATTACTATTGATATTAGCTGAGTCAAAAGGGTTTGTATATCCATCTCTATTCGAGGCATGCAAATAAAATAAATTTCTTAAATCTTGATTCGTATAATTACGTGGATGAGAATCCATAGTTTCACGACTCGCGTAGCAGGTAGTAGACTGCCAAATTATATTCCACACGGGGTAAACAAATTGAGAGGAGGGACCTACAACATATATTTATATATATAAATAAAAATAATATGTGATGGTGCTATTTAAACTCGACATCATCATATTAGAAACAGTTTGTACAACAACTATATAAACAAATGGAGCATAGATACTAAATTGATACACGCTAATGAGAATATCATAGATATTGAAAAGTACAATGATGGCATTTTGAAAAACATACATTGCCGTGACATTAAACTAATCAAAACGTGCTTAGATGCAGTGGCAATCAAATAGTCGCATGTTGGCAGAACTACAGCTTCCAAATACATTGCCATTGTATTATACATTAAATCAGTGTTTTTGGTTTCTGGATACACCACACAACACTCAACGTTCAAGTTGTAGGAGCTCGCGCTCAATGGTAATATTTACCTTGCGGACGAAGGACACAAGTCAAACAATACGTCCGTCCATTGTCCATGTCGCTGTCACTCCGGCAGCAGATCGAGCTTGCGACAGCAAAACACTTCATTGCCTCGTTAGGTTCTCGGTTATGACAGTTTTTGTACCTTTAAGCTTTTGCTTGGCGGAGAAGATCTTCTGTCGCTGTTCGTAGCTGGGGAACTTAACGATTATTGGTCGTGGCTTGTCTCCATTCGGCTTGCCAAGACGGTGGCTGCGATCGATGCTGCTACTGTCCACCGTCACGCCGAGCGATCGGCTGCACAGGTCGGTCACCGCGGTGGTCGTGTCGTTTTGTTGTTCGGACACTCCCTGAAATACGAGGTAATTTCGACGTTTGTATGTTCTTGTTCATCTAATTGGTCAAGCACTGCCACATTAGCTTGTTCAGGCTTTTTTTTGGACGCTTCCAGGGCGCGTATTTTGGCGTTAATAGCGCTTACTTCTGCAGTTGTCTTGCTTGCGTCAATGCTGCAAGCCTGATACACATCTTCTTTGGTTGTGCTGAATTGTTCTGAGTCCATGATGGCTTTGATCAGCATGTCGGTGAATATGTGTGTTTTAGTAGTTTGTTGATAATGCTTTCGCTGATGGATGTTGCAATGTTCTGGATTGTATCCTCGTCTTTTAGAAGCGCTAACAACGCATTTCTCAATGTGTGTACATCTAACGACTGAGTACGCTCAGTGTCGGCGTCAACTCCACGGTCATCTGGGGAGTTCTTGGTGCTTGGTTTTCGGGACATTGTTTTCAGTAGAGCGTAACGGTTGAAGTCGTGTGCATTGTGGTGTAGTGACACCGGGGGGTCCAATTCCCCGCGAATTCGAATCAGGTTGAGCGATATTGCGATATGAAGTTCGTTTATTGCATTCATGAGCGTGCATATGTTTTTATTAATGTGTAGTTTGACAATGACAGCTTCACGCTGCACTGCACATCATATACAGACACGTATCATCAGCCATTAATCGAATTTTTCAGTACCTTTTGGCAAATTGCTGGAGGTGGCTACCACACGTCTGCTTGCATCGACACCTAGCGGCTAGGTTCAGAGAAGAATGCATGTCAACTGCTCATGCTTTGGTAGAATTGCTTGGCGATATTACAGATTCGTTAGAACATAAAAATTCCACATTATATTTGTGGTGAACCGTTCACTTCCCGATAATCTTACGAAAATCCCCCACTCGCACCCCCACCCCCACCTCACCCCAACCAAAACCAACTCCCTCTTCCCCACCCCCCACCAACTCAAACACCAACATCACCACCCCACCCCACCCCCACCCAAACCACGCGACGACAGTCATAATTCTTTTTGTAGAGTGCATCAATATAAGTATTACCTCCAGAGATGGTGGGGTGCGCTTTGTCTGGGGGTGCACTTTGCCCCGCACTTTTTTAAGTAGCAGTACAACTATTATTGATTCTTCGCCAATGTACTCAACTATCAGTACAAGTACTCAAAACATTGCATTTAACTACACACGTACTCAAAAACAAAATAATGTGGCACAGCCCTGCCGTGTGAACGTGAGCGCGCGTGTGTGTTTGCGTGCGTGCGTGCGTGCTTGAGTGTGTGTATGCGTGAGAGTGTAACGGTTGGACGTATTCGCTATTGTTTGCAGTTGTGACAACGGATGATAACATCGCATTGAATCGCCCCACAAAACAGTCGTCAGTGAACAAGCGTTGGGCAGCACCGGCAAACTACGCCAACGATGGCAATATCACCGGCCATTTCTTCAAGGGAACTTGCACAATAACATCATGCTCCGAACACCCCTGGTGGGCCGTTGACTTGCAGTCAGTACGCCTCGTACGAGCAGTGCACATCTACAACCGGGTTGACTGTAAGTAGAGCATGCGTGTTTGAATAACACTGTGATGTGCTGCATGTTTGCTTTAATATACCCAAACTATAGAGTATATAATTATTTCTACGTGTAATATTTAATGAATTATTTAAAGATTGTATATAGAACAGTATAAAGCATTTGAGGCTGAACGAAATCGGATATTTCTTTTATCATTTGTTCAGTCGAACCCGAAAATCTTCACGATTTGCGATGGGGCTGATGGACACTTGGCCGACGACTGTCGGGTCATCTAACGTCGCCATGGACGCGATCTGTGCTACACTCGATGGACCACACCCAGAAGCAAAGCTGATCATACAGTGCGAGAAGAATGCAGAAGGGCGGTATCTCGTCATAGAGATTGCAGCGACCAACAGCATACTAATACTGTGTGAAGTAGAAGTGTTTGCCGTCCAGAGTAAGTAATAACAACTACGATGGGATGTAGTGGGTGTTCCAACCCCAAATCTCCCACCTGAGTCACACAAATCCAGAGCATTGAGCACAGATGGCGCGAGTATCAGCTTCAGTCGTATATTTGTTTTCTGCTTTAAATCTACTATTTTCCTGCTTTCTGCTTGTCTTCCTTGCTCACTGTCACCTTCCACTGCACGTCCGAAGCGGTTATCATGCCAGCTGGATGCCCTTTTCGGATTTCAGGTAGCGACATCCTGCTCGTCTTCGCCATTATCAAATATGGATATCGATATGTTGGCTGTAGCGATCTTCTATGAGCTTTGTTTCAGATATCTGACGGTGACAGCAGACGGTGAAAGACACTTGGCACGTCGTCAGCCAAGTGTGAGCTATGTTTCAGATGCCTGCTGATGAGAGCAAACGAAAAGTTTATAGGGCCATGCCGATGATTATTTGAGGAGGGAAGGTAAGGGCATCCATGGTGAAATTCCAAGATGGCGACTGTCTAAGGTGTATCTATCTGAGTGTTTGTTTGTGTGTGTGTGTGTGTGTGAGTGTGTGTGTGTGTGTGTGTGTGTGTGTGTGTGTGTGTGTGTGTAGTCACGTGAATGAAGGTAGCACCTCCTGGTGGAATGTAATGGAGGTAGTGCCTCCTGCTTTAAGGAGTGGGACACGTGTATGACGGGTAATTAAGGGGGTGTACTGGTAATTAAGGAGTATGAGGGGTAATTAAGGGTATGTAGTGGTAATTAAGGAGTAACTAGGGGTAATCAAGGGGTAATTGACCTAGCGGATGTGTGCTGGACGTGTGTAAGACGAATTCTTATCTCCTATCGCTTAAAGAAATAATGAAAGAAAAACCATATTTGAAAATTTACAAAGTTTTATTTACAATCATCGGCGATTCCTCTTTCATCCGAATCGTTTCCACAATCTCACGAGGCCTCACGATCGCCGGTGTCTATTGAGGGAGGGTCATCATGGTCGTACCATGGGGACGGAGGATCAACCAGTGGCACGATGGAGCGCAGTTCGCGCATAACCGTACAGAAGTTCATTTCGTTGTTCTCTGCGGAGTTCCGCATCTCTGAAACATAAATAAAAACTTAGAAAACGGTCTGTAGGAATTATATGTTAATTCATACACATACAAGGGGTATTGAAAAAACAGTCATTGTTGATATCCAGACGCGACACATTGTATCCATACACCACGTTGCTAGGCAACGTGATAAGAGGTTATACCAGGGCAACATACGGTCACAGATAAGGAAGGACTATTGAACGAGTGAAGTAATCACTTGGCAAGTATCGAAAAGTGGAGAATTAGCACGTTTCTAAGTAGGACATGTTATGGAAGTATATAAGTAATACATATATAATATGTGTAGCTTACGTGCAGTCGTAGACAGTGCTGTCACTACTCCAATCGTCGCTGCCACTACTGTAATCGTTGCTAAAAACAGATTAAAGAAAACTGAATAGGTAGCCAGCACATATACAAGTACATATGTGTAAGTAAACAAGTACCTTTTAAAAGCCCATGACATCAAGCTACGATATATATGAAAATGTCGCAGTCATATTGATATACGTATGTGATAACTATATTACTCACAGATAGTTTAACTAAGTACATAAGAACACTTAGTAAGAACGGAATTACACACATTAACTAAGTGCTTATTCGTGTAAAACGAATAACATAAAGCAATTGGAAAAATGACGTATCTATATAGATATACTCGCAATGAAAGATACTTTGTGAAACAGAATTACTCACATCATTGCATTAGTAGTTGTGCAACGCAGTCTCCAATCTTCGCGCAGTTTGTCCCTAGGTATAGCAAACGTTGTCGTGTAGAGTGATTGGATTGATTTTAAAGTTACAACGAAATATTTTTAAACAGTATTATTATGCAGACACATTGCATAGGGGAAGTTGCAAAGTACACGTGTCATATCGGCAACTAGCCTCGTGACAGTTGGGAGATGCAAAGTGAATGCACCTTATCAGAAAGCAGGCGACAATTAAGGAGTACACAACCTCATCATATGGTTTGCCCAGGCGTCGAAAAGATAACAACTTTGTGAGCGTCCAGTGTCGTGTGCTAACGTTAGACAATTGCAACATATGGTGGAAATGGACGTACAACTCAGAGGTGCGGGACAATATTTATCAAACTTCTTTCCGCGTAACATCTTTATTTGGGGCGAGCACTTCTATTGCGTGGAAGCGGCGTACCAATACAAGAAGTCCATGTTTTTTGACGATGTTATCACAGCGAGAAAAATCCAGACTGCGCGTTGTGGATTACAGGCGAAATGTCTCAGTAAGCGTATAAAATGGAAAGGCAGAATTAACAACTGCATGGATGGCACAATGCAGTTATATAATGTACTCTATTATCACTGTGAAATTACGTGACTCTCAACTGCGCAAACGGTTGATAGATGCAGGGAACTCACGTCTAATTGAAACTGTTCCTAGTGTGGAAGGATATCGGGGAAAGATGCACGGGAAAATGGGTAAGAATTTGCTTGGCGTTATTCTTATGTGGTTGAGTGACTTTATTACGAAGTACATGAAGCGCTCTTGGATGTGAGCGATCGATTGTCTCCAGGTGTTCATTATAAACACATGACCGAGACCGGAGTCCACCTCGTGACTCCGTTGTCTGTACTGTCTCGTTTTTGACAAGGTATGACGCCTCGATTGGGGGGGTGTATATAAACCTACGGCAAGTTGAGTGGAGCTTATCACTTCCGATCGACATCGATCAACGCATCTTCACTCCGACTGCTGAACTATCGAAATGGCGAGCGCTCACGACAAGGCATCCCCCGAGGACGATATGAATCTTAGACGTCTTCAAGAAGTAAGTGCTGGCAATTATGCATTTTATCGTCCATTGACTCTCGAAACATTTACTTTTTCTGTCAAGTACGTATGTTTCCCTGCGTGCCGTAAAGTTGCCGTTGAAGTAGAAGGTCAGCACCGTATCAGTACTTGTCAAAACCATGGGCGACAAAACGGGCTACCTCTATACATATACGTTATGGGCATCCTGTTGTGCGATCGTGAAAGCACGGAACTATGGGCCACGGCGTTTGATCGCGTAGTCCAGCGGGCTTTACGTGGATTCTATGCAAGCCACTATATATCGTTGAAATCCGAAGACCAACGCTACGAGACCTTGTCCGTCTTACGCGCCAACAGATCAGGTCACCATTAAAAAACAACTAAAGATGGCTACGATAATTACTCTGTGTCGTCACTGGAAATGATGGAATCGTAATTCTGTTTATCTGTTTGAAGTCATCGACCGAACATGTCAAAGTTAGACGACATGGAGGAAGCGGCGGTGATTACTATTTCACCCGATCAATCACCCTCACCTGTCAAAAGCGTCAAAAGACGACTGAGCTATTCCGATATATCTGATGACTAGGCAACTGCAGTTGTTTGTGGCACATGCATGTGGTCCAGTAGTGGGGGCGAAGACTATAGCGAACAATAGGCGAGCGTGATGAAGGTAGATGAAATTAAAAACAGATTGGAAAAAATTATTAATCGAGAGGTCGTTGTCACAACCATGACCAATGCAAAGAGTGTGCTACGTGTCGAATGAATTGTGTCGTTTGTTTGAAACGGAAGACGTTATCATGTACAGGGTTTCGCGTCATTTGATTTTTGATAATTTGCATTGGGCAGTATCCGATTTCAGCCATATACTCGTGACACCAGCATGGATGCGTGAGACGATACAGCGAGTGAAAGAAGTCCTATGCAGTCGCGGTATATCATTTCGCTATGAAAATAACAGTAACTAAAAAACATGTGACTTGTGTTCACGGCGTATTTCTGTGTGTTCAACAGACCAATGGCGGTAGCGGGTTAGCGAGAAATCGCTATGCGTACGGGGATGAGGTGTGGGCGCCGAGCAAAAACGTTCCACGAATGTCTCGAAAGAGAGCGTCATCATCATTAAGACGCACACTCCTGGCGAAATTGATAGAACAACGTCGTACGTCATCACCGCACTCACGTGTTCGCAGCACCGTCAACGCCGCCGCTAGTCATGTCGTGTCAAGACGTCACCACGGATTAATCATCCGACAAACGGCTAATGGGGACGTGTTGTGATGGTGATGATGACACCTCGTCAGATGATGTCATCCCGACATCTGACTATGCGCCCCTCCACGTCAATAGGACATCACTCGCTCACAGTCCCGACAAACACGTTATCTGGGCCAGTTTCCGGGACGTTATGGCACTGGGGTATGCTGCGCCCTTCGAGTGATGGGGCGATTATCCAACGTTATGTATGTGTCGACACCTGGTACAATCGAAGAAGCCGTGAGACAAGCCTGCGACGGGGTAGCGCGCAATATCATCCGTGAATAAACACATAAAATATCTGGTGAACACACTCCACAGAGACACGGACGTTGACATGCAGTAAAGGAACTGTAACAATCCGCCTGACTTAAGCCGAAAACTGGTGACAGGAAGGAGAAACGCGCCCTTACGGAAGTTGGGGTTAAAGGCGCTTCGGTCTGTCACACAGTTAGTAAGCTGTAGAAGGAGAACCTGCTCTTAATTAGTTGATTTTATGTATATATATATATTATATACGTACACTATATACAGTGTACACACACACACACACACACACACACACACACACACACACACACACACACACACACACACACACACACACTCATATATATACATGTTCCGATATATTAGCTGCTGCGTTAATATATGATACTGCTAGGTGTGCCAAAAACAAGTGATGGGACATTGGAAGTTGATTTTTGTAATTGTTAATGTCAGAGAATAAAAGTACGTGCAATCGCGTTTTTAATTGTTCGTTGACCTTTCACGTCGAAGAGTGACTTTCCGGTATATTCCACGCGCACGCACGCACTATTCCTGTTTGTTGGCACACACAGGTACATGTCCTTTAGTCATATGCACGCATGTCAATGAGATGATAACAATAGCAGGTGATAAGTTTATGAAATTTTGTAGGTCACGTTTTCTTATAATCACACAAAACGTTAACATGGTAGCCAATGGGAAAACTAACAGTGTGCTCAGCCCTAACAGTGTCATGGCAGTGTAGCAACAAAGATGGTTGCTACAGTTAGCAACTCGGCGCGGACGGGTTTTGTGTGTGTGTGTGTGTGTGAGTTTACGTGTGCGTGTGTCTGTGTGTGTGTGCATGCGTGTGCGTGCGAGAGTGCGTGCGTGCGAGCAAGTGTGCGTGTGTGCGAGTGTGCGTGTGTGCGCGCGCGTGTTTGTATGTGTTGTGTGTGTGTTTGCTCACGTGCGAGTGTGTGTGCACGTCCGTGTGTTTGTTTGTGTCTGTGTGTGTGTGTTTTTGCGCGTATGTATGTCTGTGTGTGTGTGGTGTGGAGTTGTAATGATTCTCTCGAACTACCGAACTGAGCTGACCGCGAGAGTGGCGACCGATGTGGGGTAGAGAGGCCGCACAGCTTGTTGAAACTTGGGACACTTACTGTAGACAGCCATAGCCCTCCTGTGACTGGCAGAGAAGCAGACAGGGAGTGGTGCTGCAGGTGCAGATGTGACTGTCTGACTACTGCACCGGGCAAGTGCGGTGAAGCGGAACATTGATTGTGTCTTTTGTTGAATGTATTTGTTGTTCTCCGTTATGGAGTATGATGCTTAATGTTTGTTAAACTTTGAAATGTGTAACTGTGAAGGTGCAAATTGAATGATTGATTGTTAATTACCTGTACTGGTAAATTACTGGTGAATATGGCTGAAGCTGATGTCATAGTAGTGGAAAGAGATGAGAGGGGTGACATAGTAGAGGATAAAGGGGGTGACATAGATCACCAGTTGCTGGGTCTAATCAAGACCATGTCTACTTCACAAAAGGAGAAATTGCTAGGGTCTCTCACAAAGGAGACATCTGTGAAGCAGGAGCCCAGTGAGTCTCCGCATGTTGGATTTTCGCCATATGTATTGCGGGAAATCCCCAAACTGCCAGTATTCTCTGGAACCGACAAGGATGCCACATATGGGAGGTGGAAGTATGAGGTGAATTGCTTGGTGGAGGAGTCACAATATACAGAATGTGATATTATTACAAGTGTGAGGAAATCATTGAGAAGCCCTGCTGCAGATGAAATGATCTATTTGGGAGAAAAGGCTACACTCGCCAACATTCTCTACAAGTTACAATCACTGTATGGTACAGTGATGTCAGGTAATACCGTACTCTCCCTCTCCCTCTCCCTCTCCCTCTCCCTCTCCCTCTCCCTCTCGTAAATGCGTATGTGTGTGTGCATTAATGTAATGATTCACTGACACTGCGATCGCAGTGTTTCCCCAGACTGGAGTATATATGGCGCTTTTGTCATTCAGGTAATATTGGTACATATTATAGTTAAGATTATTGAATATTGCAATCCTGATCTAATGGTGCATAATTATCAATAGTACATATGTAATGTTAATGTATAAACGTGATGGTGGTTATTTAGTATAAAACCCTGCTCCAAGAACTTGGTTTATAAACAAAATTGTATATACTTACTTAAACCCGTGCGTGCGAGCATGCGTGAATTTCTGCATGTTTCTGGGTTGAAACAGGAATCGGGACACAATAGCCTCCCTCATATAAAGTCGTTGACGCAGCAGATCTCCATATCGCCATCTACAGAGAGACAGATCCAGCGCAATACGTAAAGTCACAGAGTCGCACAGATTCTCCCAACTCTCTCGACTAGACGTCTTCGGTCACTTAATGAGTTTTCTTCTTTGTGGGCCATTTGCGTTAACTGAAATTTAATATGCAGATTACCTAAAAAACAACGGCAGTTTTGTAACAGTGTAAGTTTGTAATGTAGTGTGCCCATGAACGAAAGTTGGTTTTGTAGCAATTACCTTAAATAAACACAATGCTCACACAAGTCCTATTTTTAAGACTTCAGTTTCTAAAGTTGGATGACATATATAAATCCAACAATTAAAATTTTAATATAAATTCATTAACAATATTTTACCCTACTACTTCAATGTTTTTTAAACACACACCTCTATGATATTCATCAGTAATGCACACGTGAAAGAAATAATCTGTATATGCCCAGATTCAAACATGAATTTGCCAAAAAAAATGCATTAGATACAACATGGTAGAGACAGTTAACAATACACCAAGTATTATCATTAATAAAATTTACCCACAGTCTATATGGTTTTTCAACATACACCTGTACACAAACAACTTTTTATTTTAAATTATGAATCCAGTTGTCGTATCCATAATTGCTTTATTTCTAATTCGTAATACGTATTGGAATGTATACCCAAGTATCCATATGTACGTCAATGTGTACACGAGTACATATAATCAGTCTTTATATTATGCATGCATGTTGATACATTGAGTAATTATCAACTATAAAAAGTAGTCGTATGCTATTCTGATTTGTGTCATGTAAATTTTGTTGTTGTTTATATTTATAGGGTGGCTCCTGTGTTAACGATATTATATATCTTAATAGTAGTCTCCCGACCTTATCTATTACCTACGTTATTCGTTGTATATGTATCGTATTTATAGGTCAAATAAATTGATTCTGAGTTCTGAGAATTACGCTCTAAATCAATGTATTGTTTCGAGACATTGCCTTAATTAAAACATATCGTACTGAATATGTTATTTTCGTAATGTTTCAAAGCGGCTTCGAGATGCATACTTTTTTGCTTTGCTGTGTGCTTGCCGTGTGCCATGAATCATAAGCGGCAACGTACTGTCGCAACCTTACCATACATTTGAGAGACAATTCGCATACGATAACATCATACACGGCAAAAACTTATATTTTTTTCACGACGTTTACTAGCTTTGTTCTAATGATCTGATATGTGCTAGTTGACTTGATACAATTTGACTTTGGTTCAACATCATCATCTTCATTTCTGGCTAAATAACATGTGTCAACATCCGAATCCCGAGAAGTGGAACTGCAATTAATTTATTACAATTGATCACATATATAAATATTAATTAAAATTAGCAATTATTCAGTTACAATTACACAATTAATTTATAATTTAAACCAAGATCGTCTTGTTCCTCGTTTTTAATAAAATGTGTTGTATTCATATTGCCCGCCAAATTGTGTTTACATATTAATCGAATAATTACATATTTCTGATGTTGTCGAGCAATTGTATTTAACGAATCATGTATCTTATTATTGGGGACGATACTACCGGTATCGGAATGGGGATCATTGTCGTTAGTAACGTAGAGTGACATATAATCTTATTGCACCTTGGCTGATTCTGTAAGTGATATATTTTATTGACATATAAAGTATGACAACGCGAGGGAACACATTCACGCCGGCTGAGTTTTATAGATCATTCTTACTTCACAATGGTGTCTTCTTCCGCCGAAGTTTGCCTGGGTCTAATTGAATAGGTTGTGTAGTGAATAAAACAACATCCAAATAGTACTGCCGCATCCCTACTGTTGTTAATTAATTAATTTCCCTATTTTAAAGTTACAACGTCTGGTCCTCGTGTATTAGCATTTATTCATATATTGTTCCTAATAGAGGGCGCAGGCAATTCTCGTTTCCGGTCCGTTTTGATGCGATAGTTAACGAGATCATATACTTCCGGGCCCACTTCATTGTCCGGAATTATCGCTCATTCGATTACAGGCATGGCGTTTTCACTACAATTTTGGGTAAACTACACCACACGGAATGTTAAATTTCAAGGAAAATCAACAGGTTCAGTAGACTGCAGGTGGGTGCCGAGTTTCTCATACAACGACGAGTGCAAGCGTCGATGAAAGACAAAAGTTACAAGTTAATGGTGTGTCGCCTGTGAAATTGTATCCGCTCACGGCCGGCCTTCACTCACTCGATCGGTTGTCACGCAGCACTCGTCAGTAAACAGGGAAGATCGCATGTTGTAAATTGTAATCGTCATTGTTAATTATTTATACTTTAAACTTATTACAGAAGTCCAATTATTAATTATTTATATTTTGGGTATTTAAACTTTTTTGACTTGCACAGCTGCACTTAATGCTATTGCAACGTTTGTGTATTTATTATAATTTTTTTTCTGTCTGAGTGAGACAAATAATAATTTTATTACTGCTCTAGAATATGTTCCCTTAAACCCCATTTGTAAAGATGCATTATATCCATAAATCACTTACATTGGACAAATACATAGTTAACTTATGTTTACGATTGTCCACATACAACAGTGCCTTTGGTCATTGTAGAGTTTATAATGGCAAACATTTCACGTGCCACGACTGACAATGACACAGTTTCGTCGTTCCGGTATAACCATTATTCAAAGTCAAAATCACTGCGATATGCAAACAATTTGAAAATCATAACTTGCATCCATAATAGTTCCCACCTTCTAGATGAGCTTTCATTGGGTGGAAACCTATAAAACTTATAACGGAGGTTTCTGCTGTGGCAGTTACACTCATATGCGAAACAATACATACCTCGTTCGCGTCGTTGGGTACCGGATTATGAATGGAAAGGGCAAAATAGCATAAAACTAGTATGGAGGCAGACGCGACTTGCGTGCTCTATAGTAGCATACATGTGCTAAAGGTATACCGCTGGGCAAATAGTTTTTCATAATTAGACAGTTGCGCCCGCGAAAATATAAAATTGTAAACTCAAAATTAACATACTAAACCCCCCCCCGCTATTGCCTACTATTGGCACTTGTTGCAGAGGCACTGTCCCTACCCACAAATAACTTTGAAATTCTCTGGTTCCCACGCACTAAGCCACAAAGCGAGCGAAGAACAACTCGCTCAGTGAATTTCCTGTTAATAATCACGTTATGTAAGAGACAACCTACCTTCAAACTTCAGTCAATTGCAGCTGTGTCGCTGTTCGGGTATGAACAAAATCACATCCATAAATAGGTGGAGCGACACGTGTTTTCCGGCTGGTCTGGGCTCATTAGATGGCGGTCAACTGCGTAATCATTGGAATCCTAACCCTAACCTAACTATTTTCTACTACTCACGCTAACCATAACTGAACCTAAACCTAACTATGTTTACTAATAACTTTAACGCTAATGAATTATGATATTGAAACCGACAATTTATTCCCGTTGTCTGATTGGTTCCAATGATTACGCGCTCGACCGTAAGTGTTACGTATTGGGCAAACAATCGGGTTAGTTTGGGTAGGGCCAGAACGAGATTGATAGTGCCGCTTCTGTGATCACCGCCTACTAACACGTCTGGTTCGTCCAAGACAGTCTGGTCAAACAGTTTGAAACAACTACCACAATAAGCTACAGTGATATAGAACACTTGGTTAGAAATATTGTCAAGTTGCCTAAGGACACACTGACGAGGCATGTTTTTGTGGTGTTGAAGGTAAGGTCACACAGAAACTAGTGTCACATGTCATTGTGGTTTGTGGATTGTGACAACGTACACATTTTGCTTTTTCTTTTTCTTGGCTTCGCTTCGGGATCGAAGATTCAAGAAGGCGGTGGTCCACGTTTGCTGCAAGAGCGCTGGTGGATGACCGAACCTATCCTAGGCAGACAAATGTTGCTTTGTTACTCATTTAATAGCAAGACGTGTAGTTCATACGCGCATACAAATATTGCTTTACCAACACATATTTGTAGCGTAAATTAAGCAACGAGAATAGCAAAAGTTACTTTTTTTCGAAATATCCGAAAAATAATAGCTGTTACACGACGACCATAATTATGCTTAGAGCTAGGGTCTACATTACATCAAGGCCATCGGTATATGCATAAAATACTTCAAGAACATTGACGTAAGCCTACACATATAATAAGACGTGTATAAAACATGTTTTTTTAGCAACCCAGTGGATTACAGTTGGTAAAATAATTCGTACTATGATGTTTCATAAATAATAATGATAAATAATGTATTTATTATCATTAGGCCAAACTATAGTAATACAATCTTCCGTTTGCCCTTAAGTAAATATTACCAATTGTATAGCCCCCGTAGTATTAGGGAAAATACGGTAAAAAATTATTTTAAACACCCATACGATTTTGATTCCAGAAAATTACAGTGATAGCCAGCAATGCTGTCAGGCGTTGGTAGAGTACATAAGTACAATATGGATGACAAGCCCACACTGGACGCCAACCGCATGGTCGGTTTTCAAGATGGCAGTCGGAACCAAAAATGACGTAAAGGGATGGCAGCGCCGCCATGCTGTACAGCACCGGTATTTAACCTGGGACTAATTACCCCCATGGGTGTAATTCGGGCATTTTCCTGGGGGGTAAATAAGCTTTTTAAAGTATGGATTTTCAGCAAATCATTCAAGACAACTACGCTCTTGTACATGCTGCATTGAAGATATATGTTGTGGAAAGATACATAAGAAGTTAAGAATGTCTCATACAGAAAGCAAGGAGCGCCTTACAATCGGAGAGGATCTCGTCAAGCCGTGTCTAGTTGATGCGTCGAGATTCGTCCTTTGCGATGAACAAGGAAGACAGATATAACTTTAGGACACAACGGTGAAAACTAGATATCTGAGATGAGCGAAGTCGCTTTTGGATCAGGCTGTTTAGTCGTAGAAATGTTAGCAAACCCCTCGATGCTTCGAGCTTCAATTCAATTAATTAACATGTGTTGTCTATTGTGCACAAGTGCTTGTATATTAAAGGCGACTGTATAAAAAGGACAGTCTCTCTAAACTGTTTACTGTGGAATGCCACGTATTAGGGGATGTGAAGAGGTTGGATCCGATTTCAATGTTCTTCTCTTCCATATGGAAGATTGCTGGTTATCATGGAGACAACATTTCACATTTCATCTTGTGTTCGAATTAAGAGAAAAAACCATCGTGTTCTTGGAAGGGCGAACAATTTCAGGTGATGATGTCAGACAAAGAGGGTATGCAGTTATTATAAAGCTGGGCTGTATTTCACATATTTTGGTAGATAAATCAGCCGAACCTCTTACAAGAACAAAAAAGGAATATGGGTCATAATTTCACAGCTCAAAGCAAGATTGCCAGCTCCCTTCACCAATCCAATATGACCAATATAAAATTCATCTTATTGAGGTATGCATATTCTCCAAATTGTCTACGCCACGTGAAGAGAACGAAGAGTAGTATCCGTTAGCTGATGTCATGCCGAACATACTTTCTACGGAAAAGACCCTCCTAGGATACTATATTTCCCAAGTGTGGAATACTGTGAAAAAAATGCATGGATAGTGATACTTTTTCAGTGGATGAAGGAACGAAATAACCAGTTCCTTGGCCTGCTTGAAAATAGCATGCTGAACGAATTAACTTTCTGACAAAAGGCTGATGGTGAATATCCAAATCGATCTGACATAGCTGTCACTTTCGTCATCCCAACGTATTGCTGTGGAGAAATGGCATTTCTACAGTATTCAATGTTAAAATCTAGACACAAAATATACATAATTTTGCTAATGACATGTGACGTGCTGTAGCTGTAACAAAGCATCTCAAAGATTATCAAGAAGATGCAAATTCAACCATATACATATACTTTCAACTTAAAGTATTGCTTGTCATACTTATTTTAAAGGTTGGGAAGCCAATGTACAGCTAACGTTATATTTTATTTTAAGTATTAATCATCAATTATGCAACTATAAGTAATGTTCTTTCAAACAATTTATCTTCTTCAGTTAGGTCATTTTCAATAGAGGGTTAATTACGGTTTGTTGGGCTCGCTAAAGGGATAACAGTAACAAAAAGGTTAAATACCACTGGTGTACTGAGTTCAACAAGCTGCAGAAGTTGCTGCACACGGGGGCAACCTGTGTGGATCTGCTAGCATGGCAGGTTGCTGAAGGACACCTCATCCGCGACCAGAGACGAATATACAAAGACCTCCATGGACGTATATTATCGGCATGGGAATCTTACGAGGTTGGGAGACAACCAGTCGAGGAGCTGCTGAAGCGGGTGGCAGCAGTCCACAGGGCAATGCTCAACGAAGCTAGGTAAGGTCCAATAACCAATGTCTCGTTTTATATTGTTTTATTATAATGTTTTACGTTTCCAATGAAATGTTTTGTTTTACGAAAAAACAATATATCTGTAAGTGGATGTATTTAACAGAAATGCGTGACAAATTGCTACCTATGGCAGTGGTAGTTTCCCACATTTGTCTTACATACATGGAATCTTAGTTTCCTCTTTAATAACATTATTTGCCATATATATATATATGTATATATGTATACATGCATACATGCATACATAATTACTATCCGAGACAAATATGGAAAGCGTATGTATGTATATATGTATGTATGTATGTCCGTATGTACGTACGTGTGTACATGTGTGTGTATGTATGTATGTATATATATGTACGTATGTACGTACGCGTGTACGTGTGTACGTACGTGTGTACGTACGTACGTACGTACGTATGAATGTATGTACGTATGTACGAACGTACGTTTGTATGCATGTATGTATGTTCTTTTGAGAGTTGAACCCAATTTAAAACTCGATCAATCATTACTTCCTGTATCGTTAGTACACCGAGCGAACGCAGACAACTTATCTCATAAGATGACGTGTTTTTTGGAACGAGGACTTCAGACTTAACTAGGAAGCAACGACTTGCTACTGAGCTGCCGTTGATCATAGAAATACACTGCAGTCAAGTCAAGTCAAGTCAAAAGCGTTTATTCAAACAAATCAAGCAATTCAAGTGTACAAGTGAATGAGACAACACAAATGGGTGACAAGTTTGAAAGGAGAAGCATATAAGTAGCATTACTTAAAAAGGCATACTTCTCCTTTGTTGATATACAACATGGCGATCATTACAAATGTGTTTGGTGCTTGCTACGAAAGCTGAAAAAAGAAAAAATGAAAACTGAAATGAGATTATATACGCATTGTAGTGTGATTTAAAAAGGTGAAACGAACTTACATTGCTAAAATTGATATTCAACGAATTCCACATTATGGATCCATATACAATTAATGACATACATCTTCTAGTGGTTGAAGCACGGGTACGTAAAAATTTATTTTGACTTCGTGTGGAGTGCTTCTTAACATGTTTAACAAATAACCCTTGAATATTCGACGGTAATTCATTTTTTATGGGCTTTATACATAAATAGTAATATCCTAAATTGTACCAAGTCAGTAAATTTTATAATGCGAGCTTTGTAAAAAAGTGGAGTTGTGTGGTCACACATTGTGTATAATCCGTATTACCCTCTTTTGTAACATTTTTATACAGTGTAAGTTGGTGGGATAGGTTTTTCCACATATTTCCACACAATACAATAATTACGGCAAACACAGAGTAAAATATAACATGTACATACAGTGGCGGTCGATTACTTTACTGCATCTGTACATAATACCAACACTAATTGATAATTTAGACTTTACTCGTCTGATGTGATCTTTCTAGTTTAATGCTTCACCGATGAGCACGGCTATACATTTTGTACTCTTAATATCTGTGTATTTTTATCTTGATATTTATATCAGTGTCTAATAACACTTGTAAAAATATACACTCTATACAACTTGTCTTTTCTGAACTCTCCATTAAACTCACCGGAAATATATACAACCTTCTCAACTTTATGTAAACAGATGTCCCATATTCAAGGTTGGTTTTTGAATGTTGGGACAAATACAGCCGTATCCACACGGAGGCAATCCGTGTGGATATATGATATGAATATGGATTAAACATCGTTATAAAGGTTACAAAACAAATAGTTATAGATAAACAAAGACAGAAACAGACAGAAAGACACAGACAGACAGACAGACAGACAGACAGACAGACAGACAGACAGACAGACAGACAGACAGACAGACAGACAGACAGACAGACAGACAGACAGACAGACACAGACACAGACAGACACAGACACACAGACACACAGACACACAGACATACATACAGACAGACAGACAGACAGACAGACAGGCAGACAAACAAACATACAGACGGACGGACGGACGGACGGACGGACGGACGGACGGACGGACGGACGGACGGACAGACATACAGGCAGACAGGCAGACACACTTATAGATAGATGTACTTAATTTTTCGAATGATGGTAAGGAGATATCCAATACGACGCTGCAGTTTGTGTTTGATGTGTATTTATTAGCGTGGCAGACAGCAACATTTGTTTGAAATAGGCCGGGTGACAGGTGAAACATGTAATACGAATTTACACAAATTTCGTTATAAAGGTTGCAAAACAAATAGTTATAGTTAAACAAAGACAGACAGACAGACAGACAGACAGACAGACAGACAGACAGACAGACAGACAGACAGACAGACAGACAGACATACAGACATACATACATACATACAGACAGACAGACAGACAGGCAGGCAGGCAGGCAGACAGGCAGACAGACAGACAGACACAGACTGACAGACAGACAGACAGACAGACAGACAGACACAGACACACAGACAGACATACATACATACAGACAGACAGACAGACAGACAGACAGACAGACAGGCAGACAAACATACAAACGGACGGAAGGACGGACATACATACATACAGGCAGACAGGCAGACAGGCAGAAAGGCAGACAGGCAGACAGGCAGACAGGCAGACAGGCAGACATACTTACAGATAGATGTACTTTATTTTTCGAATGATGGTAAGGAGATATCCAATAAGACGCTGCAGTTTGTGTTTGATGTGTATTTATTTGCGTGGCAGTCGGCAACATTTGTTTGATATAGGCCGGGTGACAGATGAAACATGTAGTACGAATTTATACAAATTTCGTTATAAAGGTTGCAAAAGAAATAGTTATAGATAAACAAAGACAGACACAGACAGACAGACAAACAGACAGACAGAAAGACAGACAGACAGACAGACAGACAGACAGACAGACAGACAGACAGACAGACAGACAGACAGACACAGAGACACAGAGACACAGACACACAGACAGACAGACAGACAGGCATACATACAGACATACAGACATACATACAGACAGACATACATACAGACAGACAGACAGACAGACAGACAGACAGACAGACAGACAGACAGACATACAAACGGACGGAGGGACGGACATACAGACAGACAGACAGACAGACAGACAGATAGACAGACAAACAAGCAGACAGGCAGACAGGCAGGCAGACACACTTACAGATAGATGTACTTAATTTTTGAATGATGGTAAGGAGATATCCAATACGACGCTGCAGTTTGTGTTTGATGTGTATTTATTAGCGTGGCAGACGGCAACATTTGTTTGATTTAGGCCGGGAGACAAATGAAACATGTAATACGATTTTATACAAATTTATGTAATTTCAGTTCAAAAATACTGATTTCAACGAAGAAAATGTGGCACGTTTGAGGGTGACAATTATGTTTCCACGAAGTGATGCATCGCAATCTTCACGCTGCATCCGAGTTGAAACACGCAGCGGACAGTTCGAAGTCAAGACTTCGTCACACCGGACCCTGGACGCGGAAGTATTTTCCAATATACTGGTAACTTGATATGTTGTGCAGGAAGTCATAGAAAATATTCTGAGAGACATTTGATTCGCTCACGTATATAAAGGCACCCACGTGATTTGATTCCAAGCATAAACATAATTTTTTTCTTTTTATCTGTAAACGTGGATTTGTCGTCTGGACTGATGTTACACAATGTCTATATACTAACTGTATCAGTTGATGTAATATTAATAATTGTGTTTAATTTTTCAACATAAGAACAATACATAAAGTGTGATACATCAAGAAATAATTATGTCCGATAAAAGGGATAAAGAAAATTCTTATATTTGTATACCCCTATGAATTATCTGCTTACAACACATGACAAATATTACATAAGTACACATTAATAATAGTAATTGTGTAATAATCGGTATTTTATATTGACTTGCAGCACATTGCAATATAGTCACACATTTTTTAGCAGTGACATGTATTTGTTTTACATATATTAGTCGATTGAGCACCTTTTAATGTACAAACAAATGCATGAAATGTAGGCTTCATGGCAGTGCTGGAAGACAATGAATTCCAGCATTTTACACCATAAACTGATAGACACTTTAACATCACGTTTGTTCGAACACTTTGTCTAACATATTGATACTGAACTCGGGATGAGTGTGAACAAGACTGTTTTGTAAACAAAGACTGCAAATTGACTGGTACTAGTAAATTGTTATACACTTTATACACAATTGACAAGATCTTAAAATCTACTAGGTCTTGAAATGTTAATGCTCTACATATATAATATAGCATACGTGTATGATGAAGTCTATCAACACCACATACCTGTCTGATCACCCTCTTTTGTAAGATTGTAATACAATGAACATTTGTGATATACGTAATTCCCCGAACTTCACAACAGTAACTAATTATTGCTAAGAAGAGTGAATAATACAAAGTAAGTAAACTATTCATTCCTAAGATATGACTTGCTTTATACATTGCTCGAGCTATTCTAGACAGCCTGGTTTTAACACTGTTTATGTAATATTTCCAAGTAAGTGTTTCATCAATGTAAACTCTACGAAATTTTGTCACGTTGACTCTAATAATTGTGTTATCACATATCTTTATATTGAAGTCAATATTTATCTTACGATTACCAAAGATAATGTAGTTGGTTTTTGAAATATTCAGAGAAAATGTATTAACAGTAAACCATATATAATTATAGTTTGTCTAGTTCTTCATTAACAAGTCTATGTACATCGGTATCAGTATATAAAACGTTGGTGTCATCTGCAAAGAGCACAAATTTAAGAAGTTCTGATACGCCAACAAAAACGCCAGGTGTGTATTTTTTTGTGTCTAATGTACTAATTTCTTCGACTATGTCAAGCAATGCATGTGAAGTGGACATTAAGGGTCGAAAGCCATACTGGCTGTTGGACAAGATATTATTGTTGTCAATAAATTCTTCTAGTTATTTATTATAGAGTTTTTCAAGTATTTTGGAAAATTGGCACAACGATATTGGTCTGTAGTTGTCAAATTCTGTTTTAGACCCATTTTTTAAATACAGGTATAACTTTTAGTAATTTCATGCAGGAAGAAAAAACTCCACTTTCAAGACATGTTCAATGCTGCTGTTAATTGCATAGTAATATATTGCATTACGTTTTATGATTTTCATATTTATGTCATTGCTGTCTGTTGAGGTTTTGTTTTTACATGCACTGATGATCCCAGTGACTTCTTGTTCACTTACTGGATTTAAGAACATACTGTTTTTACTTTATTTTTGTTATTAAGATAGTGATGAGGCACCATTTACTGGCGGATCTATTTTGGCAGTTAGTTCTTTACCAATGTTCGGAAAGGAGTTATTAAGTCCATCTGCTATGTACTTATTGTTGGTAATTTTTCTACCATCCATTACAATATAATCAGGATAAGAAGATTCGTTTTGTCTTTTATTAATAAGTTTATATAAGATGTTCCAAGTTTCTTTACTGTTTTGTTTTTGGTCATCTAATAGTTTTCTAGAATACGTTTTTCCTGCATTTCTTAGCATTGTAGTAAGTTTATTTTTTATAACTTTTGCAGCGACATTCTGTTTCGTATGATCTGTTTTGGAGAAATTGTCAATATAAATGTTTTTTCTTGTGACAAGCATTTTTAAAGCCAGTCGTGAACCATGGGTTGTTACTGTTTACATATTTTTCTAGCTGGACAATGTGTATTGTATTTTTCCATAAATATATAAATGAATATGCCATAAGCCACATCAACACATTTTGTATCAAATACCTTTCCCCATATTTCACTTCTTAAATCAGCTATTATAAGAGAATTTATATTTTCATTTATTAGATTTCTGTTTTTCTGTTAATTATTTTATATTCACATATTGTGAATATTGGAAAATGGTCAGTAATGTCACTAATTAAGATTCCATTTGTAGTTCGCTTATTTATTGCATTTGTAAAAACGTTGTCTATCAGAGTAGCCGAATCTCTACTAATTCTTGTTGGCTTAGTGATTAGAGGATAGAGGCCTAGGCTATTAAATTATATAATGTCAATAACATGTTTTTACCTAAATGGTCATCATGCTTTAGGACGTCTATATTAAAATCTCCACATAGAAACAATGTCTTATTAGTTTTTGTGTTTCCGAAAATGTGTATAATATTTTTACAGTAAACCCCAGTTTGCGGTAAATACAGCCCACTCTTATGTTTTTTGTTTGCAATTATCAATTCTACTGTGATATTTGCAGACAATCCCAGACGGTGGCATAGGTCGATGTGTTCGCGTCCAGTCGAAACGCCGAGTTTGTTTTAGAAGATGTCCAGCACAACGGTCTCTGAGTCAGCGGAGTTGGGCACACCATGTACGATTAAACGGTTTCTTCAACTGTACTGTTCAACTGCATATATCTCTTCATACAACTTGACTTTGTCCGCCTCCAGCTTCGTGACGAGTGCGGCCATTTCATCAGCTTCAGTAAAAGCTTGGGCGACGTCCATCTGGCAGGAAGTGTACACTTCTTGCTTGATGTCTGCCACAGCGTCATGTGTTAAGACTGACTCAACGATTTTGCTAATAATGTGTGAATTCTCGATTAGCCGGGCAACGATCGCCTGACTAACTGAGTCAACGACTGTGGCGATTATTGGGTCGTTGGTTTGAATAAGGGAAATTACTGCCATGCGCATGTCTTGATTCAGAGTCTCTGGTTGGCGCTACCCTTTTCTGTCCTTTTATTGGGCATGGTTAGTTTGTGATTGCGCAACAAGATTGTGTCTCTGTTTGGTGGTGTGCGCCAGTTGTTTACAATATACGGTCATGGCAACGCCAAAGGCGGGAGTTCAAGTTTGCCAGTCTATTTTTTTTACTTATCGTTTCCGGTCGCATCGCTGACAAACTTGTCGTCAGTGGAGTCGGGGGACCACAGTCCACCAACTGATGCCCTTGAACACAATTGGAAACACCAACTAGTATCAACAAAATCGGTATTTGTGGAGTGCGTTGTGCAATTTCAACTGCCCATGAGTGGCGCCATCTACCATCCATGTCACTTGCAGTTGGGTTGCGAGCATGATATATTGCACTAAATGCAGACGTGAAACGTGTTGTATAAAGTACTATGATAAACTCTAAAAACGTTGATGTATGATAGTACATAAACTGCGCAGAAATGGCACAGTTGTAAAGTGCATCCCGCTATCGTCGTACGAAAGGGTGGCGGACTATGGCTGCTTCCAATTCTGTTTTATTATTCAGATTTGATATCTCGAAAGTAACGCAGTTTGACAGTACCACACTGACAATCCCGACTACGCACGTAATTGATTGGCGATACATTATCGAAGTTCACGTGGTGGTGGTGGTGACCATGATAATGAATTCAGATTACACAGAAATAAACTTATGCTGGACATGTCAGTTTTTGTGTGATATGCCGTCATGGCTCTCACAGAGTTATGAGCGATGATCTTTTAACATATGTAACCGAGTGTGTTTTGTTCCAGGCAACAGTTTCTTGTCGTGTGAGGAATTCCAAGCCCCTTCGTTTCCGTTTGAACTCGACGCCGAGAAAAGCTGCTTGTGACAAGATTAGCCAAGTACAAGATTAGCCAAGTACAAGATTAGCCAAGTCATTAAGTCACGACGCGTTCCTAGGCAACTGCAGAAAAGCTGCACACGAACAAACTAGTTAATATGAAATGAACGTTTTGTATATTTATTAATTATTACAATATGTGTCTTACGTATAATTCTTGTATATAATTTTTTGATAACGTCGTCTGGAGGACACAAATAAATAAATAAATCCACTGTATCTTATTATTTTATTTGTTTCTGTAAGATTAGCTGCTTACTCGTATGCCTGAATGTCAGTAACTATGACAGTCTCAGGAAACACCACACAAACATCTACACACACAAGATGCGTGAACGCTTATATCTCCTTATATCAAACAAATAAATGGCACGCGACGTTATGACGTTTGAGGCGTTCTTATGCCATTGGTGGTTTCTCCTTGGAAGTCAAATCGATGCAGTAGCTATAACAAGCACACACGTGCATAAAATCAATATGCATAGGCATACGCGCACATACACGTAAATAATACACATACCCACATACACAAGCACGCACGAACGCAGCACGCACAAACACACACACACACACACACACACACACACACACACACACACACACACACACACACACACACACACACACACACACACACACACACACACACACACACACACACACACACACACACACACACACACACACACACACACACACACACACACACACACACACACACACACACACACACACACACACACACCACACACACATACACACAAACACACATACGCGCACACGCATATATACGCACGTAAACACATACGAACACTCGCCAACGCACACATATGAATATAAGTGTCTAGCACCCCAAATTAATTACGCATTTTCGAGTCAGGCGCAACAAAGTTTGTTTACTATTACTAAGTTTTTAAATCCACAAATTTACGCAGCACGTATCCGAATTACGTTCGACCGTGGCACACGAAACGTCAACATAGTCAACAATTTGAATTGGTTAACATCGTTATAAATATATAATGGTACCTTGTGATCTGCATTCCGCTGTAAACGTACTCGACGGCTGGCGGAGTGGCTCAAATAATCGTACACGACGGCTGGCAGAGTAACCCAAATAATCGTACTCGACGGCTGGCGGAGTAATCCAAATAATCGTACCCGACGGCTGGCGGAATGACCCAAATAATCGTAATCGACGGCTGGCGGAGTAACCCAAATAATCGTATTCGAAGGCTGCGGGCTACATTTTCACATTGATATGAATATAGCGTGACAACTTTTGTTGATGTTGTATAACATATTTTATTTGCACAATTCAAACACATGATGCACACCACTCGCAATGGTATTGCTTCATTTAATCAATGGTCTATACTAAATGTTGCTGCAATGATTATTATTGGCACAGTCGTCTTCTAAACATATTGTAAATAATAAAGTTCCTGGAGCAACTTTTGTTTTCAAAGGATACATACTGTATTCATAATTTACATAATCAACTTACACAAATTGCAATTGTAATTATGATGTATTTTTTAATTTGTACTATGTCTAATTTACCAGGACAAAAGTTTTCGACTTGAACATTGTTTTTTTTATGAATTATCTTAACAGATGGAAAGCCATTGAGGAAAACGTATTGCACATTTAAATGTGGGGTACACGCTTTTTGTAGGCAGTAAAACTTAATTTATTTGCACATTTCATATAAGTCATTGTTAGCATATGAACTGATTGTTCTATGTAGTGATCTACAATGAATGTAACTGTGATGAATAGTGAGGTTAAATAAATATATTTTAAAATAATCACAATCGAGCTACAATGTTTCAAAGGACACGTATAATAGTTTTTTTTCCAGAACAGTTTGCCCTTCGCTGCGTTACATCTAACCAGGAAGTTCTGTGTGCATAAGCATTAGCGCACAGTGAAGTGTTCTAGAGTCCAGATCAAGTCGATGTATCCAATAATCTTAGCATTTATTGCGAATATAAGAATAACGCTAAACCTGTATATTCAGTTGTGAAAAATCGTAGCGGATTGGGCTACGACGGTCGAGATGCATCGCAGCGAAGACAATCGGGCGGTGTGCGGCTCTGTCAATAGATACGTGCTTTGGTAAAACCCACCGTCTTGTCCGCAAAGTGAAAGAAATATGACGTAATTGACCTATTCATCACGTGACCTGTTGCCTAGCAAAACCTAAACCAAACACGTGGACGGTTCAGACATTCCGTCGTATATTGTGTTGAAATTTTGGTCACAGAAGCGTTTCTTTATGGCGAAAACATGAGGCAAAGTTTTTAAACTGACAACTGTATGCGGGTATGTGTGATTTGTGAGATGTCATGCAGCAATACTAATGTAATTCACGTATATAACCGTTATCAACATAGTTTGCGTAACGTCCCGCACTAAACGTTACACACAACGTACGTCATCCCACCGTTTTCTAGTTGAAATAATATTGCCAAAATCAGTTATACGTTTTAATCAATGATTGGATAATTTGTCAAAATTTATTTATTTGTTATTAATCAGGGAATAATTGTTATGGACAATCTCAGAAACTAATGAAATGTTACACAAGACCTCCCACCAAGTGGTACTTCCGGTACCGGAAGTCAACACCGCCTCCGTTCATTCCAAACAGCGGTCTCATGTATTGTGATCGAAAAATAAACATATAAAATAAACATATAAAATTAATAAATATATATAAATATATCGTTTGACTACAACCTCATTTCTTTCACTCGTCTGTGACCACGACTATTAAGACACATCGATATCCTCGCACTTACTGCGAGGATATCTAATCGATATTAGAAAAATTAAGTATAAACAAATGATGTGGAAGTCACATAGATGTATTGGAAATGATGAAGACTACAACAGTTATAAAGAAGCATTTAACCAAGCTACAGCTGAAATTAGAAATTCAAAGAGAAGCTATGAACAACAATTAGCTAGTAATATAAAACATGGCAGCAAGAGTTTTTATGCATATGTTCGAAGCAAACAGAAAGTTCAAGATAAGGTCGGTCCTCTAGTAGATAGTGCTGGAAATATAATATCAGAGGGATTCTTAATGGCAGAAGACCTGAATGAGTACTTTAGTTCAGTGTTTACCAGAGAGGATATTAGTTCACTGCCAGTACCAGAGGCTAAGTTCAAGGGGGCAGATTCAGACTATTTAGGACAATTAATTGTAACCCCAGAAATGGTAGCTAAGAAAATAAAGGCTATGAAGGATAATAAATCACCTGGAGTGGATGGGATTCCGCCCAAACTACTATTGGAAATTGTAGAACAAATTAGCGTACCGCTTTCAACAGTTTTCAATTTGTCATTAGAAGAG